>CM042161.1:50352758-50370258 GCA_023376005.1 Doryteuthis pealeii
AGATACGCGCACCCACAACACACAAATATATATATATAATATATATATATATATAATATATATATAATATATATATATATATATATAAAGAGTGAGAGGAGTTGGTGAAAAAGATCGAGGGGCAATGTTGTTTTTCTACTAACATCTTATTTTTTCATTTCCATCCCCTATTTCCGTTTTTTTTTTTACTGTATCGTTGCATAATTGTCTCCTAATTTGGTCTCCTCCTATTAAAACGTCCATCTTCTCTCCCCTCCCTTCACTATATCCATGCCTTCTTCTCTTTTCTTTTTTTCTTTTTCTTTTTTTTAAAATTAATAATTCCTATTCTAAGTTACAATCTCTTTCAAAATTGACTTCTCATCCGCCTCAATTTCTTTCGACTTAACTGTCCGCTTCTATCCCAACCGCCTCTCTCTCTCTCTCTCTCTGTCTCTCTCTCTCTCTTCTCTCCTCCTCTCTCTCTCTCTCTTGCCCTCTCTTTCCCATTCCTCTCTCTTTCCCAATTACATCTCTTTCAAAATTGACTTCTCATCTGCCTCACTTTTCTCTTCTCTCTCTATCTCCTCTCTCCCTCTCTCTCTCTTTCTCGCTCTCCCCATTCCTCTCTCTTTTCCCCATTCCCTCTCATACCCTCCTTACTCATCATTGTTTTTGCCCCCTCCTCCAAACACCCATTTAACATTTTCCTCTCTCTCCCCATTTTCTATTGTCTATTCTCAGATAACCATATTAATAAAGACAATGATTTATCGTTGCGTATTTGCTCATCTTTCAAACCGCAGAACCACTCCCGACATATTTCAAGAGAGACGGGGTCCTTCCTAACTCCAATAACATCGAATAGCGGCCACTAATTACTTTTATTACTGCACCAATCCTGACCGGGCATCGCGCACCGATCCTCACACGTTCCCTCCCTAGCCCCAGACCCCACAGCAGCAACCATTCCGTCTCTACTTAGAATTAAGTCTAGCATTTTTCTACCGAGTTCTTCGTTAATTTACACCAATTTCAAGATAAGGAATTCAGTTTGTTTACCTCCACCCTACAATGCAGCAACATCGCCATTATTCTTGATATTTGACAAGAACTTTCAGATTTGGCGGCCTATCGATATTCGATGACGATTCTGTGCCCTACGAGAAACGAGTGGAAATGGTTGTGAGAAAAAACACTACATATTAAGCCCTGATTTTACACACACACACACACACACACACACACCACACATATATATATTATATATATATATATAATATATATATTATCTACAGGGTGTCCACAAGGTCTGAGTACATGGGGATTTCACTATTGTATTTATTTATGTTATTTTTTCTGAGAACGCAGATATGGTAATTTAGCAGTAAATAAAATGATGGAAATCATATTGAAAATATTATTTATTAACATTATGATTAAATAACATTGTTTCGTTTTAAAACATTGTTAATTCCCATGGAATAACATTGTTTCGTTTTAAATCATGCGTTAATTCCCATGGTCCAGACTTTGTGGACACCCTGTATATATATATAAATATATATAATATATATATATATATATATATATGTGTGTGTGTGTGTGTGTGTGTGTGTGTGTGAAAATAAAAGGAAATTAATCCGACAGTGTGAATTTGATAATTGAAAAAACAAATGATGTTTACAAATGCTTGGGATCATCAGGAGAGAATGTGCACCGTTTCGGGGCCCCGAAATGGTGCACATTCTCTCCTGATGATCTCAAGCATTTGTAAACATCATTTGTTTTTTTTTTCATATATCAATTCACACACACAACAAACACACACACACACACACACACACACACACACACCACACACACACACACACACACACCATATATATAATATATATATATATATATATATATATATATTTACCATGAACAGGATGTGTCACGAGATCAATTTCTTAAGCAGAGTTGAACAGATTTGAATTCAGATATTTCCTTCTCCTAGACAGGTTGCCTAACCAAGGTTGAAGAGCCCAGCCTGCCCCTTTTATTTACCCATAGCTGGAAAGGGTATAGTTGAACCCATACCTTTCCCAAGGATATTAGTGCTATGTGGGATATGTTAAAGTCTTATCAGAATAGATTACCCAACCCTTCACACGAACAATGTGGAACATGTCAAACACCTTTGACTGTTAAATACTTATTCATGGAATGAAGGTTTTTTTTGCTCACATCAGAAACCCTTATTTTAATGCAAACAATATGAAAGATATGTTTGAAAGTGTCAAAATGGAGGACATTCTGTCCTTTTTGAGGGAAATAAAATTATACCATAGAATATAGACATGAACTTAATCAATACCATACAACATGATCTCCAATGGTGCTAACACATTGTTAAAACCAATTACTAAATGTATAAATATCAATACACAACATATATTACTTCATAACCGTTAGGCGTGACAGACGGATTGATATGCCATTAAAACCAACCAACCAACCAACCAAGGTTAAAGAGTCAAGTATGGACTTCTATTACCCGAGCGCTTTCGACTATTTCGCCAGTCGTCATCATATATAAAAGAACTAAAAAAATGAACTAAAACCAAATTATGTACCCCATGATGACGACTGGCGAAACAGTCGGATATAAGTATGGGAAATATTATATACCAATTGAATCCAGACTCAAGAAATATTGCAAGAAGACTGGGAAAAAATCCAAATCCAAAATATGAAGAAAGAATACTCTGTGTTGTTCAATAGCACATGCCTAGAATATATATATATTATATATATATATATATATATAATATATATAATACATTTTATATGGATTTTCCATAGATCTGCGATTGGATATTTTTTATTTTTATTTTTTTTTGAGGGGGTAGTTTTTTAAAAATTAATTAATGTATTTCTAACGAGGGAGTTCATGGGAGGAAAATTGTTGGATGCATACCTTTCCCAAGAGTACAAGCTCTCTCATCACCGTGTCCATTTTCTATAATAATAACCATTACACAACGATTGTATTATTCTTCACGCAGTCGAAATGCTCGTGATACGACAAGAATTGTAAAACAAAATACTCCAGGAAAATTCAATATAATTAAATGTTATATTGAATTAGAAAGACTAATGAAATCAAATACGAACACAAAGAAGATTACACTTATTTAAATTCTATTCAAATTGATTTCAATATTAAATTATACTTAGGATTGCCTTTAATACGTTTGAGAATAAAACAATAATATTATAGATTAATAACACCAAGTAATTCTTTATTATACACAGTTTTGTTAAAATCGGCAAGCAAATTATTCACATCATATACTATGTAAAAATTTGTTTCTTAATGATATATAACACGAATCGCAGAATTTTTAGCACATTACTAACATGGGCTGTTTTGAGGCAAATCTATCTCAGTTAGACATTAACAGAGACATTGCTAATAAATAAGACGCTAATTTAGATTACATAATTTAATAACCATTGCGAATATAACGTAAATTAATAAAAGAATTGTGACGCTCGCTTGGGTTACAGACAGAGCAGACACACACACACACACACACACACACAACACACACACACACACACACACACACACACACATCTCCATTATAATAAGATTAACTTACATGATTATTTACTTAGGGTTTATTTATAATAACTGACGTCTTCTCGATTTGAATTTTTGTAATATTTTTGCTTCTGAGAAATTTCACTAGGAGTGCAATATGATATTTAAAAGCGGTAAGATGTGCGAAATATTAGAAAAGGAAATATTAATGAAATTAATTTAACTTATTTGATTTATGTTGGTGTTGAGAACATTTTTTCCTAATGAAATGTAATAATTACTAACCTTAGCAACATTATTGTATTCAGCCTATTTTTATATTATTATTTAGCAGTAAATATACCAATTACACATAAGACGCAAAACATTTCAATTTTTTATAGCGAATGTTTTTGTCTTATGAAATATTTCGTATTATATTAAAATATTTAAATTAATGGTATAATATTATTGAATAAATAATACTAAGGGAGAAATTATGGGATTCATTGACAAAAAATAGAATTTATATTTGTTTGTCCTTACTTAATTCTTAGAGTGGCATGTGGTTTTTCAGTAATTTAAACCATTCTTCAAGACAATGAATCAATGACTAAACTCACCGGGGTTATATATATATATATATATAATATATATATATATATATATATATATATGATAAGACAGAGATAGATAAATCGGACAGTAAATCGACAGATACATACGTAGATGATTATGAGAGAACTGAGATAGATATATTAATAGATAGTTAAATATATCGTGGGATTTTGTGATGGAAAGGCTGAAAAGTAATTATGGTAATCTGGAAGAAGAAAGAAGAAGAAGGGCGAGAAGAAAGAAGAAGGGCGAGAACGAAGAAGGCGAGAGAAGGGCGAAGAAGAAGAAGAAGCAAGGGCGAGAAGAAGGGCGAGAACCGAGAAGAAAGGGCGAGAAGAAGAAGAAGAAGAGAAGAAGATAGAAGAAGAAGAAGAAAGAAGAAGAAGTAGATATGATGGATACAGGTTGGTTCGTAGGTTATAAATATGCCTGACAAATCCCCTGAAGATCGTCACAGCCACACTCGTTAATTTTCGTCGGAAAGGCCAGTGAGAGCCCAGAGAAGGATTGCAGGGTTTGCAAGCATTCAGGGCGGGGTCTTTTAGACACAATCTCCCGGCCTAATTCGTGGTCGGGAGAGACGCAAGTAGTACATGGAAAAGATAGAGAGAATTTTGCAGAGATCCTATGTTGTCTTGGGACTTTCCTTTCCGGGATTCCTCTGTTCTTCTTCGATATTAAACCTCACCATATTTGCTGAGTTATGCTTCCACCTTTTGTGTATAAATAATAGACATCCCAATCTGCCGCTGAAAAAGGGATTAACCATGTGAGATATATTAAGAAAACAAATGAAGAAATGATTTATTTCTCTTTAGTTTTTGTTACTCGTCTATTTTTTATATTCGTATTTATTAACATTTTAAATATCAAAAGATTATTATATTAACTAGCAAATATATGCACCCTCCGGGTGCAAGTATTTAAGTTTTAATATAATAAAATATCATATTAAATTAGAAAGGCCAATGAAACTGAATAAAAATGCAGATAACATGATTTGGAACAGAGGGGGTATGATTGAAAAATAGAACAACTTTGAACTAACTCTTCCATCATTTTTCAATTACTCCTATTCCTAATTTAACTATTTAGTTAAAATAGGAAGTAAAGAATAATATTACAGTTATTTTCTTTTTGTTAAGGGATTTCTTTTAAGATTATTGAGAGAATTTTGCTCATATTCAATAAGATAAAACTAAACAATTAGAAATCAATAATATTAAGCACATATTTATTAAAATCAATTTTTTTAAGATCAATATGCAAATTAGCCTTCCCATTCACACTGTAAACCGCTGTTTTGTTGTATATATAAATACAACTGCATGTTATTTGTATGTAGATATGGTCAACAGTCTTAATGATGTAAAACAATTTTATTAATAATTGAGGTTTAAATAAAAATAAAATCATGGAGAATGGGATGCAGATAACAAAGGGAATTTTGATTTGTATAGTAATATAGTTTCAGTTACAGACAGAAAAACATACAATCTCCATTATAATAAGATTATTAAATATTATCATAATTACAAGACGGAAGTGAAGAGCTACACCTAGCATCAACTCTACCACCCAAAAAGTGCACATTTTGTACACTCTCATTTTAACTAGATAATTCTTGTCTGAGGTACACCTAGCACAAACTCTACCACCCAAAATGTGCGCATTTTGAACATGCCTCGGATACTTTGATCCCAGCCTTTTGGCTGGGTAGAATAGTTTTGTTCAATGTAAACATCAGCATCACCATTTCAATGATCATAGGCAATTAATCATAGGCAAAGCCAACTGATACTACACTTTGGTCTGAGGTAAATATGCTGAATCATATATAAATAATGAAAAACTGGCACGTAGATTGATCAATTGATTGATTGATTTTAACGGCATGTCAACCCGTCTAGATTTACTTTATACATTGAGATAAGGTTATTATGTTCATTGTGCTTATTTCTAAATTTAGTTCTTGTTACTCTTCCATTTTTTATATTCGTATTTATTGTCATTTTAAATATCATTATAATATTATTATATTAATAATTAAATAATATAAGCTTAAAAAAGAAAGGAAACAACTCCACACTCAACGGCACGCCTCTCAAGCCAGTAGAACAATTCACGTACCAAGGTAGTAATATCTCATCCACAGAGAGCGATGTTAATACACGAATAGCAAATGCATGGTCGGCCACAAACAAATTATCAGTCATATGGAGGTCCGATCTTCCTGACAAGCTAAAGCGACGGTTCTTCCAGGCTGTGGTTGTATCAGTGCTGCTATATGGATGCACCACTTGGACCCTAAAGAAGCGTCTTGGGAATAAGCTAGATGGAAGCTGCACAAGAATACTGCGTGCAGTCTTGAACAAGTCGTGGAAGCAGCACCCCACGAGGAGACAGCTGTACGGTCACCTGCCCCCCATCTCACAAACTATCCGAGTGAGACGGACAAGGCATGCAGGACATTGCTGGAGAAGCAAGGACGAGCTCATAAGCAACGTTCTCCCGTGGAAGCCAACGCATGGACATGCAGGTGTGGGGCGCCCGGCAAGGACCTACATTGACCAAATATGCGAGGTTGCTCCGCAGAGGACCTCCCAGGTGCAATGAATGATAGGGAGGGTTGGCGAGAGATTGTCATGGATATCCGTGCTAATTGCGCGACATGATGATGATGATGATGATGATGATAATTACAAGACTTATATTGATCAAATGATGGATTGATTTTAACGGCATGTCAAGCTGTCTAGATTTACTTTATGCCTAAGAGATTAGGCGATTATACTATTGTAAGTTCATTCTACTTATATCTAAGGTTTTTGTCAATTCCTCTCTTACATATTTTGCGCAGAGATATAGGATATTGCGTATTCATATCTGATACAGTGAAGTTTTAAAAATAGTGAGACATTTAAAGAATTCATAACTTTTTGGTTTTTAATTTAATTTTCATAATATATTTCAGATATTGTAAGTAATCTAAACCAATTGAAAATATCAAGTTACAATGTGAAAGAATAAATTAAAAATAATAGATAAAAGTATTTTATAATTTTCTTGAAGCATTGCGTTAAGTATATTATCATTTTTATTTATTTTTTTAAAGACAATTACAAGGCAAAAATAGAATAAAATTCTATTTCAACAACTGAAGTAGAGTCTCTCCTGCGTGGTGTTCAAACATCCCACGTGACACTGTGTTTATAAGTCCAGAAATATGAACACATAACACCGCGTTCATATTGAAAACGTCTCTGAAAATGAAGATACTTCAAAATTAATAAGACCCTGGATAATTACTTTTCCATTACAACAGCCTTCAAAAATAAATCAATAAATAAAATGAAATAAATAGAATTTTACTATTCATCTCAGGGGTTTATAATTTCAACCAAAAGAAATTTTTGGTGGCACAATAATTTCAAGAAATTTAGAATTTAACCCCTCCCCCCAGTTCACCTGCTTTGTATTTCTGACATATTTTAGTCAGATTATTCAAAGGAATGTGTATATATGATATTGATACAGGCCAAGAATAATATTAATACAGAGATAAGAGGATTGATCTCAGAAACCCAGAGCAAAGTCATACGATGTGAACGATTTAAGGTGCAATCCATATTCGTGAAATGGAAACAATCTATAGTATATTATTTTTTGCAAATAGGTAAAAATCATTTCCTTGGCATATATATATATATATATATATATATATATATATATATATATATATATATATATATATATATATATATATATTAATTTATTTATTTATCTATATATACATATATATATACATATGTATTAAGAATAAATGATTTATTTTTGCGTCAGTCTTTTATAGACAACCATGTACAAATAACTTATACTGAGATGTATGGATTTACGTATTCCTATCTTATATTAATAATTATATCATTTCAAGTAATGAATTATATAATAATTACAAATAATGAAACGCTAGTTAGTAGAAGAGATTGTAATTGCTTTTTGTATTTTTTTATACTGCGCTTCTTGCCAGTATTTGAGTACTCTTTGATTTATCAAAGATTTTTTAAACTATTAATTATTTTCATCTGTATATATAAATATATATGTGTATTTGGGCAGCATTATTTCATTTATACATGGAGAATTAAACAAAAGTCACAACTCCTGTTTAACAATTTTATTTTTGATCTTTTCTAATTTTCTGGCCAACTTTTTAATGTTTGGGTGGAATTGGTCGATAAGTCCTAAATTTCACATATTAATTAAACAATAAAAATCAACTCCCGTTCCTCGATGTGAACTTTGGTGGACTTTTCCACCAATTCCACCCAAACATTAAAAAGTTGGCCAGAAAATTAGAAAAGATCAAAAATAAAATTGTTAAACAGATGTGCCTTTTGTTTAATTCTACACACACACACACTATATATATATATATATATATATATATATATATATATATATATATATATATGTGTGTGGTGGACAAAAATGATAAGACAAATAGGAATATCTCTTATATGTTTTAGAAAGTTATTTAAAAGTTTTAAAGAAATGTATAAGTCACAAAATTTGTGACGGAAAAAGTACTGGCTAAGTTGATGAGAGAAAATCATCTAGTTAAATTATTTTCAATTTTTTTTTTTTACATATACTTATGTCTATGTGACGAATGCAGCGGGCAAATAATTTTTTATTAGCTTTGAGAATGGTTCATTTCATGTTAAATATGGGTGACAAATCACTGACGTATTTATTTATGTTCTACATTTGAACAGATATATTCACCTAATTCATTAATTATCAACTAATCAATTTTCAAATTAGGTATGACTTCAATTAAGCACATATTCTCCCATATATATATATATATATATTATATATATATATATATATATATTCTAAACCGTCTATAAAATGTTTTAATTTGTTAGTATAAAGAATCTATTTGAAGGAAACAAAAATAAAGTAGAGAAAGAAAGATTTTTTAAAAGAAAAAATGAACAGGATATTAAAAAGAAAGAAAGAGAATGTAAAAAAAGAAAAAAAACAAAAGAAGGAAAAAGAAAGGAAGGAAAAAAGAAATAAAGAAGCTAGAAAAGAAAGAGAACAAACAAATAAGTGAAGGAATATAGAAAGAAAGAGACAAAAAAATAATTAAAAAAGATTAAATTTTTTAAGTAAAGAAAAGGTATACAAAAAACTTTAAAAGGAAGAGAAAAAAAAGAAGAAAGAATGAAGAAAGTGGAAAAAAGGATGTATGCAAAAGAAAGAAAGAAAGAAAGAAAGAAAGAAAAATATTTTAGGTGATAGTGACACTAAAATTTTAATACTCATCCGCTTTATTAAGTTTTATATTAAATCTAAAAGGATTCTAGCTTTTTAATTTGTTTATTCATTTGTCTTCTGGCTTTCCAATCCCAAGGTATAAGTAAAGTAAAGTTGTGGGGGCGGCCTAATGTCGGTATCAGCCAATCAGAGAGGGAGTCTATTCCATTTTCACTAGCTCTAGACCAAAGAGATTGTTTGGGCATCTGAGGCGGAGCGCCACTCCCACCATCAGCGCATCACTTTACCGCACATAACCCTGTGCTACTCATACGTTGATTTGGCGAGGGTCGCTATCGAACTAGGATCATTGTGGTTTCCAGCCGAACGCTCTACCGACTGAGCTAACCCTTTGCACACAATAATATGGTTTCAAATATTTCTCTCTAATGTGAATAATATTCCAACATATCATTTTGGATTATAGCTGGGTTGGCTGGCTGGTTGGATCTTACGGCATGTCACCCCTCTGGGTTATTTTATGCCAATTCATTCTTGTTGAGTATTACATTTTTTTAAACACATTTTTTGAAAATTCATTTTTGGATCTATTTAACCCATAGATAGGACCCTAACACGTTTTGTAATTCCAATTCCGACAGGACCTAGAAGTAAAGGAAATGAAGGTGATTTGGAACCTCACCACCAGATGCAATTTAACGACATACCCAGGACACTAAGACCCGTAGTCACCACCTTCTAGAACATATATGATAACAAATTTTGGGGTTGCTATAAGTTGGGACAATCATATAGATGCTAGGGCTTGACATGACCAGCCAATTAATCGGTAGGGATCGCTCCGCCCGCCCGTCTAGCCTAAGTAAGAACCAAAGTGGAGAGTTGCATGTGAAGCAGCCAGGCTTATTCTACAGCCCCAGCTGACAGGACTCCTGGTTGGGATCCTAACATATACTCTTAGTCTAGATGCACTTTAATGTCAATTTAAGACACCTTTCTATCTGAACAGTCTTTAAATGATACAAGTATTTTATGCATGCACATGCAGGTCAGACGGTCACGATTTGTTAAATAATAAGAAAAAGTGGTAATTTTATTTGTGGATCGAAGTGTGGTTGTATAGTGAAGCTGATAAAATTGGTTTTCAATTATTTGCCATTCTTATCGATTAGTAAAATCAATAGGAAACAAACAAACTGCCAACTCTCCGGACGAGATATTAAATCAAAGGGAGTTGTAAAATCATGAGAGATTAGATACAAGTATTAAAAAAAAAGGCGGATCAAATATCCGCAATAGGCGAAATCAAATTAAAACGAGGCTTGTTTAAACAAGGGTGGGAAGGAGTAGGAGGGAGGAGAAGTAGTGTACAACGGAAACGGGTGAATGAGACAGGAAGTGGATCTGGAGGAGAGTGCAAGAAAGGAGAGTGCAAAATTGTGGGAAATGCTGGAGAAGGAGTGAAGAGGTTAGAAGTGGTAGTAAGGAGAAGAAAAAAAAAAGAAAAAAAGAAAATGGTTAACTGAGAGAAACATATAGAAAGAAAAGAGTAAAAAGAAAAGAAAAAGAAAGAAAGAAAAAACAGAAGGGAAAAAGAAAAAAAAGAGAGACAAAGAGACAAAGTTAAAAAGAAGAGATAAAGAAAAAAGAAAAAAACAACAATATGGTTCACTGAGAAACTTGTAGAAAGAAAAGAGGAAAAAGAAAAGATTAGAGAAAAAGAAAGAAAGAAAAAGAAGAGAGGGTAATAAGAACTGTATATGTATATATATATATATATATATGAAAAGTGAATGGAAGTGAATCCGACAGTATGAAATAAATATTTTTAGAAAAAACAAATAAATGATGTTATAATTCGCTGACAGAAATCTGTTTCGACCTTTTATTAAAGTGGTCTTCATCAAGAGCGAAATGTTTGTAATAGAAAGACGGTGTGAGTAAACCGTTGCAAACAAAAGTGGTACAAACGAACGTTCGTGTTCGGAGCCGGAATTTTTTTTTAATTTTGAAAATGCATATTCTGTTTTAAAAATAA
Source organism: Doryteuthis pealeii (assembly GCA_023376005.1). Classification (NCBI taxonomy): domain Eukaryota; kingdom Metazoa; phylum Mollusca; class Cephalopoda; order Myopsida; family Loliginidae; genus Doryteuthis; species Doryteuthis pealeii. The sequence continues at coordinate 50,364,257 of CM042161.1, forward strand.
AATAATTTTTTTTAAAAATCGGACGCATTATAATCCATAAAGAAAACTCGATAAATGAAAAAATACCTGGATTTCTATAACTTTCCGGAGACTAATGTGGTCTACAGAGGCTGGAATCATGAACTTTTTTAATACTTTTTTTTAATACATTTTTTATATATATTTACATCAAACTCTTTTGAGTTTTCTTTGTGGATTTCTGTCAGCGAATTATAAAATCATTTGTTTGTTTTTTTCTAAAAATATTTATTTCATATATATATATATATATATATATATTATATATATATATTATATATAGAGAGAGAGAGAGAGAGAGAGAGAGAGAGAGAAAGAAAGAGAGAGAGAGTTAAAAAAGAGAAAGCGACAAAGGAAAATAACAAAATGCTTAACTGAGGGAAAAGTTTATAAAGGAAAAAGGATGACGAGAAGTGAAGAGAAAGAAAGAAAGAAAGAAAAAGAACGGGAAAAGAAAAAAGTGAGAAAGAGAGACAAAGTTAAAAAGAAGAGAAAGAGAGACAAAGTAAAACAACAAAATGGTTCACTGAGAGAAACATGTAGAAAGAAAAGAGGAAAAGAGAAGAGTTGAGAAAAAGAAAAGAAAAAGAGAAGGGAAAAAAGTAAAAAGTGAGAGACAAAGTTCAAAAGAAGAGAAAGAGACAAAGAACTTTGAACCTAACCCTTTATTTAATCCACGGGGGTATAAAGGGTTAGGTTCAAAGTTCCGTGATGGCTCCCGATTATGAAAAGAAAGTTCCCGAGTCCGAAAAGAAGGTTCCCAAGTCTGAGAAGGTTCCCGAGTCCGACAAGAAATACCTGAAGAAGGCCGGAGGGCATATCGGCCGAAACGTTGTACAAATAACAATGAAGATGGGGACAATAGTCCGAATAACACAGATAATACTAATAATCAAGCCTCATCTCAAACATTCAGAGAAATAGAGACAAAGAAGAATAAGAAAAGAGTTAACTGAGAGAAAAGTGTATAAAGAAAATGTATAGACGAACGAAAAGGTGGGGATGACGACAGAAACGTAAAAGAGAAGAGAATGAGAAAAAGAGAGAGAGAGAGAGAGAGAGAGAGAGAGAGAGAGAGAGGGTGGAAGGAAAGGAGATAAAAGAAAAGAAGGAGAAAATTGTTATTCGTGAGAAAGTTGTAGAAAGAAAATAGAAGACCAAAAGAGAATCGGGGAAACAAAGTCTTTGAGAGCTGAAAACCTGTGAAATATGAAAATACAAACTGTAGTTGGTTTCCTTCGGATAGTCTTGAAGGGTCTTGAAAAGAGACTGGAGGAATTGGAGATCAGAAGAAAATGGAGAACATCCAGGCCCCCAAAACTGTTAAAATTAGCGATAATACTTTGACGAGTTAGTACTTTTACGATTTTATGGACCATCCTTTAGGTTTCAAGAGCGCTTGTCCAGCAGAAATCCTTGGTAAAGAATCCTTTGGTTGTAAGTTCCTTCGTCAATCATTGCAAATGGTCGTCTGTCAGTATCAGTGATTAAGTAGTCAACTAGCCACGCATTATGGCTGTTGATTGGCTGAAGAATAAACCATGTGACCTCGCCTAGTCTAAAAATTTAGGTGGTGAATTGTAGCACACCTTATATACACGAAATATGGAAGCGCGTGGTGTAATGGTTAAAGTCATTGGAAATGGATTCGTCGCCCCGAGTTCAAATCATGGACGTGGTAATTGCATTTCACTTAGCGCTAATACCCTTGGGAAAGGTATGAATACTACTCTCCCTCCAGCTATGGATAAATAGTAGGGCAGACTAGGCTCTTTAACCTTGGTTAGGCAACCGGTCTAGGAGTAGGAAAACTCTGAATTCAAACATGTTGAACTCCGCTTAAGAAATTCACCTTGTGTCACATCCTGCTCGTGCGGAGGGGTTGGTAAATATATATATATATACCCGAAATATGGGCACCTGTCGTGGTGTAATGGTTAACAAGCTATATTAACAGACTATTGTTTGATTTTATGCATGCACATGCTGGTCAGTTCGATTCTTACTGGGTGCCCCATACATCTGGCCTTGTGCTGCATCTGAGCTACGCTTAGTAAATAACTACATACCTGAAATATGGGCACTTCTTGTGGTGTAATGGTTAGCAAGTGAGACTGGCAAATCATGACTTGTGAGTTCGAGCCTCACTGGGTGCTCCTTACATTCGGCCTTGTGCCACATCTAAGCGGAGCTTAGTAAATAACTATATACCCGAAATATTCTAACAGAGAGATGAGGAGAGTTGCTGTCACTTGGATTCCAATGAAAGCCACCAGTTAAAATTGTGTCCGTTGTTTTATGTCTAGCGATGAAATTGGAAACAAAGCTTTGTACCAAGATTAAACAAAACTTTTCTTTTGGAGAAATCATATGATCTTTGTATTTACCTGTGAGTTCATTTTCAATCACTAGAAATCATATTACCGGCTGCGGTATGAGCAAATAGGAAAACAATAAGTATCGTTTCACTCCACAAATTTTACTCTAAAAAGAAAGTTCCAGAATCCTACCCCTCCTCTTCCAAGCGGAAGGGGAAGCTCTTGTTGGTTCTAATATTATTTGTTTTGTGTATAAAGTAGAATATTTATTATGCTGCCGTTTTATGTGAACAAAAAATTTGCTTACCTCTAAGCAACTGCACTTTAATCTTAAAATGTTCAGATTGGGATTCCACAAATGCAAACATCCCTTTTCAAAACAATCTGCAAAACCTTTTTTCATTTTCACTATTAGTTTCCTCTGTGCATTCTCCTTAATCTCACCCATGGTCTGAAATCCTCTGAACTGTGCTAATGTTTTTAGAAAAAGCCTGAAGTTGCAATTAATCAAATATAGTTTATGAGGTGGGGTGGTGGGCAGAGCTGTCCCAAATGGCCGGACACTTTCTGGACAGTCCGTTTCATCCCCCAGATATACATTCTTCTTGTGTCAGTTTCTGAGTTCCCTTAATTGCATCCCCCACTCCCACGTGCATTCATCATGTGCTCTGTTGACGGTGGCCTGTAGAAAACTAAGAATGTATAAATAAAAGAATAAAATATAATCTCATTATAATGGAGATTGTGTGTTTTTCTGTCTGTAACCGAAACTATATTACAACTCAAGTCACAATTCCTTTAGATATTTACATCACATTCTCCATGATGTTATTTCTATTTAAACCTCAATCATTAATAAAATTGTTTTACATCATTAATACTGTTGGCCCTATCTACATTATAATAACAAGCAATTGTATTTATATATACAACAATATAGCGGTTTACAATGTGAATGGGAAGGCTAATTTGCATATTGATATTAAAGATTTGATTTTGATAAATATGTGTTTGGTATTGTTTATTTCTAATTGTTTGGTTTCATCTTGTTGAATATGAGCCAAAATCTCGGGGATAAATTTCAAAAGGAATCCATTAACAAAAAGAAATAACTGTAATTTCATTCATTACTTCCTAATTTAAATAAATAGTTAAATTAGTAAAAATTAGCAATGAAAGACGGGAGTGATAGAAAATGATGGAAGAGTTAGTTTCAAAGTTGTTCTATTTTTCAATTATACTCTCCTCTGTTTCAAATCATTTTATCTGCATTCATATTTAGTTTCATTTGTGTTTCTAATTTAATATATTTTATTACATCAAAACTTAAATACTTGCACCCGGAGGGTGCATATATTTGCTAGTATATATAAATAAGAAAAGATTTTCCTGACCCTACTGCTCTTATGGCAAACCCCCAACCCTTTTTATCATATATATGGTAATACCCTTGGGAAATGTACGAATCCAATTCTTCTTCTAGCTATGGTTAAATAGTAAGACAGACTGGAGGCTTTATCCTTGGTTAAGTAACCAGTCTAGGAGAAGGAAAATCTAAATTCAAACCTTTCAAACTTCCGCTTAAGACATTGACCTTGTGTCACATCCAACTCATGTGGAGGGGTTGGTAAATACATATATATGCACTAGAAAGCAATGGCTGAGGGTCATAGTGTCTTGGGTATATAGAAGAATAATTTTTATTAATCTATATGAATAAAATAAGAGATTAAAAAAATCCGACAAATGTGACGAATATATAGGAAAGGTGAATACCGAACACAAGTAAACGATTCAATTAATCTCTATTAGACGAATCATACTGAATCGATTGTTTGTATTTTTTATTAACTTTTTCTGTATATTCGTTACATTACTCAGTATATAAATATTGATAAGAGATCTATTTTGAACTTTTAAAATCTCAGGCAACACCGAGTAGCCCTGCTAGTTGTTGATATTTTTCCTACCGTTTTTTGCAGACTCATTATCAGCTATTGTCTATAATTATACATCTGTTTATTTGTAAAGTTGTTTGTCCAAATCCAACCTTTATTAATAATTAATTTTTCCTTTTAAGATTTTTCTTTTACCAACCCGACCAACCCATCCCCCTCTCTCCAAGTGACTGGTTTTGTTATTATTGTTGTTCATTCTGACTTTTTTAATAGGATTATCCACCCTTGTCTTTATTTTTTCTTCTTTCAAAAAATTTCTTTCAAGTCTCCCCATTTTTGTTCTTTATCAACTTTATCTAAATTTTTCTTTATTCAAACTTTTTTTTTTTACTATTGTGTTATTTCTCTTTGATTTTGTGTCTACTCTTCATCTCTTTGCCAGCCGCCCTGTCGTTAGTTAGAATACACCGACTACACTTTTGCAGAGGGGTAATACTTACCCAATGGGGCAACCTGTTGGCCGGGGGTGGCGACCCGTGATGCTTAACGACGGAACCCATGAGGCTGAGCAGTCCAGGATATGTGACACTCCACTTTGGCCCTTACTTCGGCTAGACGGGCGGTCGGGGAGGCTTCCACCGATCTATCGGCTGGTCATACCCCAACCCTATTGCCCTTATTACAAGCCCCAACCCTGTTTATCATATGGGTGCTAGAAGGCGGTGACTAAGGGTCTTCATGTCCTGGGAATGACGTTAAACTCTATCTGATGGTGAGGTTCCATTTCTAGAGGTTTGCGGAATATAGGGCACCATTTCATCACCATTGCTCCCTGGTCCATTTGACCCGAAGTGGTAGTACCTGTTAGTGTCCCATCTATGGGTTGAATAGAAAAACACGAGTTTATAAAAAAGATGAGTATCCATTAAGAATGAATTCATTTAAAATCTTTGTAGGCATAAAATGACCCGCTGAGGTTGATATGCCGTTGATAAAACTTTACTGAAGTCTGAGTTACTAGCATGTCTTCTCAGATATCTAGAATTACTCTCAGTATTCCGGACGATTTAAACACTGCTGTGGTCAAGCCAGTCTCAACTCTTTCCCGGACCTCAATTTTTTTCATAGTCTCTTCCACAGGTTCTTCGGAAGAATATATATTTACCCAACCCTCCACCTTTGAACCAGGAACCTCACAATTCCTAAGTGGGTACTCCATCGAATGAGCTAACCCGGCCCCTGTATATATGAATTGTTGAAAGAGATTCTGATGAGTGATTTAAAAATAGAATTCTTTCTACGATCGTAACAAATATAATTATATATCAAATATGATCCGATGAAACTATCCGCTCGGACATTGTACATGCTTAGATATTCTAATCAATTGGAGAATTTAATACATAATTGAACACAGTGATGTGAAAGCACAAATGTAATATAATTCATTTATGCTTTTGAAATTATATGAAAAAGGCCTTCCATTAGGATCGGGCAATCATGTGTGCTCATCTATGCGTAGATCTATTGTTGTATAATATATATATATATATATATATATATATATATATTATATATATATATATATGTGTGTGTGTGTGTGTGTGTGTGTGTGTGTGTGTATAAATTTGTATATAAATTTATACGCATATATATATATATACATATATACAAAGGTATATACATATATATGGTTATACATATAGACATATATATACATATATATATATATACGTATATGGGTGCATATATATAATATATAAATTAT
>CM042161.1:50375258-50387758 GCA_023376005.1 Doryteuthis pealeii
TCTAAGAAAAGGAACGTTTGAGCTAATTTAAGCTACGGGTTGCTGCTAACGAAATTTAACATACAAATACATTTTGAATTCTCACATCTTCCCCCCCCCTCTCTCTCTCTCTCTACTCTACTCTCCCAAAGATATTAACATATATAACGAGGAGGTAATCAAGATATACATAGGGAGGCGGAAAGTGTTAGGCAGAACGTAAAGTGACTGACTGGCCAGTTTTTGGCTTAATTGTAAATTACGATTAAAACCAATTAAAATTGAATTCTATCAAATTTAGCTCAATACTAAAAGTAAGGAATAATTTAGTATGACTTTCGTGTCATTAAACTAAACAGTTAAAAATCCTTTAGGAAACAGAAATTGATTCGCTCAGCTTGAGTATAATATAATTATATACATATATATACATACACACACACACACACACACACACACACATATATATATGTATATATATATATTATATATATGTATGTGTGTGTGTGTGTGTGTGTTTTCAATTTCCAAAAACCTCTTATTCACAATAGACCGGAATAAATTCTTTTCACTTTTTTTTTTGTTTCCATTTTAATAATTGAACTTAGAAGAATGGGCCAAGTATCAAAACAAATAAGCACTTCGGGTTGCTGTTATGAAAACATAAGCATCAACTCCTTATTTCCCAGTCCGGTCTGGTTCTATTTCCGTTTTCTGTTTTGAATTCGTCTACAAGCCGTGAAGGCCCACACACCCAAAATCATAACAGAGGCGCAAAAATGATGGCGTTGTGGTTAGCATGGCCATTACTCATTTGATATTACTTATATAGTAAAGTCGTTCCGAGTGCTTTATTTTTGTGGGTTCGCTTGTAGGGATTAAAATAAAACAAAAATAAGAATAAAAAAATATATGTGATATAATGTAATGACCCATCTCCCCGATGGTTCTAGCCATTATTTAAGGACACACAGATTACTCTGTGCAGAACTCACTTGAAGTACTTAGACAACGGACTCTCCTCCTAATACTCACGTGACCTTACTATATAACATAAACAAATAAAAAAAACTCCCATGGGGCCTTGATCGGAAGAACCCCTCTGCGCATGTCCGACAAAAAGGACTGACTCCCTACCTCCAAAAGAATGATTTTAATTTAGGTCGCAACTGAGTGTAGTCGTTTCTTGGCCAGGGGGTGTACCCCTTGCCACGACTGACTATGACCCGTACAATAAAGCATGAGTCATAAAACTACCTCTTGCCTTTGTCTCTTTCTTTTCTCGTTCCTTTTCGTTCCTTAAATTTCATTTCAGCTTACCAGCCCTCAAGAAGAAAGAACCAGTTTTATTGGAGATAAGATACAAGACGAACAAACCAAACTTGTCCCCATATGTTTCAGTCTAATTTGATTGGAGTGAATAATTATGGATACATACCTTAGCACCCATCGTGGTATAATGGTTAGCGAGTTCGTCTCACAGATCCATTTCTACTGAAAATTCTATCCTCGCTGGATGCATCCTGCTTGCGACCTTGGGTCACATACTAACTGTAGCAAAAGAGTTGGATATTACAGGTTGTTTCATGGTGTTGTAATTGCTAGAAAGCACGTCTCGAATATTCATTACTAAAATACTGAAAAGCGTATTCTATCATTCTGGATACCCCATACTTGTGACCTTGTGACACATCCTACTCGTCGTCAACGTGTAGGGTGTGTGATATATTGTCTGATCAGTGCACCCAAGAACCAGACTGAATAGGAAGTGCATGAGGGTCAGGTGCAGCCTGGAAACGAAAACAGGATGTGGCCTTGACCTGACCATTTGCACCTGGAAATGCAGGTGAACATTTGACATGATTTAGGTGCAGAAATCTGTGGGCGTAGCCCATAGCCAATGAAAACAGCCTGTGTTGGCGAAGAGGCTTGTCTATAGAAAAACTGCGTAGGTGTCACGAACAAAGAGGTGTGACACCGGGGGTCAGACTACAATATAAGAAGCCCGTAGAGATCGATTAGACCGACAACGATCATGTTCGAGATCACTTGAAAAAGAAATCCCGAAAGCTCGACGTTTGCGTAACCCTGCCAACGACTTTCAGCTATAAACAACCGAGGGAATAAACATCTCATCTAACATTTTCCTAAATACAAGTTTTTGTGTTCTTTGACGGGTCCAGTGTGTAGCAGGGTGTACCTATCTAACAACCATCGTATAAAGGGTTGCAAATTAGTCTTGCAGACCTATCCCTACTGAATAATGAGCTTGATTCTCGCTGGATACATCATACTGCGATTTCGCAGTTCAGCACTTTAGCATCAACGCCACAAAGACTCCCCTGTAACACCAGAAGTGGACACAGTCACGAATAAACTCACAAGGAAATATCTGCGATACTATCTGTCGATTTAACTACCACCCATTCCATGAAGCCGTGTTGGTTGGGGCTGTAGAATACGCCGACCGCACATCTGCAGAGGGATAAGACTCCCCTAATAAGGCCACTGTTGGCCCTGGGTGACGACCCGTGATACTTAAGAATAGAATTCTGGTGGTTGTGCAGTCCATAACATTCAACGCTTCATCTTGGCTCTTACTCGGGCTAGACGGGCAGTCGGGGAAGCCCCATCTATTAATCAGATGATCAGGTCAGCGTTACGTACTGGCATCAAATGGCAATATGTTATATAGCGGCTTCATCAAACTCACGCTGCTCTAAATCGTGTATCTGCATACGTAGCGGGTATCGTCACTAACCCTAGACGATATATGTAGTGGTCGCTTAATGAAATCACAACACATGGGTATTGTAAAAACTTGAGTTTATTTCTTTTCCTCGGGCTGGTGGGGCGCGAGCGCTGACAATGACTACTACTACTGCTGATGGTGATGACTGGCGATGTTTGAGGTAAAGGGATGGCTGGTGGCGTCTCACCGCCCTTGGCCGCGACGGACCGTGAGCGTCGGTCACTCACTTATCGTCGTCCGCTGTCTGACTGTCTCTGACCTGAGATCCCTGACTTCCTTTCATATACATCAAACGCCTACGCGTTTTCTTTTGTTATCTTTATCAGCGGACAAATCTATTTCCGAACATATTGTTACCCATCCTTCTTTGTTCACTTTACCCGAAAAAAGTCCTTTGTTACTCTTTTTGTCTTCTCCCTGCCTCGATCCAACCGGAAGACCCTATTTCCGTTTTCACCTTCTTTTAAATATCTTCAATACACAACATTAGGACCTAAGACTTATATAATTTTCCAACTCTATTGCTCTTATGGCAAACCTCCAAACCTCTTTATTACAAATGTACTAGAAGGCGGTGGTAAGATGTATCTCTGTCGGTAGAACGTTCGGCTAGAAACCACAAGGTTCCTAGTTCGATACCGACCCTCACCAACTCAGCGTATGTGTAGCTCCGGGATCTGTGCGGTAAAGTAAGGAGCTGATGATAGGTATAGCGCTCCACCTCAAATGCAAAAAACAATCCCCCTGGTCTAGTGCGAGTTAAAAGGAGATAGACTCCATCGCTGTCTGGCTGATAACGACTTTAGGCTGCCCCGACGTTGTTTTTTTATGTTACAATACATTTGCACCTTTAACATATTGCGAAACTTTTGACTCACTCTAGTATTTTCGTTAATCGGTTTAGATTGGATCCACAATGAGAAGTATGATGAAATATTATAAACAAGGAAAAGTATAATGTTCATAAACACTAAACCCTCCATAAAAATACTAGGGGGAATCTTTTAAAATTAAACATGGAGTGAAGTAATGCACAACCTGTCAGCGCACCCGCTACCACAGTGGCTATCTACCAAAATGTTTTCATTTTTGCACCGTTAAATCAACAGAAATTTAACGTAGCCAAAAAAAGTTACGACAAGAGGATTTTAAAAAAATTCTATGAAAACTCAATTAATGATCCGATTTTCACGAAAATTTCCAGAATTGCTTTTCTTTTGATGAAAATATGTCTGAAATAGTTTGTTTCTTAAATTCTTTATGGGAAATATTTTTTACGAAGTCTAACTCCCTATTTGATTATATGAGATATGAAAAAATGAACCGGAACAAAACGATTTTTACTTTTATAAAGATAAGAGTCTGAATAACTATATCAATAGATATGCAATATAACAGTAACCTGAAGCCCAAATAATTAGCTACGGAATATTGTGTCGTCGTCTTGAAGGTGACGAACCACATTGACATGTCGAGCTCACTTGATACTTTCAATGCGCTATCCACCGAATCCGTTGCTATGCCTTGCAGCACGGCCTCGATATACACGGTCTTATACCTACCTGATCTTGCCTTGTCATCACAAAAAAAATCTATGGATTAAGACATAAAGTTTCAATATTTACATATATACTACTACGAACCAAAGCGGGTATCTATCATAGCGAGAATGGCTTCGGTAAAGAAATAGGTTTCAACCCGGAAAAAAAGGCCAAGCTAAAATTGACACCAAGTAAAGGACATAATGTCTACAATAACCTCTCAAATAAGACGAGAATAAAAAGTTATTGAGATTTCAAAAAGCTCGATATTTCTCAAATATTTGGCTGAGATGAGAAAAATGCTTCTGCTGGACTTAAAAATATAGTATATATGAAAACTAGCATATACTAAAATTTATTGCAAAACTTTTGCTTTTGATTCTGCCTAATATAGGGCCAATTCAAAACCCCCAGAATTCATCAGCAAAAATAAAACTAAATAATAAATAAATGAAATATGTATATAAAATAAAATAAGTAATATAAAATAGATCAATGAATATAAAATAAAACATAAAATAAATATGAATTGGTGGGTGAGATGAAAATTTCATAGACTAAAAAATTCATATCTTCTATTGATGACATTTTTCACCAATTGGATTCAAGCACTGCAACACTGATGAAAGAAGTGTTTGAACCGCAAGGAGACTATGTTGAAAAACAAACCTAGTTTGGTCACATTCCATGAAAGTATCTTGGTCAGTCTATGAACATTGCAACTCCCTTTTTATCATATGGGTGCTAGAAGGCGGTGGCTGCGGGTCTACATGTCCTGGGAATTACGTTAAACTCTATCTGATGGTGAGGTTCAGTTTTGGAGGTTTGGGGAATGTGGAACACCCTTCATCACCATTGCTCCCTGGTCCACTCTGACCCGGAGTGGTAGTACCTGTTAGGGTCCCATCTATGGGTTAAATAGAAAAATGTGTTAATAAAAAAAATTGTATTATCCATTAAGAATTGATTTATTTCAAAACTTTATCGGCATTAAATAACCCACTGAGGTTGATATGCCGTAAAACAAAACAAACCAAGCATTTCAACTGACCCTCGTAAATTGCCTTTGAAGTCTCAAGATTAAAAAAAAGAAAGAAATGTCTGGGCTAAGACATTAAGTCTCACTATTTTGAGGGCTGTTGTAGATTGGTAATAAAATATTATTCGCGTCTTGTAGGATCATCCAAAACCAAACTCACGGCAGCGACAAATCTATCCGAACTTGTGATTGGTTAAAAAAGAAGGGGGCTTACCCAATGTCCGTGGTATTATTGTTGCATCGAAATAAGCTTTCACGAGAGACATACTTTTGTTGTGTCTTGTATCTCATGGGCACGAATATTGTTTCCAGATATGGCCTCGGTGGTTTCTTGGGTTTATTGATTTGCTAATAATAGTATCACCAATGTATGGACTTGCTGCGATCATTATTAACTCGGTAACATCATTTTATATTAGAATATCTCTGATGTAACAAAAGCAGCAGGGAAGATATTGGCAATACAGATATCTAGCTATTACACACACACACACACACACACACACACACACACACACACACACACATTTATTATATAATATATATATATATATATATATATATATATATATTATATATATACATGTGTGTGCGACTGAGTGTGTATATATACGTATATATATATATATATATATATATATATATATATATATATGTATACACACAAACACACGAACACGAGTAATATATATATATATATATATATATTAATATATATATATATATATATATATATACTCGTGTTCGTGTGTTTGTATGTATACACACAAACACACGAAACGGTATATATATATATATATATATATATATATATATATATATAATATACGTGTTCGTGTGTTTGTGTGTATACTATGTATAATATATATAATATATATATATATAATATATATATATATATCGTGTTCGTGTGTTGTGTGAATCATATGTATATGTATTATATATATATATATATATATGTATACGCATATGTATATATATTATATATATATATATATATATATATATATATATATATATATATGTATATGTATATATATATATATGTATATAAATATATGTCATGTATGTATATATATATATATATATATAAAAATATATGTATATGTATGTATGTATGTATGTACTCACACACTCATGTATGTATATGAAGAAGTAATAATCTATTGAGTAAAACTAGATGTTAGAATCTAAAAAAAAGTGTTCCATATCTCGAAAATGAATCATAGGTGGTATACAACCATATATGTTTTAAGTATGGGGCACGTTAGATAATGGTTAGAGTTGTAGGAAATGGACTCATCGACCCGAGTTCAATTCCTGGACAAAACTGTTTGGATTTCACATAGCGCTAATACCCTTGGGAAAGGTATGAATACAATTCTTCCTCCAACCATGGGTAAAATAACAGACCAGACTGGACTCTTTAAGCATGGGTAGGTAACCCGTCTAGGAGAAAGACAACTCTGAATTCGAACTGTCAAACTCCTCTTAAGATATTGACCTCGTGTCGCATCCTTCTCATGCGGAGATAAATATATATATATATATGTTTAAAGTTGTCCACAAGATTCAAAGCTACTACTAAGGTTTACACATACACACAAAAAAAGCATACACCCCCCCCCACACACACACGTGTATTCCTGAAATAGACGAATATTATGATATACGATCTCTGAGCTTTATCTATGGTTAAATATTCAATAAACGAATAATTTTCGTTCGAATGAAAATTCATTTTTTCATCTATTTATCCCATAGATGGGTTAAAGTTGACCTGGGAGTAATATTAATGAAGGGGTACTCAACACTTACCAGAGCTCCAGGATTGGAACCTCACCACTAGATGCATTTTAACGTCATACCCAGGACACTAAGGCACTCAGCCATCGCCTTTTCGCACTTATATGATAAAAAGGGATGGAGCTTTGCCATAAGAGCAATATGGTTGAGACAATCATACACATGCTAGGGCTTGACGTGACCAGCTCATTGATTGGAATGGCTTCTCCAACCACCCCTCTAGCCCAAATAACGGTCAAAATGGAGTGTTGCATGTCGGGGTTTGCTTAGACACAAGGATTCCGTCCATAAGCATCATGGGTCACCACCAACGGTCTACAGGTGGCCCAATTTGAAGGTCTTACACCTTAACTGATGTGCAGTCGGAGTATTCTACAGACGTAGCCTATAGAGCTAAATAAATAAGGACACATGTTCAATACTTAGCTTATTTTTTATTGTTACTTTTGTAGGCATATAAAAGAAAATAAATTAAACGAATATTCATTATCACTTTAACGCAACAAGCAATTAATAACTGAATTTAAGTTTTTGTCAAATGTAAAAATGTTGCATAGCCCTTCTTTACCAGCACTAAATCGTATATGTTATATACTGGCATCTTCCTTTTCCTGTTGCTGAATCGTATGTGTTAGTAGTGGAGTATAAAGATCACAAGTAGATATATGTAGTAGGATTTGAACGTTTATTTCTTTCCCTGGTGGTGGGTGGTGAGGACGAGCGTTGACAATATTTACTACTACGGTTGCAGGCTACTAAATGAGGAAGTCAAGATGGGACTACAAAACTGCTATCTGCCACACGTGGGGCTTTGTTGAATGGTGACTAAGTAACGGGTACGCCCCCTCCCAGGGGAGGGAGAGCGTGTCAATCTCTCTCTCGTCTGCTGTCCGTATGAACTCACTCAACCGACTGACTGTCCCCACTGACCGCTGAATGCTTAACCCTCTCGCTTTTGTATTGACGACACGCCTACGCATTTTAATCTTTCTCTTTGTCTCTCAACCGGAAGTCCTTACTTCCCTTTCCAGTCTCTTTGTTCAATTTTCCTTTGTCTTTTCGAACTTTCCGCGCAAAACAAATGCGACGATCGCTAAACCATAACAAAAAGAATATTTTTAGAAAGATAGAATTGTTTCAAAATACTCACAAATTAGGATTACATTTTTAAAAAATGATATTTTTGAAGTTAAAAAAAAGAAATCCTAAAATAAACAAGCTTGATATACAAATTCTCGGGTTTTTTTAGTGATAAATTACTAGACAAACTTGACCCGTTGTATCACCCATTGAGCTCTTGGTAGGTAATTGGGATCAGAGAAAATAAGTTTGCAAAGCGAACTAAATTAAAAAATTGTTTAAATAAGTCCGGAGAATTAAAACAGAAGACAAAAAACATTAAAATCATTTTGTAAGATTTCTAAGAAAGGGAACGTTTGAGCTAATTTAAGCTACGGGTTGCTGCTAACGAAATTTAACATACAAATACATTTCGAATTCTCACATCTCTCTCTCTCTCTCTCTCTCTCTCTCTACTCTCCCAAAGATACTAACATATATAACGAGGAGGTAATCAATATATACATAGGGAGGCGGAAAGTGTTAGGCAGAATGTAAAGTGACAGACTGGCCGGTTTTTTACTTAATTGTGAATTACGACTAACTAAAACCAATTAAAATTGATTTCAATTTATTAAGAACCAAGATGTTGGCCAGGCTGGCTGCATATGAAACTTAACATAAAAATACGTTTCGCACTCTCCAACCCCTCTCTCTCTCTCTCTCTCTCTCTCTCTCTCTCTCTGTCTCTCTCTATCTCACTTAGAAAGTAACACATATAACGAGGAGGTAATCAAGGTATGCATAGAGAGGAGAAAATACTTGACAGAATATGTGGTAAGAGACAGGTCAGTTTCTGAGTTAATTGCAAATTACGACACATTAGAACCAATTAAAATGGATTTTTTTCAAACGTAACCCAATCAATAATTCCTAAAACTAAGGAATAATTTAGTATAACTTTCGGGTCATTAAACTTAACAGTAAAAAAACCTTTCGGAAACAAACATTGGTTCGCTCGGCTTTATTATAATAATAGATTTTCCTTTTATTTTATTTTTTACTCCTGTTTTCTCACTCATCCACCGGTGCTACTAAAAATACTTTCGTACGGTCATGGACCAGGTACATTTGCTAGTATATATATATATATATATGTGTGTGTATGTATATGTATATGTGTATGAATGAATGAATGAACGTATGTATGTGTGAATACGCGCGCGTGAAATTTGCACTTAATAAATTATTCTACCAGTTATTTTCTTTTATAGTTATCGACGAGAAAAAGTCAATTGAACCACTGAAAAGTGGTTTCTCCTCAAAGACGAAACAGTTTCCCCCTCTAGTGGATTTATCCTTGTGTGTATGTGTGAGAGAGGGGGTGAGAGATGAGAGAGAGAAAGGGTGAGGACTGGACGGCACACAGCGACAAGGCGGCATTGATCACGTGGCACGATGACCAACTGCACAATTCATCATGTCGAAAACGGTTAGGGACGCAGATAAAGTATATATTTGTTCGGAAAGATTTTTTATTTTTATTTTGCAAGTCGTAATACGGAGTTTTTTTTTTTTACTCTTATTTTTGCCAACGAAGAGAAAGATGGATCGGCGTTTAATTGCTTAGTGGACGGTAGAGTTCTTACCTAACACAGACAGCATATATATATATATATATATATATATATATATATATATATATATATATATATATATAATCCAAAAGTCCAGAGAAGAAATCTTCCTTACGACATAGGAGTTTTTTTAAACAACCTGTCACGGTTGAGAGCTCAATGTGTGCTCTTATTGCGAGAGTCACAGGGCAAATTTAATGAGTTGGGAGAATTAGACACTTTGTCTAAGCTCCCTGAAATAGACTATAAGCAAAATCTCTAAGTCTTTTGTTATTTCTTTACTTATTAATTTCTTTACTTATTAATTTCTTTACTTATATATATATATATATATATATATATATATATATATATATATATATATATATATATATATAATAAATAAGTGTATTTTGGCAGCATTTTTTCTTTTATACAAGTTTTGTTGAACTGTACAGACAATTCCTGTCGGACAAGTTTTACGTTGAACCGTTCCAATTTTCGGGTCATCTTTCTGGTGTCGGGGTGTAACTGGTATAACAGTCCCCCAAAGGTTTTAAAACGAGCGCTTTCGGCAATACAATTTGCCATCCTCAGGTGGGAAACGATGGTATGATTTCGTGTCTCGTTTTTAGCGAGAACGAGTAGTAGCAAGGAATTTGAAGTGGGAGGTAATAACCATTGGTAGTAGGAGGTTATAGGAATGGTAGTGGTTCGAGCGAGCTTTGCAGTAGTGATTTTATGTGGGAGGGGGGCACAAGGTGTGAGAAGGGGAGGGTTATAGAGGAAGAGGAAAAATACCTTAAACAAAATAAACTTTGAAATAAGTCAACATATTCTCAAATGTTTATAATTTTCCGCCTATCCTCATAGGCGGAAAATTATAAACATTTGAGAATATGTTGACTTATTTCAAAGTTTATTTTGTTTAAGGTATTTTTTTTTTGTTTGATATATAAAGCTTCGATTATTTGAAGTTTTTGTTTGTTTTTTTCTTTATGTAGTGTGCGTGTATTTTCGGTTAGAATTTTGCGGTAGGTAGAGGGGGGACATGAATGTGTTTTAAGGTGTTGATTAATGGAACTGGAATCGGATAAATGTAATGTTAATCTGCGGGATAATGTGGTTGTCGTGTGGCCAATATATGTTTTGTTAATTTTGAGAGACAATCTCCTACGGCACATTTGAATTCATACACAACATTGGTCTCATTAAGACGAGTAGTTTTGGGGGTGAGTTGTTTCATGTGACAAGATTTGGAAACATGCAAAAAGATGGCCCGAAAATTGGAACGGATCAACGAAAAACTTGTCCGACAGGAATTGTCTGTACAGTTCAACAAAACTTGTATATATATATATATATATATTAATCTCTCTCTCTCTCTCTTTCTCTCTCTCTCTATATATATATATCTACATATATATATATATATATATATATATATTAATATATAAATAATAAACAATTTATACTATATTTGTCTATCTATCAATCTCTCTCTCTCTCTCTCTCTCTCTCTCTCTATATTATATATATATATATATATATATATATATATATATATGAGGGAGCTGGTCTAGTAAATCTGTGTCATCTTAATGCTGGGATATACGAGTGTTTACTGGCCTGTTGAGCATATGACCATGCTATGGAGAAAGCATGAGCGGAAAGTAGCCATATTCAAGCTAGAATATGCAATCCCATCTAAAAACAAGTTACAAAACAATTACATATTTAAAGCATAACTAGAAGTTACGAAATATTGAAGTCGATCACCTAAGTTTCAGAATAGGTTTGATTCGGTTTCTTTGTTTAATGGCACATCAACTTTCATGGGCTATTTAAAACAGTCATGGTATCATAACTTGAACTGAAGAATTAACAAGTCCACGAATATTAACCATAGGCTGGGTTCATACCTTTTCCAATGGTATTATTCCGAAAGTGAACTCAATGGTACAACTGGAGTCCGAGCTCGTTTACTATTATGTCGCAGTCAGGCATGCTGGCCCCGTTACCATGGCGACTCCTCCTCCCTAATCGTTAGAATGATAAACTGTAGAATAGGTTAGTATTTAAAGGGGTAATTCTCTGAATTTTTTAAAATGAACCTTGATAATTTGGATTATTTGGATTATTCAGAATATTGTGCTCATATTTATTGTCATCTACCAAACGTTTCGGACGATGACCCCTCCGACCTTCTTCAGGTGTTTCTTCTCAAACTTGGGAACCTTGTAGCAATCGGAAGCCTTCATTGAAATTCGAACCGAAGCCTCAAAGATGGGAAGAATAGTTCGAAAAATCAATATTTCTGAATTTTTTTAAAACGAGGCTTGATAATTTGTATTATTTGTATTATTCAGACTATTGTGCTCATATTTATTGTCATCTACCAAACATTTCGGCCAATGACCCCTCCGACCTTCTTCAGGTGTTTCTTCTCAAACTTGGGAACCTTCTTGTAGCAATCGGGAGCCTTCACTGAAATTCGAACCCAAGCCTCGAAGATGCTCAAATTTATTGTTATCTACACAACGTTTCGGCCGATGTGCCCTCCGGCCTACTTCTTCAGGTGTTTCTTCTCCGGAACCTTCTTGTCGAACTCGAGATCCTACATGCTGTAATCGGAAGCCTTCATTCTTCAAGTTCGAACCAAACCTTTTATTTAATCTACGGGTATAGACTGTTCTCATTCCATTAAC
>CM042161.1:50395258-50410258 GCA_023376005.1 Doryteuthis pealeii
AACCCCTCCGCACGAGCAGGATGCGACACAAGGTCAATTTCTTAAGCGGAGTTTAACAGGTTTGAATTCAGAGTTTTCCTTCTCCTAGACCGGTTGCCTAACCAAGGTTAAAGAGCCCAGTCTGCCCTACTATTTACACATAGCTGGAGGGAGAGTAGGATTCATACCTTCCCAAGGGTATTAGCGCTAAGTGAAATTCAATTAGCACGTCCAGGATTTGAACTCGGGGCGACGAGTCCATTTCCCATGACTTTAACCATTACACCACGCGCTTCCTCCTATTACAGGGTGACCCAGAAAAATCAGAACCCACAAATTTTGTAATGAAACTGTTAATTTTAATTTTAATTTTTTTTAAAGTTTAAGTCCAACGAGGGTTAGGGTTAGGTTTAGGGTTAGGGTTTATGGTTATGGTTATGGTTAGGTTTAGGGTTTAGGGTTAGTTTAATGGGAAAATAAATAAACAATTTGGGTTCCGTTTTTTCTGGGTCACTCATGTTACTCAACTAGGAAATAACCGACTAATCTTACTGGTAATCTGCACACTACAAGAAAGTCAATAATTTCAATTCAAAAGAATTCATATAACTTAGTAATTACACTCTCAGCGATACACGGAAAATGTTTATAGCAATAGTAGTAGTGGTAATAGAAAACACAGATCCAAGTTTAACCCATTTTTTACAAGATTTTGACTGAAACATGCGTCTCTGCGCATCACATAGTCTTTCGTAAATTTCACATGGTTTGTTCTTCATAACCACCAGAAATTTGTTGATAGAACTCTGTTCTGAAGCACTCTATTTTATTTGCGCAGTTTTGAATTTACTCAAATCAAGTATTTTTACGAAGATTGAAATAATTCTGCTATAAACCAATTCCAAATACGACAGAGTAATGGAAAAATATCTGAAAAAATAAGGTTGTTTTGCTTTTCTTGAAAATTCATTATTGAATGACCCTCGTATATAGTACAACTCCTAAGTATTTGAACCAAAAAAAAAGTTTATATCTAATTGCTTTATTTTCTAGCTTAAAAACAGATTATATTTTTTTTACTAATTCGCCGTACAAAAGATCTTTTGGGATGTGTCCATTTTCCATTCTCTTGACATGTCCAAGCCAACGAAAGAGAATGGAGAACATGCTGTTCATGTCGGCGCAATCCAGCACAACTGTGTTGAGCATTTTATCCTGCCAGCGAATGTGTAGAATACATCGTAGACATCGGAGATGGAAACTATTGAGTTTCCTTTCGTGGCTTGTATATGTTATCCACACTTCGCTACTGTAGAGGAGTGTACTGAGGACACACGCTTTGTAGACATGCATCTTTGTTTTCTTGGTGAGACTGGCATTATTCCAGACTCTCTTGCTCAGTTTGGCCATAACTGCTGCTGCTTCCGCTATACCGCTGTTGACTTCAGAATCAAAGAAGTCTTTGAGTTTGAGATGGTGGACCCGATTCAAGGTTGCTCCCATCAATATTGATGTTTAGAGGAGAGTTCACGTTTTGTGCCATGACTTTGGTCTTACTTTCAATAAAATACCGCTCTTAGTTGTTGTTTGGTTTGGTTTGGTTTGTTTTACGGCATATCAACCACAGTGGGTCATTTAATGCCGATAAAGTTTTGAAATAAATCAATACTTAATGGATAATACAATTTTTTTATAAATACATTTTTCTATTTAACCCATAGATGGGACCCTAACAGGTACTACCACTCCGGGTCAGAGTGGACAAGGGAGCAATGGTGATGAAGGGGTGCTCCACATTCTTCAAACCTCCAAAACTGGAACCTCACCATCAGATAGAGTTTAACGTCATTCCCAGGACATGTAGACCCGCAGCCACCGCCTTCTAGCACCCATATGATAAAAAGTGGTTGGGGCTTGTCATAAGGGCAATAGCGTTGGGAAAATCATATAGGTACTAGGGCTTGACGTGACCAGCCGATTGATCGGAGGGGGCCTCTCCAACCGCCCGTCTAGCCCAAGATAGGGCCAAAGTGGAGTATTGCATGTCATGAACTGCTCATCCACCTGGGCTCTATCCTTAAGCATCACGGGTCGCCACCCACGGCCAACAGGTGGTCCTATTGGGGGAGTCTTACCTCTCTGCAGAGGTGCAGTCGGTGCATTCTAACACCCCAGTCGATAGGGTGGTGTTTACATGTATCAAACAATTTTAACTGCAATTGCCTGCAAATTTCAATAGCACTATTTGGCATCATATAATTGAATACATATCAGTATCATTGGATAGTAATAATTATTGAGAGCCATATAACTGCTTGTAAATTATTAGTATTTAACAGGAAGACTCAATTGAAGATCTATTCAAATCAAAAAATGATTATAATCAAATATGAATTGAAGCCATATAATTGCTTGCAAATTATTAGCATTTGATAGGGAAATTGAATCCATATAACAATGTGAAAATTTGTTGTATTAATAATAGTTACTTGAAGCTATAATTGATAACAAATTATTATTATTGAATCCATATGGACACACGTGATATACAATTTCGTAAGAGAAGGATACCCCATCCTGATGTGATGGTTAGCAGGCTTGTCCTGTAGATCCATTACAAAAGAATAGCGAATTCAATCCTCGCTGGGTGTTATATAATTGTAACCTTGTATCACACCCTACCAATCGCGAATAATTTGAGTAAGAAAAGAGCTTCCTATCATGGAGTTATGGTTAGGAAGCTAGTCTCGCAAATCCATTTCTACTGAATACCGAGTACGATCCTCGCTGAAATATTAAGTGCGAGGCATACAGGCTCTTATTTGTCGCTGATGAGTAGGAAGCGCGTGGTGTGTAATTGATAAAGTCATGGGAAATGAACTCGTCGCCCCGAGTTCAAATCCTGTACGTGGTAATTGCATTTCACTTAGCGCTAATACCCTTGGGAAAGGTATGAATTCTACTCTCCCTCCAGCTATGTGTAAATAGTCGGGCAGACTGGGCTCTTTAACCTTGGTTAGGCAACCGGTCTAGGAGAAGGAAAACTCTGAATTCAAAACTGTTAAACTCAGCTTAAGAAATTGACCTTGTGTCACATCCTGCTCGTGCGGAGGGGTTGGTAAATATATATATATATACCTATTATATGCTCCCCATCCCCTAGGGTTGAGCACTCTGGGGGGGATCTTGCTGACGGCCGCCAACTCAAGCGTAAACGCAACGCTCTTCTAAGGAATGGAGCACTTTGTGACGGCCTTTACACGCAAAGCGATGTGTGTATTAAAAACAGTTAAAATCCCCTTCCCATTCTGTAAGTGAAGACAGCCTAATGGTTACGGTGCCGGAGTGACACCCAACCGATCGGATTTCAATTCCGGCTGTAGGTAGCTAACAAAATGTCTAGCCACACTGAGGAGACTTGATAAGTCGAAACACGTGTCTGTGGATGACCCTATATATATATATATATATATATAAAAGAAAGTTTCATAATTTGCTTGAAGCACTGTGTATGTATTGGTTAGGAGGTTGATTTAGAAGGCTATCACAATGCAGTTTGGAATAAAAAAAAAAAATAATAATACGGTAACAATGGTGTTATGTGTTGACCTGTAAAAATACAGGTCAACACAACACCAATATATATATAATATATATATATATATATATATATATATATTTGTCGCTGGTGAAAATGTGTAATAAATGGTAGATATAGGGAAATACAAGTGAAAACCTGCTCTGTCCAACGGTGGTATAGAGCTCTCTCTCTCCCTCTCTCTCTCTCTCTCTCTCTCTCTCTCTATATATATATATAATATATATAAACCTTTTTCTTCTTCGCTTAAATCTTTTTCTTCTTTTTCTTTCCTTTTCTCCTCTTTTTTCTTCTTCGTTTAAATCTTTTTCTTTTTTTTTTTTTCATTTTTCTTTTTGCTTCTTCGTTTAAATATTTTCTTTTTTTTCTTTTCTTCTTCGTTTAAATCTTTTTCCTTCCTTTTTCCTCTTTTTCTTCTTCTTTTTTTCTTCCTCGTTTACATCTTTTCTTCTTTCGTTCTCCTTCTTGATTTAAATCTTTGCTTCATCCACCATTTTACAAAAAATTATCCCCCGGGTTTTCTCTTCCTTGTTTTCTTCTTCGTCCTTTCTATTTTTATATATTTTTACCTTTTTTAAATTTTATTTCTCTTAATTTCCCCTCCATTTTACTTTTGACAACCTATCCGCCATTTTCCATCTTCTTTCCTTTTTTCCTTCCTTCTTTCTATTTTCTCATGAGAATTAATCAGTGACAGTCACCTGTCAATTTTTATAACCTACTTGACACACTAATTAATGTGTAAAAGAACAGTTACGAGCCCAGCTTCCTCCCCATTGGCCATATTACACCAAACCAACAACCCAATCACCTTTGTGCCCACATCCGCGCCTTTCCCTGCTTATATTCTCGTTCGTTCCTTCA
Source organism: Doryteuthis pealeii (assembly GCA_023376005.1). Classification (NCBI taxonomy): domain Eukaryota; kingdom Metazoa; phylum Mollusca; class Cephalopoda; order Myopsida; family Loliginidae; genus Doryteuthis; species Doryteuthis pealeii. The sequence goes on from CM042161.1 coordinate 50,399,700, forward strand.
TATCTCGCATCAATTCTCACTCCACATCTCGTCAAGTATTCTCGTTTTCCTTTAAATATGCACTTCATGTTGTCTTACTTCATCAGTTTATCTAGTTTTTAACTCTGGCTTGTTTTGCATCTTCCCCAATTTTCGTACTATATTAAGTTCTCGTTGTTTCTCGTTGTCTCTTCTCATTTTCTCGTCTCCTCGTTTTCCTATCTTCCTTTCTAGCGATCACTTTCCACTGATTTGGGGTTTCCCGTTTGTTTTCACTTGTCATTTTTGCTGACTTCAGTCTTTTGTCTTAGGCGTTTTCTCACTCAATTTTCATTGATTTTTATCTATTTGTGATTTTTTACTCTCCGCTGTTTTACCGGTCTCAGTCCAATTCTCGCAATGTGTTTCCGACATGCAAAATATTCATTTAACCTCCTTTGAGTTTGGCGGGAATTTCTTTGGAGCTATGCCTTTGTTGCACGCTGGCTTCTCCTCCAATGTATCTTTCGCCTACTTTTTCGTTTACTTTAATTATGAAAAGACTCCCAAATTCTGCCGTATAATCTTGTAGCTTACATTCTCTTTCTTCCCTACTCCCCAGTTCTCGCGATATCTCCCCAAATAACACGAGATTCCCCTATCTTGCCAATGTGCACATAGAAAGGTTGGCTGAAAAGTTCATAGGCTAACCAATGTAATCTCATGAAATGTGATCAAATGAGTCTCCCTTGCAGGTTACACACTTCTTCCATCAATGCTGCAGTGCTTGGATCTCATTCGTAAAATGTGCCATCAACAGCACATATAACGTCATTATATGCACTTTTCAGCCTATGAACGTTTCAGCCCACCATTAATAATATAATCAGTACTAAGTATTTATAATGCATTACTATATCCATGTATACACTAACATTGAACATTCGATAAGGGCTGACAAAATAATTAACTCTCAATGAACAATAAAACACACACACACACACACGCGCCACACACACACACACACACACGATCGGATTTCAATCCCGGCTGTAGGTAGCTTACAAATGTCAAGCCACAGTGAAGAGACTTGATAAGTCGAAACACGTGTCTGCGGATAACTATATATGCTCCCCATGCCCCTGATATTGAACACTTATGGGGGGATTTCGCCGACGACCGCCAACTAAAGCGTAAACGCAACGCGCTCCTATATAAGGGATGGAGCACTCTATGGTGGCCTTTACATACATACAGATGTGTGTATTAAAACAGTTAAAATCCCCTTCACATTCTGTAGGTGACGATAGGCTAGCGGTTAAGCTGTCCGACTGATGCTGAACCGATCGGATTTCAATCCCGGCTGTAGGTAGCTTACAAATGTCTAGCCACACTGAAGAGACTGGATAAGTCGAAACACGTGTCTGTAGATGACTATATATATATATATATATATATATATATGTGTGTGTGTGTGTGTGTGTGTGTGTGCACGTGGTGTAATGATTATCGTCGCTATTCAGTAGTAATGGGTTTGCAAGCCTATCTTGCTAAACATTACAATATGATATGACGACATTAACCAACCCGTTCGCCTCAGGTAGGATGTCATACAAGGTCGCATGTATGGAGCATCCAGCGGGGGTGAAACTCCCTATACAGAAGTAATGTGTTTTTGAGATTAGCTTGCTAACTATTATAACCCGATAGGACGCCAAAAGTAGGTATTTAGCTAACCCGATCGATAGAGGTAATATAGGTACTGTCAAAAAATCAGCTTCTACGAGTTTTAAAAGCGAATTAAAATTGATTAAATCTATTATTTAAGGTCAAATGTCTAAATCGATAAGTAGTAACATAATGACCATCATTAAAAATATCATTACATATGCAGTTTATTTTTAAAAGATTTAAAACCATTTGTTTTGGTCAATTTCGACGCAATCCGCCATTCTGTCTCTTTTTCAAGGGTTTTAGGCGCTTGTTTACACTTTTAATATAACATTCACGATTGCAAAAAAAAAATTTACCAAAAATCAGGTAATTATCCGATTTTAATGAAATTTTCAGTATTGATTTATCAATTAATAATTTTATAATGCATCAGTTATTTTATTTCAAAACTTTGATTTAGTATTTTTGCTATGAAAAATTAATATATAAAATTCATTTAAAATAAAAATATTCGGATTTTAAGTTTAAAATGTTATATTTTTAGATTCTAGAAATAAATATCTATTCAATGCAAACCTTATTTTAGACACATAACGCAATAAGTTTTGAAGAAAAACTCTATTGAAAATGTACCCCTCCCCTTTTTAAGGAGAAAAAATATTGATGTTTAATTTTTTTCTGTTATAAGATAATAGCCAATTAAATAATTATCGAAATAAGTAAAAAAGAAATCTCCAAAAAATTAATTATTTATTATTTTTTTACATTTTATTTTTCGATTTTCGGTACTTATTTTCTCATAGAATAGCCACTGTAAAATTTTTTTTTTGTTTCTATTCATAACTTCGGTCTTTTATCTCTTTATTTATACTGTAACTAGTACAATATAAGACCAACTTAAACAAAATGTTACGCCCCCAATATTAGGGTGGAGGGTCAAAATTAAGCGACCTGAAAAAAATGAGAAAGTTTTGAAATAAAATAAATAATGCATTATAAAGATCATTCATTGATAGATACACACTGAAAATTTCATTAAAATCTGATAATTCCCTGATTTTTGGTAAATTATTTTCTGTAGTGGGGGCTAAAGTCATTTTGTCACAAACGCATTTTAGGCTCATTTTGCCAATAGCTAATGTTCTGTAATCATCCTGTGTGCGAGACTAAGCAAATCCGATGAAATAACAGCATTACTAATATCAGTTAGACTTTCCTTGGATTGAAACTGGATATCTGATTGATTGATTACAATGGCATGTCTACTCGTTTAGGGTTATTTTATAACAAGAGGTTAGGTAATGACATTCCTGAGGTTAGGTAATTGCGTTCATTGTACGTTCATATTTATAATTGTTTCTTAATTATCTTTTTTGCACACGGTTCTATCGAATGCGAATACTTTTTAAATCGATGTATTTGATCCATAGATGAGACCCTAACAGGCACTCCCACTCGGGGTCAGAGTGGACCTAGGAGTAATGCCAAGGACAGGGTACTCCACACTTACCAGATCTCCAGAACTATCAGTCACAGTTTAGTGTCATGCTCAGGACACCCCAGTTTGGAGGAGCTATTACCCCTCTACAGGAGATGGGGACACCATATTCTAATCCCTTAAGGACTATGAAAATCTGAGGAAGAAATAAAAGAAAACGATAACATTAGAGAAATAAGGATACATAAGTCAGCGATAAATAATTGAAGTTGAGTTGACATGATATTGCTCAAAATGACAAAAGGTGACATTTTACTATCGATTGCTGTTTGCTGATTGTTTGGTTTTTGTTTTGTTGTAGACATCGTATTATTTGAAGGTGACATTATGAGTTACAGAATGACCCCCCCCCCAAAAAAAAAAACAGAACCCAAATTCTGTTAGTATTATCTGCGTTATTCGGACCATTGTCCCCATCTTCATTGTTATTTGTACAACGTTTCGGCCGATATGCCCTCCGGCCTTCTTCAGGTATAAAGATAGGGACAATAGTCCGAATAACGCAGATAATACTAATCTTCAAGCCTCATCTCAAACATTCAGAGAAATACCGAATTCTGTTTTTTGGTCACCCTGTGTATATATATATACTATTACTGATGCAGACTACCAACACCCCCCCAAAAAAAAAACAGAACCTAAATTCTGTTTGTTTTATCACCCTGTACATATACTATTACTGATACAGACTACCCGTACAACCTCCCCAAAAAAAGACAAGCAAAAACAAAACAGATCCGAATGTTTTTTGTCACCCTGTACATTAGGGAGGCTTTTTATGGAGACAGATTATATTTGGGTTTTTGTTTGTTATTTGATATCATATTTTTTTCGTAATTTGGTTTTACACCTCTACAATTCCATTGTATTAGTTTCCATTGGGGTAGGTGTGGGCACATTTTTGGGGTGTGCGGTTGGTCTTTTGTTCTTTATTAAGTAGGATTTGGTTTTCCTTGCTGGTGGGAAGGTGATATAACTTTTCGTGTGGGAGGGGGGTGTTTTTTGGTTGATTAGGAGATTTTGTCGACATTCCATTTTGTTAAGGTCTTTTTGATTGGTTGTCGGAGTCAGGGTTGTTTCACGCGAATGACTCTTCAGGATAATTCTGACAGAAGGAGGTTGTCACAAACGTTTTTTTAAATATATATATATATATATATATATATATATATATATATATATAATGTGTGTGTGTGTGTGTGTGTGTGTGTGTGTGTGTGTGTGTGTTATGTTGTTATATATAGTAATATGAGGACAAAATAGCAAAGCTTGAAGGAAATAATGGCCATTTTCTCTATTTTTACAACAGAAGCAATTAAAAAATGGTTAAGAAAAAATTTCCTTTTTATAAAAGATTGTGAGTTATTTATGGGTGATACTGTATTTGGAAGATACTTCAGTATCTTCTCAATTCAAGGGAGGTAATTCTGACACTTTTATACAGAGATTTTAAAGAAAATACAATGTGGGTGATAAGATTTTCATTGTGATTTTGTAATTCTCTAAACAAACGTTTTTAAAAATAAGTTAGACAGGAATATGATGTAAATCATCTTTTTTTTTATCAATACCACTAATAAGTTGTCTCTGTCTTTGAGAAGAGTTATTAACATACCACATTTTGTTCCAGCAATTAAACCCTTTCTTTGTAATTTTGGTTCTTTTATCGGTTTGTTAGTTTGGTTGGATGTTTGGTTTTACGGCATATCAACCCTTTTATCGGACAATTTCATGCCTAATCCAGTCCTTTTGATAAAATTGCGTCCGACTAGGAACCACAAGGTCCCGGGTTCGATACCGACCCTTGCCAACTCAGCGTATGAGTAGGACAGATATCTGTGCGGTAAAGTGAGAAACTGATGGTAGATGTGGTACTCCACCTCAGACGCCAAACAATCTCCTTGGTCTAGCGCTAGTAAAAAGACTGTCTGGCTGATACCGACTTTAGGCCACCTCGACGTCTTTAATTACATTTTTGTACCTGCTGTTGCTTAAGTGGTTACCCTATTAAATATTAAATAGGCTCATCGCAGCTTAATTCCGGTGATCTAGCAGGAATCGGTGGTTTCAGCGGCACTTTAACGTAATCTATTTGATTTGAAGTAGATCAATGTTTTAATATATTTCGATTTCTTTTTATTTCTTTTGATATTTTTGGTGGTTTGGGGTTCTTCATATGTAGTGTTCCTGTTGAGAAATTTCGTATAGTTATTTACTAAGCTTAGCTTAGATGTGACACAAGGCCAGAAGTATGGGGCGCCCAATGAGAATCGAACTCACTAACAATGGTTTGCGAATCAAGCTTGCTAACCATTACACCAAGTTAGGTGCCCTGAGAAATTTCGTATAGTTATTTACTAAGCTTTGCTTAGATGTGGCACAAGGCCAGAAGTGTGGGGCGCCCAGTGAGAATCGAACTCACTAACAATGGTCTGCTAATGTAGCTTGCTAACCATTACACCAAATGAGGTGCCCTGAGAAATTTCGTATAAGGTGTGTGCTAGATGCCCGCTTCTATTTATAGACTCGGCGGTAACTATGTGATCATACTCTTGGCCAATCGCTGGCAGGACTCTACTGCTGATACAATACTTATACCGGCAGTACTGGCGATACATACTCATAACTACTGCGACCTTCGTGAACGACGGACATATGATTAAATCACTGGACCTTTAACAATACACAGGATAGGACCTATACGCAGGATAGGACTTATTCGCTTACCAAAGGATTCCATAACTCAGGTCTTACTTACTTTAAGCCCTTTTCAACTGGCCAAGGATGGCATTTAAAAACTTAACAATTCCTTCCATTGTAGATGATTTTTGGGGGGATAATAATGCTGCTGGTTGATTCAGAGGTTCATGACTGATTGTTTTTCTTTCATGATATTTTTTTGCGGAATGAAGTTTTCCCCATGGGTACATCAGTATTGTTTAGTTGAGTTGGTTGTATTTTATTTTTATTTTTAAAGATTTTGATTAGGTTTCTGAGTTCTTTAATTAGGGATGAAAGTTCCTTGAGTTCAGGGTTTTCAATCACTGGTTGTTGGATTTTGGTTGTGTTTGCATACGGGTTTGTTGTTTTCTTTTCGAACTGTGATTCCGTGATTCCGTGTAATTAATTTTCGAACTGTGATTCCGTGATTCTCTTGGATTCTGGAAAGCTTATGCTTCTGGTGTAATTAATTTCATTATCTTTTGTCCTTTATCCCGTTTGGTAGTGAGTCGATTATACGGGCCGCTTTTCTCTAAAGAGAGGAGGGTCAAGCCAAGTGGATAATATATGAAACTTCAGCCTCCATACAAAGAATTTGCATTCTGTTGTTTGGTTCTTTTATCTGTTTGTTAGTTTGGTTGGATGTTTTGTTTTACAGCATATCAACCCTTTATCGGACAATTTCATGCCTAATCCAGTCCTTTTGATAAAACTGCGTCCGACTAGGAACCACAAGGTCCCGGGTTCGATACCAACCCTTGCCAACTCAGAGTATGAGTAGGACAGATATCTGTGCGGTAAAGTGAGAAACTGATGGTAGATGTGGTGCTCCACCTCAGACGCCAAAACAATCTCCTTGGTCTAGCGCTAGTAAAAAGACTGTCTGGGTGATACCGACTTTAGGCCACCCCGACATTTTTAGTTAATTTTTTGTACCAGCTGTTGCTGAAGTGGTCACCCAATTAAATATTAAACGTCTCAGTTTACATGATGGAGTGTCCAAATTTACTGCTTTTCCGTATCATTTACATCACCGTAGTTCTTTGTTCGCCAAATCATTGTTTCTTCTGAAAATGGAGGAAGAGGAAAGAAAGAAAGAAAATCAAGTAATTAGAATTTATAATATATATTGCAGAAAAAGAATTATAAATTGTAGGACTATAAAAGATATGTAAAATACAATGTGACAATGATGTTGATAGCTTTTTGATTTAGTGCATCCTGGGACGCACATATTTGCTTTGAATGAGTCCCTGGGAAAATTTATGTGGACCAACTAAAGTTTCTTAATAAATTGTAGGGTTTTTATTTATGATCTGGAGATTTTTTTGGTTTGGTTTGTTTTATGGCATATCAACCTCAGTGGCTTTTGCATGTTGATTCCTGATGTTCAATGCTGAGACTCTCTGGACATACATTTCCCAATAGTATTATTTCGAAATTGAATGCAATGGCACCACTGGAGTTCGAACTCGCTAACTACGAAGTCGTAGTCCAGAACGTTATCTACTACGCCACGGGGTCTCAACTTATAAGCAACCTGGGGTTATTATATAATAATACTGGAGAATATAATGAGGAGTCCTTTTATCATTTGATCACTAGAGAGTGACACCTGGTACCGTTAGTGTGAAAATTCAACTAATAAAAATTATCGAAAAAAAAAAAAACCCACAAAAAAGGAGATTTGATGATCTGAATATGAATACAAATATTAATAGGAAGAAGGGAAAGATGGTGGCCATTAGAAAGAATAAACGTTTCAGTCGTAAATTTGTCATTTTCCTTCCGGGATAAACAAAACGTCGCAGATGTTAATCGTTTAATCGGTATTGCCGGAGAATTCTCGCTTCCTGGAATATAAAATATCCCCCCTTCTAAAAAAATAAAAAAATAAAATAAAAAGAGAAACAAATAATAAACAATAAAGAAAAATAAAACAGCATACAAACATTAAAAGCCAATAAAAAAGTTTTGCTTTTCATTTCATACGTGTTCATCGATAATTCCTTAGCCTAATCATAAAACAAAAAACCGCATTTATTTAACAGAACTGATATAGGATCAGAACGAAAGTCTTGTCCGATACAAAATAGTATTTTATTTCTCTGATTTTTTTAGATGAGGCTTGATAATTAGTATTATTTGGATTGTTCGAAATATTGTCCTCATCTTTATTGTTATCTGTACAAGGTTTCAACCGATGTGTCCTCTGGCCTTCTTCAGGTATTTCTTGTCGGATTTGGGAACTTTCTCGAATTTGGGAACCTTCTTGTCGTAATCGGGAGCCATCATGGAACTTTGAACCTGACCCTTTATTCAATCCACGGGTGTATTGTTTGAATAAATACTATTTTGTATCGGACAAGACTGTCGTTTCAATACTATTATACTAAATTGTATCTGAAGGTGAGGTTCCTGTCCCGAAGAAAGAAATAATAGCATTCTTCACAATCATTTCATGCGAGGCAAACACTCAACATCCCCCTAAAATACGCTCTAATGTTATATTTCGGAAGGAAAATTAATCTTGTGTCACATCCTGCTCGTGCGCAGGGGTTGGTAAATGTATATACATATACATATACATATATTATGAGTTTTTCACATCAGCGTCAGCTAATGGTATTGCACTGGAGTCTGAGTGACAATAAGACTCCTGAGGTATCCAGGACTCTTCTGAGTATTCTAACCGATTGCAGCAGTGCAGTATTCTGGATGGTCTCAATTCTTCCTCTGATTTCCAGATTCTCCTGTCTTCTTTCCAAGAGCACCAACTACAATTGGTATCACTTTCACTCTCATATTCCACAGTTATTTCAAATCTCTGGCAAGGTCCAGGTATTTGTCCATCTTTTTATTTTCCTTCAGCTTCATCCTGTGATCTGCTGGAACCGCAAAGTCCACCAGTTGACACGTTCTCTTTTTTTGTTAATCAACACTATGTCTGGTCTCCTGGCTGGGATAGGGTGATTCGTCTTTATCTCGAAATCCCAGATGATTTTTGGCGTTTCATTCACAAGAACAGATTCTGGTTTATGCATATAACATTTTGTTGTATGATCAAAATTTAATTTTTTGCATAATTCCCAGTGGATTACCTTCTCAACCGAATCGTGCCTAGCTTTGTATTCCAGTTGTGCTAGTTTGCTAAATTCGCTTAATACATGGTTTACAGTCTCATCTCTATCACCGCACAGTCTATTATTATTATTATTATTATTATTATTATTATTATTAACATACTAAAGCTGAGTGAATCAATGTTTTTCTCCTAACAGCCTTTTCCTATTTAGTTTAATGACACAAAATTTATAACAAAATACTCCTTAGTTCTAGGTTATCGAGTTATGTTTGAAAAAATCCACTTTGATAGATACTAATTAGTCGTAATTTTCAATTAAGTAAAGAAGAACTGACCCTTCCCTTACTAAACATTCAGTGTGTCACTTTCCCCTCTCTATGTATATCTTGATTACCTCCTTCATATATATGTTAGTTTCTCTGTAAGGGTAAATAAAATGATTTAGAGACTGCGAAATATATGTGTATGTTTAGTTTCATAAGCAGCCAACCCGGCCAACATATTGGCTCCTAAAAATTACAATTAGATCAAACGTTACCGTTCTTAGAAATCTTACAAAATGATTTTAATGTTTTTTTCTAAATTCTCTTGCCGTATCTATTTATTTCTTAAATTTAGCTTTGCAAACTCACTTTTCCCCAATCCCAATTATCTATACAGAGTTCAATGGATGACACAACGATCACTTTTTCTCTAGTATATATATCGTTGTGTGCGTGAGAGATAAAGAGACATAGAGATACACACAGAGAGAGAGAGAGAGAGAGAGAGAGAGAGAGAGAGAGAGAGAGAGAGAGAGAGAGGAGAGAGACTGACGGACAGACAGACAGACAGACAGACAGACAGACATATATATATATATATATTATATAGCGAGAGAGAGAGAGAGAGAGAGAGAGAGAGAGAGAGAGAGAGAGAGAGAGAGAGATACATAGCTATATATGTAGAGAGAAAGAGAGAGACAGATAGACAGAAAGACAGAGACAGAGACTGAGAGACAGAGACAGAGATAGGAACAGATATATATATAAATATATATATACATAGATACATAGAGAGGGATACATAGATATACATAAAGAGAGATACATAAATATATATATATATATAGAGAGAGAGAGAGCAATACACAAAGAGAAAGAGAAAGAGAAAGAGAGAGAGAGAGAGAGAGAGAGAGAGAGAGAGAGAGAGAGATACATACATAGACTGTTTGAGTTTGTCATGGTTTACACTGTACGTCATAGATTTCAATTTCTATTACTTGTACAAAGCCTCACTTGAACACTCTTTACTCCATCAATCTTACCATGTTCATAACAAGATATTTTGTCTCGACGTCTAGATCACTGATATAGATTAATATATACATTCTCCAAGTGCGTTATGGCTATGAGAGCATAATCAATCTCAACCTGAACTTGATCTCTGATTGCGTACTCTATTTACTGAACTGTTAATGTTTACGCTACTTAGCACCGGTATATGACCTGTATATAGATAGATTTAGTTGACACATCGCCCGGTAAGGGTTAATAGGCTTATTATGGGTGACATCCTGGTAAAATCATTGTAAACAGCCTGAAGGATACTATATGATAATACTAAAAAAAAAGTAATGAGAGG
>CM042161.1:50415258-50460258 GCA_023376005.1 Doryteuthis pealeii
ACAATACTAATAGAATGAATATAATATATATATAATATATATATATATATATATATATATATATATAGGTATATATTAAAAAACAATTTTTTTTGTGATGAAACAAAGAAAAATACAGTGTTCAATCACAAATTGTGAGACCTAATATTTATTTAATTTGGTGAGTTTTTATGGATCAATGTTTATTATAAACAGCTACCTAGGTTTCATGCCAAGGGGCAATCATCATGCCGTTGAGTTTATATATATATATATATATATATATATATATATATATATATATATATATATAACGTTTTCCAGTGAATAGTCCACCCCTTTTTAGAAGTTATGTAATACTAAGACCGCAACCTCACTTCCTCCAACATAGCAGTTCTCGCCAATGTGAGAAAGGGAACGAAGAATTCGTGTTGGTAACAATACTAATAGAGTGAATATATATATATATATATATATATAATATATATATATATATATATATATATATATATATATATATACATAACCGTTTTTCCAGTGAATAATCCACCTTTATTAGAAGTTATGTAATTCTCAGACTGCAGCCCCACTTCTTCCAAACATAGCAGATCTCGCCAATGTAAGAAAGGGGAAGGAAGAATTCGTGTTGGTAACAATACTAATAGAATGAATATATATATATATATATATATATATATATATATATATATATATATATATATATATATATATAACAAAGCAAACGATACATTAAAAAAAGGAATTTCCAGTTACTTAGCAGTGACACAAACTTGCTAATATATTGCACCTGCACGTGGATGTTATTACAAAAACCGACAAAAAACCGTCTTATATCTACCATAATTGCTTGTTGAGACCAGATTTGGTGACTGATAAGTATATATGCAAATAAAATCACAATGTGTTTTATATATAAGTGGATATTATTTGTGTACGGCAAGGTGTATGTGCATACATTCCTATTTGTGTGCGTGTGTGTGTGCGTTTGCGCATGCGCATGCGTGAGTGCGTTATCTATTCCTAGATGATTTATTGTCTATTTAGAAACACTCTACTCGACGTATTTTCTCTGTTGTTTGTTTAACAAGAAACGAACATATCCATTAACCACTTTAGCCGTTTACAGATCATCAACATCATCATCATCATCATCATCATCATCATCATCATCATCATCATCATCATCATCAGCAGCAGCAGCATCAGCATCAGTATCAGTATCAGCAGGTCACGCAATTAGCTCGGATATTCATGGCTATCTCTCATCTCACCAACAATCTCTAATATTCATCGTCCTCGAGAGCTCCTCTGCACGGCATCCAGTATCCGGATAGAGCTGATCAGTATTGGTCATGCTGGCCGACCCGCACTGAAAAAAAAACAAAAAACAACAACCTAAGTCGGAGGTCAATATTTTTTGCTTGTTTATAATATTTTCGTGTCTCTGGACGAGAAAAATAAAATGTCGGAACACATTGTTTCCAAATTCTATAAAAAAACAAAAAAAAACAACAAAAAACAAAGAAATAACAAACAAACAAAACTTTCTCTCTGTCTCTGTCTTTCTTTCTGTCTCTCTATCCGCTCCTCCTCTCTCTCTCTCTCTCTCTGTCCTCTCTCTCTCTCTGTCTCTGTCTCTGTCTCTGTCTCTCTCTCTCTCTCTCTATATATATATATATTATATATATATATATATATATATATATAATCAAAAGTCCAGAGAAGAAATCTTCCTTACGACACAATAGTTTTATTTAAAAAACCTGCCGCAGTTTGAGAGCTCAATGTGTGCTCATAATGTTAGAGTCACAGAGCAAATATATAAGTAAAGAAATAACAAAAGACTTAGAGATTGAGCATTATAGTCTAAGCTCCCTGAAATAGACTATAATGCTCAATCTCTGAGTTTTTTGTTATTTCTTTACTTTATATATATATATATATATATATATATATATATATATATATATATATATTCTATTTTAAAAACTTTCCCAGATTTTTTTTCGTACTTCGTTAATGTATTTTTTAATAATATTTTACCTTCATTACAATCATCGCAATCATAATATTTCTTGTAAAATATGTAAAACCCGTGGAGGTATGGAGTCAGCTAGCTGAAAAAGTTCCACCAGTTCGATCATCGTGCTTGCTTCTCCAACCGTGTCCGACATGTCTTGTTCGTCACACTTAATCTTCTTATAGCAATGTATCTTAGCTCGGTTGGTAGTCCGTCCGCGCAGGAATCACAAGGTTCCGGGTTCGATACCGTCCCTCGTCAACTCATCGTTTGAAGACCGTAGGGATCTGTGCGGTACAGTGTGGTAGTTGTTAATATTACCCCACCATTTCGTATGATTGAATCTCTCTTTTACCCATTTAATTTACATTGTGACTTTTAAACGATCTACCGGTCGTTGCTTTTGACAAAGCACCGGTCGAAAGGGCCCGTAAGTTTAAATTTTCTCTTTTCTCTTTCGAAATTTCTGATCAATAAAAGTATGTCATTATTTAAAAAAATCCTTTATAAATTCAGCTGAACCAAATATATATATATATATATATATATATATATTGATATATAATATATATATATGTATATATATATATATATATATATATATATATTCAATGTTTATGGTTGGCACTATTATACTTGAAGAAGCGGTAGTAATCCAACATACAGTTTATTAGAAGAGTGCTCATTATCTGTGATAGAGTGTTAATAGATAAATAAATAAATGTTTTAGTTTATATTTATTCCGCATTGGAATAATTTTGCTACCATTGGTTTCTTCCTGTGTACCAGTCATCAGGCAACGAAAGTGTTCCTAAAATGATTCAAATGATATAAATATGATCAAATGTGTGCGTTTGGTTAACTTTGTTCGCGTGTCACTTGTTTGTTTACGTGTTTGCATGTGTAATGTCAGTTTCGCCTGTTTTGTTCGTGTGCATATGTCGGCATGCACGCACACATGGAAGTACGTTAGAAGCGAAACGTCATAATCACATCCACGCGTGAGTGTGCGTATGATGTGCGTATTTGTGTTTGGTGTTCTTGTTTGGTGACGCATGAGGTATTATGTGATTTATAGAGTTTATTATTAGTACAATATTGATAACTATTATGTGTGGATGTAATGACCGGGCTATATAATGCGTTTGTATTATGATGTGAACATTGTCTTAGTGTAGTACTATTGTACAGTATAATCAGGTATGGTATTTCGTATTGGACGTAATATAACGGTATGTTAGATAAAATGGCTAGTTAGTGTGTTATAGTGAGTGGAGATTGGGATAATATATATATATATATATATATATATATATATATTATATATTATATATATATATATATTATTATCCCAATCTCCCACAAAAAAATCACTACTGCATCGTACGTTCGAGCCACTGCCATTCCTACAACCTCCCACTACCAATTGTTTTATACCTCCCACTTCTAATTCCTTGCTACTACCCGTTCTCCTTAAAAACGAGACACGAAACCATACCATCGTTTCCCCTACCTGATGATGGCAAACTGTATTGCCGAAAGGGCTCGTGTCGAAACCTTTGGTGAACTGTTATACCAAGTTACACCTCCGACACCAAAAAGATGGTCCGAAAATTAGAGAGGATCAACCAAAAACTCGTCCGACAAGAATTGTCTGTACAGTTCAACAAAACTTATATATAATATATATATATATATATATAATATATATATATGTGTTGTGTGTGTGTTGTGTGTTGTGTGTGTGTGTAATGTATGTGCGTGCGTGCGTTTGTGTGTGTCATGTGTCTGTGTGTGTCTGTGTGTGTGTAAGTTATATATAAATAAAAGTTTAAAACTGTTTTTGTATTGAATTTGTACTCTATAACTTAGACAAATTTTCATTTATTGATTTTCATTACAATTTTTGTGTACGTACTCATATTTAAATATATATATAATATATATATTATATATTATATATAACTATATTATTATATTTTGCACTTGTGTATATTTAAAAGCTGAAATGCTAGTGAAATGAGAGTTTCAGGATAAAGCCAAAATATTCCTTTCTTTTAACCTAAAATTTCCACAAGTTCTTATTTTTCTTTGTGCCTAATTTTTTAGCTTATTGTTTTCTCTGTTTCTTTTTTCTCAGATTTTACCTCATTTCTTAATTCCTCTTTTCCTTCAGAGAAGAATTGAAAAAAAATACACACAATAAACAGCAATAAACAAACAAAAAAGAAAACATATTTCCTCGACAAACTTCAAAGTTTCATTTGAAAAAAAATATATATGTATATATATTAATTTTCTAATTTCTGTATTTTTTTTTTCCTTTTTTTAATGGTAGATTTTGTTTCTCTTTGGACGCTAACTTTAAAATGGATTCGCTGGAAATTGCTGAATGTTCTCAGTCTCGGATTTCAAACTCTTTCGCAAACGAACAGAACGTAAATAAAATGGAAACAAAAGAAAAGAAAAAACAAGAAACAAAAAAAACAAAAAACAAACTTTTGACTAAGAAAAAAAAAAAAAGAAAAAAGTCATCAGTATTTTTTCCTGGTAACAAACAGTACAAAGAGAGTTAATCTCATTTCTCTCTCTCTTTCTCTATCGCCTTTCTCTCTCTCTCTCTCCCTCTCCCTCTCCTCTCTCTGACTAATTTTCCTTTCTCTCTTCCTCTCGCTCTGGCTCATTTGCCTCAGTCTCTCTTCAACTCTCTCTCTCTACTCCTCTCTCTCGTCTCTTAGACTCATTTTCCTCTCTCTCTCCTCTGCTGACATCATTTCTCTGTCTCTGTCTCGCTCTCCTCTCTCCTCTCTCTGACCTTATTTTTCTCGTCTCCTCTCCTCGCTAGACTCATTCTTTTCTCTCTCTCTTTCTCTCCTCTCCTGGCCCATTTTTTTTCCTTCTCTCTCTCTCTCCTCTCTCTTTCTCTCTTTCTCTCTGACGTCAATTTTCTCTCTAGTCCTCTCTTTCTGTCCTCCTTCCCCCCCCCCCCCCCCTTTTTCTATCTTCTATCTGCTCGTCCATTTCCATCTCCATTTTCTCCCCTGTCCGCTCTCTCTTTCTGCACTTTATATTGCTTTCACTCTTCTCTCTCTAGTTCTCTCTTCATCTAGATCTCTTTCTCTCTCGCTCCTTTTTTATATATCCCTTACTATTTTGCAAAATCTCTCCTACCCTCTCTCTTTCTTTCTTTTTTCTTCTTTCTTCTTTCTTTCTCTCTCTCTCGTCTCTCTCTCCTCTCTCTCTCTCTCGCACGGCGCACGCGCGTTCTTTGTCTTCTTTCTCCCAATCCCTCCTTATCTATTTATCTCCTTCCCCCTTTCTCCCATACTCCTATTTACCATATTACTATCTCTTTCTCCCTCTCTCCCTCTCTTTCTTTCTCTCTCTCCATCATTTTTATCTCTTTAGCTTTATTTTATCTTTACACTCATTCTCCCTCTCTCATTCACTCGTTTTTTCTTTATTCTTTTTCTTAACATTTTCTCTCTCTCTCTCTCTCTCTCTAAGACTCTATTTCTTCCTCTTTCTTTAGCTCTCTTTTTCTCAAATAATATAATAATAATAACAACAACAACACACAACAACAATAATAATAATAATAATAATAATAATAAAATAATATAATAAAACAAAGAAACGGTTATTGACTTTGCTGTTTTTATTTTTCTTCACTCGGATTTACCGACAGACGGAAATGTTAAGATTAAATCGTTTGTAGCCTCGTGAACTGTTTTGGTAAGGAAAGCAAAAGTCGAGGAAATTGCTTGAGGAAGTTATAAAAAAAATTTGCCGGACTCGGGGGTTGGTGGGTGCGGTGGAGGTTGAGTTTTGCCGGGAAGCAGAATGGAAAAATTGGCGGTTGTTTGTTTCAATTTCACATCATTAGTTTATTTTCAATTGGTGCAAATCATGGAATTTATAAATTTTATTGAGAATCACAAAAGCATTTATTACCTGTGCACATGATAATTCGTCGCTGATTTTATTGTTTTGACGAGTAAAGGCATTGCTTTGTCGCTGCCATCTCCTTTTGGGCTGATTCTTTTTCTGGGCTGGGTCGTCTGTGCTTATTTCTTGTTTGTAATAAATATGCAAGTGTTTGTTGTTTTTTTTAGACGTCTATTGTTTATAACTGATATATCCGGGTTAAGGGATATATATTATGAGGTTGTAGTTAGGTATATTCTCGTAGATAAATAGAAGCTGGAGCGTCGAGTATCAGTACGTCCTCCGAGCAGCCGACGTGGTAGTCTTACTAGTAGGCTAGTAGTAGGCGCTTGTACCACAACAGTGTCGAGAATTTATGGAGGACACTATCCAATCAGATTATAGTGAGGAGGTACCTAGGTACTTACATATTCATTACATCAATAACAAAAAACCCAAGCCCAAAAGGGTTTAGTCAGCATCTTAGGAGCGGTGGACCCCTGCATCTGCCCCTTCTGACAAACGGCCGAAATCTGACTAACTAACCAGCATTTCCTTCAGCCAATCAGAAATCGGCGTACAGGTCAGCAAAAATAAACCGGGAAAAAATTAAACTGATCTTTCGTTTTAGGAAAGAGTAAACGATTCTAATTAGCATTTTCCACTGACTATATCCTATGCATAGGATTAAGACCGCAACCCAAAGGGGCGTATCTTCTGAGTATGCCGCCAAACTGCAGTGAGCATTAACTTCATTAACTGTACCCCCAGGTCAACTCGGGCTCGGGGTGGTAGTTAAGCTATCATATATGTGTATTTACCCACCCATCACACAGACATAATGTGACACAAGGTCATCTTAAGTTGAACAGGTTTGAATTCAGAGTTTTCTTTCATCTCTACCGGGTTCCATACCAAGGATAAAGAGCCCGGCCTGCCCTCTCATTTACCTATAGCTGGAGGAAGAATAGTTGAATTATTTGGGGGTATATAAGCCGTGCTACAATACACCACTTACATTTATAGACTAAGCGAGGTCAGGTGGTTTAAATCTCAGCCAATCAACAGCCCGAATGTGTGGCTGATTGACTACTTAATCACTGATACAGAGAGATGCCAATTTGCAATCATTGACGAAGGACTTGCAAGAAACAACTAAATGATTATTTACCAAGGATCGTGCTCTGCTTAACACAAAGGATCTCCGCTGGACAACTGTACCAAATTCCATAAAACTGTTTCCCTATTGCAAGAGGATCAAGTACCAGTCTTGGTTTGGTTCACAGACAAAACAAAAAATGACAGGGGTGTTCACGTAGTGAATTTTCAGTGTAAAAATTGACACGCGCAAGAGCCGCTGCCAGCAGCTCACGGTAGTTTGATGCGGTCACGGCAATGGTTGATGAGCCACTGTGAGCGACTTAAGTAGGCCTAGAGTTAAATCTGGTAGCGCACAGAAAATTCCGTTTGGTTTGCAAGAGGTTTTTAAAACCTAGAAATAACTAAAAAAATAATCGAGGCTTAATTCATTGTTCATTTCTGTCATTATAAATATGGTCTAGTGTCTATACGCTTTTAACCCAACTCGCATTGTGACATTTAGTCCCATTATATTAGGCTCTATTAATGTGGGACCAACCACGAACCGTGACTCATGGGTGGCGGGTGCAAAAATGCGTTGATCCCGTCGGCATTCCCCCAATAGGCAATAAACCAAGCCCTGTCCCTTTAAATCAAGGGAGCAGCTGTTGCCTGGCGGGGGTGACCCCCTGGGATCAACGATGTTAGCTTGTAAGATCCAGGGCTGAAGCCACTAGACCCCCTCCCCGAAGGGCAGGACACGTTTAGTCCCATGAGAGGCAAATATATTTTATGAGTGCCATTTTTTCTATAGTGGTTTCTATAAAGTTTATAAAAGCAAAAATGTCACTCAAGAGAACAAAGAGTATTTGGACTATCTAATTGACTGCCATTATTAAGTGTAAATACCAGATATGTTTTGGGATATATTTTAAAGGTCGCCCATGACAGGTCTTTTTTCTAAATATCTTACAGACCGACCATTTTGGATAATTATATTTTGAAATCATCTATTGAAAGAGATCCACATTAAAGCCTTTGGACGTTTTAAGTATACTTCTTAAATAAAAATCTTCCTATAATGCCCTATTTATGCATGTGCTCGGTTTAGTTCAGTTGGTAGAGTATTTGCAATGTTCCTTCTCCTATACTGGTTACCTAGCTATGGTCAAAGAGCCCAGTCTGCTCTGCTATTTATCCATATCTGGAGGGAATATTGGATTCATGCCTTTCCCAAGTATATTAGCGCCATGTGAAATGCAAACAGCTTCGCCTAGATATTAAACTCGGATCGACGTGTCCATTTTCTACGACTCTAACCATTACACCGTGCGCCTCTATTATATAGTATCTAGACGGATACTATATAAGCCGGACAAAGCTGGGTATATACAGCTCGTTTAAGATAACGTTATTAAGCAAATATGTTTTATCCCATTCTTATGTTGCATAATCTATGATAGCATAGATCATTGACAACACTGTGTAGCGAAAATGGAAAGTTACAGACTGTTGGGGAACTTTGACCTCACAGGCGGGAAAATCGTAAATCACTTGAAGTCACGCGAGAGCTAGAGATCCTGAGTTCCAGGTAGAAGAGAGATGTCTCTTGCTTGACTGGAACTCATCAACTGCGCGCGCTGCGTTAGTTAGTTAAGATTAGGAATAACAAGTTTAAAAAGTAACGTGACGCTGTTGGTCAATGAATGCCTTAGCTTGAAAATGAATCAACAACAAGAACCCAGACAAGAAGTAGAAGAAGATAGAATTCACTAGAATAGACTCTGTGCTAATTAGTGATCTAGGCGACCAGTCTAGGAGAATGAAAACTCTGAATTTAAACCTGATAAACCCTGCTTGGGGTGGTCACTACTAGAATAGGCTCAGCCCTAATTAGTGATCTATGCAACCAGTCTAGGAGAAGGAAAACTCCGAATTTGAACCTGTTAAACTCCGCTTGGGGTGGTCACTACTAGAATAGGCTCTGTCCTAATTAGTGATCTAGGCAACCAGTCTAGGAGAAGGAAAACTCCGAATTTAAACATGTTAAACTCCGCTTGGGGTGGTCACTACTAGAATAGGCTCAGTCCTAATTAGTGATCTAGGCAACCAGTCTAGGAGAAGGAAAACTCTGAATTTAAACCTGTTAAACCTGTTAGAATAAACAACTATTCTAGTAGTAACAGTAACATGGCGACTGGACGATCACAGATGGCCAGAGAAGAAGAAAGAAGCAAGTAATGCAAATATGCATTGTCATATATCTCTCTGATATCTGTCTCTCTCTCTCTCTCCCCCTCCTCTCTCTCCCTCTCTCCCCCCTCTCTGACACAAAAGAACTCTTGTGTATATATACCCAAGATGGGAATATAACACTTAATACTTAAAGGACCTTACATATTTGGATTTTACCACTGCTATCACTAGGTTTTTTTAAAAACTTTTCCTAGAAAATTCGGAATAATGAAATCTTCAATTTAGATTACACAATTTTGTTTTCTTAATAAAACTGCATATTTCTCATATTTTTTTCATCAATCTTCATTGTTATATTGTTATTGTTATTCCCTTTGCGAATATTTCACATCAGTTGTAACTAGTAAAAAATAAACAAATGAAGTTGTTATTCTATCATTAATTCAAATTCAACGGGAAATATGTTGTAACAGTTTAAACGCAGTTGCTGCTCACTTTGGAATTTCAAATTAAAAACAAATGACGTTATTATCAAATTGTGTTATAAAGTAAATAATTCAATGAATGTAATTTTACTTTTCATTTTATTATTTATAACATTGTTATTTGAAATGGGGAATAATAATTATGTTGGAGTCCATTAAGACTGGTAAATGTTGTTTTTTTTTTTTCGCTTCGAGAGGGCATATCATACTTCTTGGAATTCGAAACCTATAAATTTATCATATACTTTATAAAATAAATGTGGATGCGCTCGGTGTTATGGTTACCATCGAAGAAAATGAGCGCGACGAGACGAGTTTAAATCCTGGACGAGGCTGTTTGTATTATCCTATAGCACTAATGCCCTTGGGAAAGGTACAAACCCAACTATTCTCTCTCCAGCTATGGGTAAATAGCAGGGTTGACGGCTCTTTTGTCTTGGTTAGGATGCCAGTCTAAGAGAAGGAAAACTTTGAATACGAACCTATTAAACTCTGCTTGAAAAATTGTCCTTGTGTAGCATCCGGCATCCCTGGCTCGTCTGCGCGGTTATAATAATATAAATTATATATGGGTTATCAATAAATATGATGGAGGAATATCACCCCTGTTGTATACCACCGTTGGGTATATACATCGACAGAGTTCTCGTATAGATAGAGAGAGACAGACAGATAGAGTTGAAGATTTTAACTTCCTTGTTTTCTTTGTCTAGTGTGGTTGTTTCATCTTCTTTCTTTTGGCCGGTTGTCATCTGTCGTCTAACTACTTGGATCTGTGAAGTAAAATGGTAGCCGAAGGTAGTAGCGGCACCCCACCTCTTGTTGCATACCCTCGTTGGGTATATTATATTTACCAACCCCTTCGCACGAGCAGGATGTGACACAAGGTCAAACAGGTTTGAATTCAGAGTTTTCCTTCTCCTAGACTGGTTGCCTAACCAAGGTTAAAGAGCCCAGTCTGCCCTACTATTTATCCATAGCTGGAGGGAGAGTAGGATTCATACCTTTCCCAAGGGTATTAGCGCTAAGTGAAATGCAATTATCACATCCAGGATTTGAACTCGGGGCGACGAGTCCATTCCAATGACTTTACCCATCGCACCACGCGCTTCCTAAGAAAGTTCTCGTGTTTATAGAGAGATACAGACAGACAGATAGAGTTAAGATTGTGATTTACTTGCTTCTTTGTCTTAGTGGTTGTTATCTTCTTTCTTTTTTCCTTTTTTTCTAAGTTCTTGTCCGGCTGTTTTTTATAACGAAGGGCTTATTTTTAAGTCATGCATTAATCAATAATTTGTTTTCTTTGATCAAGATTTTATTACTGCCCATCCTGATTCAGTGTAGCTTGAGTTACAACCACTCTGCCTGACGTCTGGTTAAAAACTGACTTCCTAACTAACTAAAAAAGTAACGTGCGAGAATTCCGCCTCTGGGTCTGTTGGGCCATACCTTTACTGGTATTTTTCCTTCCTCTGCTCTGAAAAATAATTGGCCTCTTTAGAATTTTCGCTACAGGCTTGTCAAAAGCCCACGCTACCACACAATTATGCAACAACTCCTTCACGAGGCGATTCTGTAAATACCAACAAAGTTAAGGATGACAACGGACAGTCGGAGAGACCCCGTCCGTTTCAATCGGCTGATCACGTCAAGCCCCAATACCATATTGATCGTCCCAACCCTTTGCAATGTCAACCCTTCTTCAACGTAGACAGCATGTCAGTAACACCCAGCAACCACTGTCTCCGAGAAATTGGCATAATGACCTGGTCAATCGCTGTGGGTGCCCGAAGAAGCACCTAGCCCCAAATCCCTGGAATTTTTTGTAATAGGTTTAAACGACTACCGGAATGAAGAGGCAGTCACTGCAGAAATTCGTTAGTAAGTTGCGAGCGGACCTCCAAATTGCAGGACTGAGAGCCTCAAGTAAGCATGTGAATCGGTAGATCCGACCAACGCCGGGGGTCCAGGGGTCCAAGTTAATAGCGTTGATCCCAGGGGGCCATCCCCCCAGGTAACACCTGCTTCTTCGATTTAAAGGGGTAGGGCTGGGTTTATTGCCCAGTGCCCAGTGCCTTGAGGGGGAATGCCGAAGGGATCAACGCAATTTTTCACCCGCCACCCATGTGCTTCGGTTTGTGGGTGGTCCCGCATTAATAGGGCCTTGTGCTTGACTCGTACAAGTGGGGTACGAGGTAAATACCATGTGAATCGGGGATCTAAGGAATCTCACAGAGGAAAGAACAGAATAGCTTCAAATGAAGAAGGACGGAACGCTGCTGTAGTATGTTCCAAGCTACTACAGCGACAAAATACAGTAAAGGCTGGTTTAACTCAGTCGGTAGAGTGTCTGCCTAGGAATCTGAAGATTCCTGGTTCGATACCGGCCCTCACAAACTCAGCGTATGAGTAGCACAGGGACATGTGGGATAAAGTGAAGGAAGAGCTGAAAATAAGTGTGGCGCTTCACCACAGACGTTAAAAAATCTCCTTAGACTTGCGCTTGTGAAAAGGGGATAGACTCTCTCATTGTCTGGCTGATACTGACATCAGGCTACCCGCTGACTTTTAACTGGTAGTATTCACTGGATTTAGAGTAATAGTAGGACTCCTCGGTCACCCAGAAAAATGGGTTAAAATTGCAAATCGTCGTCAAAATTAAAAACGGAAAAATTTGGCTTGGCATAGATTTTAATGAATTGATTATTACTGACACGATTTATGTTATTTTTTACTTAAATTTTAACCGTTAATTGTGTTTTAACCGTTTTTCTTGGACGTGTATTTTCCTACAGAGGCCGCAAGATTTTTTAAGAGGGAAATAAATTTCCAAGAATTATTTAACATAAAAGACACGGATTATTACACGTTTGATCAAACTTTTAAGAAAAGCACACGTCGCCTGTAATATTGAAATAGAAAGTACGTTTTTTGTTTGTTTTTTGTTGTGTATGTTATTAATTTTGACAGCCTTATCATTCATCTGTTTATTTATCTATTTTTCCTTAAACACAACTAACGGTTAAAATTTTAAGTTAAAAAAAACATAAATCGTGTCCTTAGTAATAATTTAAATTCATTAAAATCTATGCCAAAGCCAAATTTTTCCGTTTTAATTTTGACGACGATGATTTGCAATTCTAACCGAAAAATGTTCTGTTCATCTCAGAGGTACTATACATGAGGCGGTTTTATTTATTTATTTTATTATAGAATATGACTGAATGGGTAGCCATGGCAGAGGGATGTTTAGCAAATATCTTGGCGATTGTAATGAATTGATATTCACTGTGTGATCTACTGTTAATAGCCAAACTAGTTAAACTAGACAGAGCTAGTAGGTAAGCAAAATGTGACTGTTATTAAAGTTGTAGGCGCTGGCGCGTGTAATAAATTGGCAATAAAAATTGACTGGATCAGTTTTTGCCGTTAATATCCGGTTCGCTACATTAAAGCCACATCCGCTTTTTCGCTTGAAAGCAAAAGGTTTATTTATTTTTCCGAGATGCATTAACTTATATAATAATCACTCACAACACACACACACACACACACCCCAACACATATAATATATATATATATATATATATATATATAATATATTATATATAATGGATAATATGGGTGCTATATTTAAATGGAAACAGTGCTCAATATCATGGATAGATTATTTATATTGACTGACTTTATGTCCTCGCTACACTAACACACACACACACACACAGATATATATATATATATAATATATATATATATATATATATATTATATATATATATATATATATATATATATATATATATATATATATATATATATATATATATATATATATATATATATATATATATATATATATATATATATATATATATATATATATATATATATATATATATATATATATTAATGTAGGAAGCGTGTGGAGTAATGGTTGAAGTCATTGGAAATGGACTCGTCGCCCCGAGTTCAAATTCTGGACGTGGTAATTGCATTTCACTTAGCGCTAATACCCTTGGGAAAGGTATGAATCCTACTCTCCCTCCAGTTATGAGTAAATAGTAGGGCAGACTGGGCCCTTTAACCTTGGTTCAAGCAACCGGTCTAGGAGAAGGAAACCTCTGAATTCAAACCTGTTAAACTCCGCTTAAGAAATTGACCTTGTGTCGCATCCTGTTCGTGTGGAGGGGTTGGTAAATATATATATAGATACATTTACCAACCCCTCTGCACGAGCAGGATGCGACGCAAGGCCAATTTCTTAAGCGGAGTTTAACAGGTTTGAATTCAGAGTGTTCCTTCTCCTAGACTGGTTACGACAAAAAGAACTGAAGGAGTAAAGAGATGAGCGCCGGTTGATAAGTATATAAACAAATCAAGTAATGATATTACAATCTGATGCTAAGATTCCCTGATTATAAGCTGGAGTAAGGGATCATGTAACAATAGGTTCTTCTGCATTGTTTGTAAGAAAAAAGTATACCATTAATCTATTAATAATGGATATTCGGTCTCCATTTGTTCATAACCAAAACTATGTCACTACCTACGTCACAATACCGAAAATCGTCAATACATAGAATAAAGAACAACGCTGTAATCAGTTTTATAAATTAGTATTTTACTCTCGCCCTTTTTTCAGTAACAAGAGCTTAACTAAAAAGTTTACAAATAAATAAAAAACTATTTCTCTGATTTTTTTTAGATGAGGCTTGATAATTAGTATTATTTGTATTATTCGGACTATTGTCCTCATCCGGCCTTCTTCAGGTATTTCTTGTCGGACTTGGGAACCTTCCAATTGGAAACATAGTGTAGTGGATAAAGGAGTTAGGTTAAGACAGTTCTAAGTGACAGTTTTCTCTAGACTGCAAGTTCAATCCTGGGCAGCAGTAACATAGAATAATAATTAACACAGCTTAACACCTGTACCCCAGCTATGGTTAGCGGAATGAGAACAGGATAATCCCTGTGACTGAATAAAGGGTTAGGTTCAAACTTCCCTGATGGTTCCCGATTACGACAAGAAGGTTCCCGAATACAACAAGAAGGTTCCCGAGTCCGAGAAGAAATACCTGAAGAAGGCCGGAGGGCACATCGGCCGAAACTTTGTACAAATAAACATGAAGATGAGGACAATAGTCCGAATAATACAAACAATACTAAATAAAAACCTACGAGGTTGTGTAAAAATTTATGCGTAAAAATATTCAAAATAATTATTTAATTAATAATAGATGTACGCAAATTTTATTCGAGGGGGACAGAACTAAGTTTCTATTTGAAATTGTTTTTTTTTTTTTTTTTTTTTTTTACCCCTTTAATAAATTTGATGATTTTACTTAATAAAAAAATATTCTAACATAGAATTTTAAACCCTCCCCTCCTACAATATCTTTCAAAATTTAATTTTTACACCGCCCGGGGAGCGTTTTGTTTCAATTTTCAACAATTTAGTCTAGTTTGTTTAAGGCAAATTTTATGTTATTTTATTTGTTGTTGGTTTATTTACTGCTACAAAACAAACAAGGTGAACGTCCTCGAAGTGTGCTAATTCCATATTCATGTCAGCGGTAGTATGATTAAAACACATTGTTGACTAAAACCTCCGAATAATATCAAAATTATTCATTTTCAGACTCTAATTATCTGTTATTATCCCTAGAGAATTTTTATTGCTTCGTTGATGAGGATTTTTAACGAAAAAATTGAATTGATTTTTTAATCAACTTATACAGACATTATTCGCAGATTTCTGATAAATAACATTGAAATAATCGATTCCTAGTAATCATATAGTTAGTAATTAGCTAATTATTGAATAACACTAACGATTCTCCTGTTAGTGTTTTTATTTCTAATTAATTGTATGTTAGCAGTAATTTGGACACATGTTGCAACGGATATCAGGGTTGAGTTAATACGGTTTTAAATGACAATTATCAGTAGGTTGTAGGTTCAATCCTAACAACGAACTGAAATAGCATAAAATACTTAACATAGTTTAACTCTTGTACTGGGTCATGGTTAATGGAATGAGAACAATCTAACCCAATGGATTTCTAATCAGTGGATGGGTGGGTGGGGGTTCACAGTCAAGTCTGACGCAAGGTTCCAATCGACAGTCTAAACACTTCCAACTGTATCACGCTCCAAAATCCAATATCCCAAATTATTTCTTTGTCCCGCTCGTCTCAACAACAAAATACTACTGCAGTTGTTCCCTCCCTCGTCTGCGAGGGTAAGTCCTTTAGATATACCTCAATCTCACCACATCCGGGCTCCTCACTCAGAATTGTCCGTGCAGCACGTGCGACACTCGTCAGCACTGCAAGTACGCGTCAATCCTTACGGCGCGACCACCTACATCCAGGCCACTCTGCTATTTCCTATTTCACTGCTCGTCCACAGCGCTCACATTCTGAAGGACGCGGGTTCGACTCTAGGTCAGTCCTGCACGCCAGGCAAAGCCTAGCCCGCTTCCTTCGAGAATACGGTATGTCTTCATGCCCGCCACTCTCTCTGTCACACCGTGTTGCACGAGGTAGGTCTACTCTCTCACTACAGGATTAAATAAAGGGTTCAGTTCAAAGTTCCGTGCAGACTATCGATTACGTCATGAAGGCCCTCAAATTCGACCAGGAGGTTCCCGAGTTCTATAAGAAACACCGGAAGAAAACCGGCCGAAACTTGTGTATATAACCATGAATATGAGGACAACAGCCCGAAAAAATCTAAATAATAGAAATAGTAATGGATTAAATAGAAAGTTCGGTTCGAAATTCCGTAAAAACTACCGGTTACGACATGAGGGCTCTCAAATTCAACCAGAAGGTTCCCGAGTTCTATAAGAAGACCAGATGGCACACCGGCCGATACTTGTGTATATAACAATAAAAATGAGAACAACAGCCCAAAAAATCTAAATAATAGAACTAGTAATTTAAACGTACAACTCCAGTTTATGACTTTGATGACTTGACTTGGCAAAGCCTTGCTATTACATAATAACTGGAGAAAATCTATACAATGTCTCGGGCCAGCTAACAACACATAGATAGACATACCGTTAAGTCAAGTTGAAACCCTCGACATTCACTAGATTATGAAAGTTAAGCAACGATGAGTCTGTTAATTTCTAATATATATATTTATATATTTACCAACCCCTCCGCACGAGCAGGATGCGACACAAGGTCAATTTCTTAAGCGGAGTTTAACAGGTTTGAATTCAGAGTTTTCCTTCTCATAGACTGGTTACCTAGCCATGGTTAAAGAGTCCAGTCTGCGCTGCTATTTATCCATAGCTGAAGGGAGAATTGGATCCATACCTTTCCCAAGGGTATTAGCGTCATATGAAATGCGGGTTGACGAGTCCATTTCCTACGACTCTGACCATTAGACCATGCGCCTCCAAAATTAATTTCTAATATGGGTGTCAACTTAAGAACGGTAAGTACCTTAATTCAAGATGAACAGATAAACGATTCTAGAATAAAATTTAGTTATTTATACAATATTCTCTTCTCTTCATTTTTGGCCCTCTAGATTAGAATAAAAACCAATACCTTTCCCCTCTCCCCCTCCCATTCTATAAATTTAAGTGGTGTATTGTAGCACGGCTGATATCCACCAAATAACCCAACAGTTTTTTGAACGGTGAATCTTCAGATTTTTATTTAGCACTCGTATAGTGGTGCTTGTTCGGTTATTGGTTTGTCAACCCTTATTGGGTCATTTTTACGCCGAAGACTTTTTTGATTTATCCATTCTTTATGGATACTCATTTTTTTTTCAAATGTGTAGCACGGGTGTTCCCATTGGGTGTTCTTACCCCTCTGCAGTGGTGCAGTCGGTGTATTCTTTTGCCCCAGCTGACCGGGCTGTGCGTGTTCGGGTTTCCAAAATGCCGAAGTCCACCGTAGACCAACAATAAAACTGTCTGTATCGGGAAATGCAGCGCCAATAAAATAAGAAGTTTTTTCTAATGAAAATATCGGCTGGGAATTAATACAATTAACAGTGTTTGGCGACCGGACTTTGCACAGGGGGGGGGTCTTGGGAGACAGATATATAGGATTCTGTCCCCTTTTTGCTGATAGAGTCATTAGTTGTAGATGTACAGACAGACGAGAGAGTCTGTCTGTAAAATACTTTATGGTGAACTCGCTGATGACACGCAGAGAACAACAGTTCCACAAAAGCGGTTCAAAGACCATATTAAGACGACGCTGAAAAAATCACACTTTCCAACCTGGAAGATCTGGACTGACGGATCAATATCAATATTAACAGGGCTGCAGAGCGGCGACGTCTTCATCGTCATGAACCACCAAATACAGATGGGAATTTCCCTTGCAATGTGTGTGACCTCATCTGCAAATCCATAATTGGACTACCTAGCCACCAGAGGGTCCACAACTGTTGAAGACATGGAGTGACGTCATTGTCATCTGCAACGCACTTCTAAGAGAAAGAGATGTACATGGTAAAATCTTTCCTGGAAAGAAGAATCACGTCTCTTCTAATCATAATGCAATATCACAAGAACACCTGCTAAATCATTTCTTGCCATCCGGAGAGAGCATTAATTATTTTAGATCTTCGTCGTCTTCACTGCTACCGTTCTTTTCGAAGCAGGAGATTGAAAAAAAAAATATAACCCTGTTTCCAGCGTATATCAAAAAGTGGGTTTCATCTTTTGAAAACTGATAGTTATGCTAAAGGGTCTATGACGACCGTAATTTAAAAAGTTTATAATAAGTTTTTAAAAAGCGATTTTAATCATTATTCTACACACACACCACACACATACACACACACACACACACACATACACACACACGCACACACACACACACACACACAAATATATATATACAGAGAGAGGGAGAGAGAGAGTGTGTGTGTATGTGAGTGAGAGAAAGACAGAGAGAGAGAGAGAGACAGAGAGAGAGAGAGAGAGAGATAAAACAAATATTTTGAAAGAAAAACAATTTAGTAGTAGAAAAAAAAACAAATAAAATAATAGAGATAAAAATTTATCTAGCCTCTCCCCTCATCTCTACACCAACAAGCCAAAGAGCTCATAGCTAGAGCTAAGATCATTACAGATCACCCTCCTACGCGCACTCATGTACATACACATACACACACATACACACACACACATTCAAACATATAGATTGAGAAAGGTCTATAAAACGTGATCAATTTTTGTTATTTCTTTGAAATCAAAGATAATTATCGATCCCTTTTACTTTTTCCCTTTATCAGATCATAGATAAATATTGATCCCCGGGCAGTTTTGTTTTTATTTCAAAGATATATCAGTTAAGTGGTCTGTTTTTGGAGTTTTTTTTTGGTTTTTAGTCTTTTTTGTTTGTTTATTTTTATGCAGACGGCTATTTACTTTTCAGTCGTTAATAAACTTTTAGCCCACTTTCGATATTTGGCGGTGTTTAGGTTGTACGATTTTAAGAGCATATTTTAACCTGTAGAACTCTGAAATCAATAATAACAACACACATGATTTTTTTTTTACCTCCCTCACTACCCAGGCAACGCTGGGTAGCCGCTTCTGGTAATGAATAAAACAGATCAAAATAGAAGAGTTGCTTGAGCTGGAACAGTGAATAATTAGTAATCAAAATAATTAGTTGAGGAACATGCGGTTAAGCAAAAATAATGCAACCAAGGTAGAGAAAGTTATCGGTTGGAAAACAATTGAAATATAAATACTAGCAAAAAATGAAAAAAAATGCATTCGCCGGGCACAAGTATTTAAGTTGTAATTATTATTGGATCCTTTCTGTCCACTAAGGACGATGGCGTAGTGTCGGAAAAAAATGAATTAAAAAAATAAATAAAATTCCATCTGCATCTGCGCAAGTGACTCTGCAGGCCAATTCTTGAGTGACAGTCTTTGGTACACTAAATGCACACAAACTGTGATGATTTCTGGGGCTGCTGGCTTTTCTTTCTCTTTCTGGCTCTCTTTTCTGTCGAGGCTACTCTCTTTTCTGCCTCGCCCTTCTCCGTACCTTGCTTAACGTTGAGGCGCCAGGCCACTCTATTTTTTGCATCTATTAAGTTTTAATATACTTAAGTATTATACGGATGTAGAGAAAGTAATGATGCCTTTAATGTTTGTTTTCGTAAAAATAAACTGCTCCTTGTCAAATAATAATTTTTAATGATTTTATGTGTTACTGGGACACGTCAGAAATGTCAATCCTCAAATTGCTTTTGAGAATAAAGCAATTTCCTGTCCAGTTTACAATTCTATAATGTGGAGGCCCTGGTGCAATGGTTAGAATCATAGTAAATGGACTCGTTGACCTGGGTTCAAATCGTGGACGAAGCTACAGTTGCCATAGCGCTAATACACTTGGGAAAGGTATGAATCCAACTACTCCCCCTCTAGCTATGGGTAAATAGTAGGGGAGACTGAACTCTTTAACCTTGGTTAGGCAACCAGTCTATGAAAAAGAAAACTCTGAATTAAAACCTGTTAAACTCCGCCTGGGGTGGTCACTACTAGATTAGGCTCAGTCCTAAATAGTGATCTATTTCAGTAATAATACTAACTAATGACTACTAATTAATAATACTCTAGTTTGCGTTTCCGTTTACTCCGATCGTTATAATTTCTCAAGGGAGATAACTCTTAAACTCTAATCTAATCATTATGCATACTAGCAAAATAAAAAATGCCCTGTAACAAAAATTACGTAACTGCTTACGTCACATCACCCAAAATCGTCATAACATAGAATAAATACTCTCAAAATTTGAAGATGCAACATTAAACAGTCCTCATTGTTTTTTAAAACAAGTTTTAATAAATACATGACTGGTATTATAAATCTATATATAGTTTGTTTTATTTTAATACATATCTAAAGTTTACATTTCAAATTGTTTTATCTTTTAATCCTTTAATGAATTTAAGGATTTTACTTACTTAGGGTACAAACTCGCGGACATTGAATTTTTTACTCCCACCCCTCAGGCAATATGTTTCAAAAATCTATTTTTACATCGCCGGGAGAGCGTTTATTTATTTTGTACTAGTATATATAATATACCAAACTTGTTGGTAAATCCTTGTGTTAAGAAAAAACCCGGCAAATAGTTTGATTGTAAAAATATACAACCAAACATCACCTGGGGAGAAAAAAATTTTGAAAAAGAGAAAAGACAAAGATAGTCGTACCAACCGAAAATAATCGGTTGATACTATAATACTTGGCCAAAAGAAAAAACAATGTATATGTATATATACATGAAAAATATATATTCATACAAAAACCGCTAGGATATACTAAAGTAAAGAGTGCTCAATACCTAAGTAGAGCAAATGATAAAGATAACCTAATGAGTCAAATATACCTACTAAAAGTTACGCTTAGTACTCTTCAGGGCTAAGATTTTAGCCCTGAAGAGCACTAAGCGAAACTTTTAGTACGTATATCTGTCTCATTAGGTATATATATATATATATATATATATATATATATATATATTAGGCTGCTTAACCACTTGACCATTATTACCTACATAATGGGATGAGAATTTTCACTGGTATATATATATATATAATTCATTTTCAAATAATTTTCTAGATACTTTTGGGAGATCTATACCTATATAAAGGGCAGTTTGTATGTATGTATGTATGTATGTCCGGAAGAAACTAAGAAAATAAAACAATTAATGACAATGTAAATATATATATATATATAAACATTTGCCAACCCTTACTGAAAAAGATTTCTTGTGTGTATTTTCTTCTAATTCATTAAGATAAAAAAAGGGGGGCATTATTTTCTTGCTTAAATCCTCTATCCCTAATTGGAATCATTTTATTGCTGATCATCGTACCCTACGTATGTGCACCAGTCCACAAGTACATTTTTTTCTCCCATTGTTGCTTCCCTGGTTTTAGCCGCCATCTTTGTTGTCACTGTCCATCTTTGTTATTCTTGCCTCCTATACACCGCGATTTGGTTTTAGGAAACCCTAAAAACACAAATCAAATCGCACCAATCATGGTTTTCCACGCAATAGGAAAAAGGGGAGAGCTAGTTATCACCCTGGTAACAAGTCCGGAGAACGCACTCGAGCGTGTTGTAGTTAGCCCGCCTTTTCAACACTGAGTGCTATTCTTTCTCTTTATGCAATCTTAGCTTAGCCTGTCATGGTGATACAATTATGGACGTGACTCTGGAAAGGTGGTGAAGTCTATTACTTAGCCTGTGTCCGTGTGTTAACCATCACTTCAACACAACTCTGTGTCTTCGAACTGTGGGGACATAGTTAGTCGTTTGGAAAGAGAGCCGAAGAGGACATGAAGACACGACTCTTTCTTCCGCCATCGACAGAAAGAAACCTTCATTTTCATACGTTAATTTGACACTTTCTACTGTCGCCATTTATTTATTTATTCATTGAATTTTTCTTTCTTTATGTCTCATTCTTTTTTATTCTTAGTTATCTTTATTTAAATTTTATTCCTTTTATGTATTTCGCTTTTTCTAATCAATTGTAATATTTCTTTCTTTCTTTCATTCTTTCCTTCTTTATTTCTTTCTTTCCTTCTTTTCTTCTTTCTTTCTTTCCTTCTTTCTTTCTTTCTTTCCTTCTTTATTTTTCCTTCTTACTTTCTTTCTTTCTTTCCTTTTTCTTTCTTTCCTTCCTTTTTCTTTCTTTCTTTCCTTCCTTTTTCTTTCTTTCTTTCATTCTTTCTTTCCTTCCTTTTTCTTTCTTTCTTTCTTTCCTTTTTTCTTCCTTTCACTCTCTTTCTTTCATCCTTTCTTCTTTCTTTTTCTTTCTTTCAATCATTCTTTCTTTCATTCTTTCTTTCTTTCTTTCTTTCTGTCTGTGTTTCTTTCTTTCTTTCATTATTTCATTCATTCTTTTTTCTATCTTTCTTTCTTTCTTTCTTTCTTGCTTTCTTTCTTTCGTGTTATCCTTTCTTTCTTCCTTTCACTCTCTTTCTTTCTCTCTTTCTTTCTTTCTTTCATAATTTTATTCTTTTTTCTTCCTTCCCCTCTTTCTTTATTTCTGTCATTCTCTCTTTCTTTCTTTCTTTAATTCATTCTTTCTTTCTTTCTTTCTTTCTTTCTTTCCTTCCTTTCCATTTTTCCAGCGTACTATTTTCTTTTTCTTTCCATTTCTTCCTTTAGCCTTCTATCGTCGTTCTCTCTCTCTCCCCCTCTCTCTCTCTCTCTCTCTCTCTCTCTCTCTCTCTCCTCTGCCCCTTTCCTTTTCCCTCTATACTTCTAATTTTCTCTTATTCCATTAAGCTGCTTTTTCTGTGGGGTTCTGAAATACAAAAAAAAAAAAAAAAATTTGTTACAGCTGTGGGAAAATTTGGTAAGCAAATAATTAAAAACAAGACCATTACATAATTGAATGCAATTCTAGTGCACTCACCATAACAAGGCATATATTTGTTCTCACTGTAAAATTTCCTGAAATTGCTTTAATGGAGCTAAAATTTTAAATAAGTTAAGTTTTCTATTTACTTTCAAACCTTGTTAAGAATCGATCAAGGATATTGAGTTAGTTAATTTCAATTTTACAACGGATAGAAAACTAATTTTTTTATTTAAAATTTTATTTCTATTAAAAAGGGATATCAGAAATTTAGATTAACTGTTTGGACAAATAGATACGGTAGTTGAGTAGTTCCCCGCCATATATATATATATATATATATTATATATATATAAAAAGAAGAAGGTCCGCAAAATGAATTATGTTCTCAGAAAAAAAAATTAAAATTATTTTTATCTTACATACGCGACACGTGTTTCTGATCTGTTGTCTTCTTCAGGCATTGAGTTATTATTTTGGCAGAATATGTCCGATATTTGATAGGTTGTGTGTGTTTTTGTAACTTTTCTATTATAATAGAAAAGTTGCAGAAACACACACAACCTATCAAATATCGGACATATTCTACCAAAATAATATCTCAATGCCTGAAGAAGACAACAGATCAGAAACACGTGTCGTGTATGTAAGATAAAAAGAATTTTTAAAAATTTTCTGAGAACATAATACATTTTGAGGACCTTCTTCTTTTTTATAAAATATTAAATTTTCTCCCGTTGGAACCAAAACAACATTTTTTAAATATATATATCTAGGTGAAGTTCATTTCCCCTTAGAAATATAGCGATTAAATAGCCTGCTATATTTGGCGACTGACTGTGGATGTGTGGGTAAGAGGCTTGGCGAGCGTAAGTTCGTTCGGGTCTCGAACCTAGCCAGAGGCAGCTGCTAAAAATCGTATAATTATACTGATGAGAGGTGATACCTCGAAACACGTTTCTATAGTTTACCCTATATATATATATATATATATATTGTACAAATTGAAATTTTTAAATATATATATATATATATATATATATATTGTACAAATTGAAAAAATACAAGTTTCATAAACGAATGATGTTTAGTAAGCCTACCCTGCAGTGTTTCGGTTTGTTTAGATGTTACGTAGTTTAAATTAAGACGCCGATGTTAGTCAGCATTTTTAAGGATGTCTGTTCTTCCTCATATCTGAAGATCAACAAAAGCAGCCACACACCAAAAGCAGAGGCTCGCAGACTTTTGGTTTTATTAATAATTTGTTTTTCCTTAAACCAAATAAAGCCCTGATGAAGGTCTCTCTAAACAGACCGAAACACAGCAACGTCGGCTTATCAAACATCATTCGTTAATGAAACTTGTGTTTTTTTCATTTTTACAATATTACATAATGTCGGATTTACTTCCCTTTTTCTTCATATATATATATATATATATATATATATGTGTGTGTGTGTGTGTGTGTGTGTGTGTGTGTGTGTTGTGTGTGTGTGTGTATTTGGGCAGCATTCTTTCATTTATACATGTAGAATTAAACAAAAGATACATCTCCTGTTTAACAATTTTATTTTTGATCTTTTCGAGTTTTCTGGCCAGCTTTTTAATATTTGGGTGGAATTCGTGGATAAGTCCACCAAAGTTCAGGTCCCGGGTACTTTCGGCACTTCGAAGTGCCATCATCAGGCGTGATGTGTTCTTTATTTGCACAAAGAAAAAAATAAACAAAAATTCCAAATACTAGAAGCTCTATAGATAAAACAACACAAACCACCCTTAAACAAAATTAATTTCCAATGCAGTACACACATTTTAAAATGCCTATAACACCCTTCTCATCAATTCTTCTCCTTCCAGCCTAAACATCTTATTATAATGGAGAATGTGTGTTTTTCTGTCTGTAACCGAAACTATATTCCTACTCAAGACACAATTCTCTTAGTTATTGACATCACATTCTCCATGATTTTATTTTTATCTAAACCTCAATTATTAATAAAATTGTCCTACATTATTAATACTGTTAACTATGTCTACATACTAACAACATGCAATTATATTTATATATACAACAAAATAGCGCTTTACAATGTGAACGGGAAGGCTAATTTGCATATTAATATTAAAAAATCGAATTTAATAAATATGTGCTTAGTATTATTGATTTCTAACTGTTTGGTTTTATTTTAATGAATATAAGCAAAAATCTCTTCAATGAATCTTAAATGAAATTCATTAACAAGATAAAATAACTGTCATTTTATTCTTTACTTCCTCTTAAAAAAATAACAATGAAAGACGAGAGTGATGGAAGAGTAAGTTTCAGTTGTTCCATTTTTTATTATACTCCCTCTGTTTCAAATCTTTTATTATTCTCCCTCTGTTTCAAATCTTTTTATCTGTATACTTATTTAGTTTCATTAGCCTTTCTAATTTAATACAATATTTTATTACATTAAAACTTAAATACTTGCACCCGGAGGGTGCATATATTTGCTAGTTAATATAATTTATTTAAAAAAAACCCCAAAAAACAAAAAGAAAACTGGAACACATCACCCCTGATGATGTATGTAATTATTTTCTGGTTGGCCAACACAGGTGTGTCCATGTGTAGGAATTTATTAGTTTGTCCTTACTTCTTCAGCAATGTCCAACATATCTTGTTTGTCTTGAATAGTTTGTGTGTATTTGAGCTAAGTGGCGTATAGCTGCTTTTTGTAAGGTACTGATTTTATGATTTGTTCAGAACCGCACGTAGCATCCTTGTTTATTTCTTATCTAGGTTTTTCTCTCAATCTTTCTATTGAGGTCTAAGAGATGCCGTCATACAGCAGTACTTATGGGCCACAACTTGGCAGAATTTTTTGCTTGATTTTATCAGAGAGATCAGATTTCTATATGATTGATAACTTGTCAATACCTTTCCTATATGGATACTATATGTAGGAAGCGCGTGGTGTAATGGTTAAAGTCATAGGAAATGGACTCGTCGCCTCGAGTTCAAATCCTGGACGTGGTAATTGCATTTCACTTAGCGCTAATACCCTTGGGAAAGGTATGAATTCTACTCTCCCTCCAGCTATGGGTAAATAGTAGGGCAGACTGGGCTCTTTAACCTTGGTTAGGCAACCGATCTAGGAGAAGGAAAACTCTGAATTCAAACCTGTTAAACTCCGCTTAAGAAATTGACCTTGTGTCACATCCTGCTCGTGCGGAGGGGTTGGTAAATATATATACGGATACTGATATCGGTTTCTGTAGATGAGATCTTGCTAGTTAAGTATGTGAACTGGTTTACTGGTTTACTAATTTGATGGGTTTACCAGCTAATGTGAAGATGGTTCCATATGTTACAATTTATGAACAGTCATGAATTGTGAACATACCTGTAGTTAGAATTTGAATTAGGGTCCATTAATTTGAATGGATGGTGTTTATGGAAAATTACCGTCACTTGTAACGGTTAATAAGCTTTGACCCCTTGAAGGCGAGCGAGTGGACGCAATGAAAACAAGTTAGTTTAGTTACAGATTCGACCCGACATTCAAGGAGCGCAGACGCGTTGTTAGCTCCTGGGTTGCATCTCATCCCGCGGCGGAATCATGGGCTAAGAAATAAAACTTGATCAAGAAACACCAAGTCTTGTTATTAATTGAATGTTAAGACAATAACCAGCACAGTCCAGCCCAGTCCAGCCCAGTCAGAAGAATCAATAAAGAAGGCCAGCTCTTAAATAGTAAGCTCAACCAGAAAAAATGGCGGCCGTCGAGTTAGACGACCGAGACGAAGAATCAGAAAAAGCAGTGTAAAAAGTAAGAATTATCATCTCAAACATCTCCTCTCATCTATGTCTCTCTCTCTATTATATACACAAGATGACTGTCTATTAAACACCCGAGAAGTCTTCACCGATTATATACATCCGATTAAAGGGGTATATAACATATTGTTTAGAACACATGAATGATTTATCTGAGTTCACGTAGAGGTAAATACATCTTGATGCCTGCTCCATGCTATGTAACAAAGATTCTCTTTTGAAAGGGTCCAAAAATTCACGGTAATATCAATCCTTTGAAAGTCTCTCCAGCAAACGAAATGCAATTCCTTTCCCAACCGAACACGCCACTCTCACTTCAAATAGCAGTCGTCAGATTTCACTTGCCGTCCAAACACTTTCTTCCTCACTTGCCCTGTCAGCGACAGTCCGTCTTTATCTCTGCTCGTTCGGTTGCGCTTATGCAAATTCGGATATACGTTATTTGGGTCTCTACTAACAACATCTCAGCAACGAGGAGGTAGCGAGTTCGAGTATCCGTAGCCGCTCGCCACACTCTTCCCCCTCGCACAGGCCAATATTATAAGTAATTATTATATTTACTGGTAGATATTTTAATATTATCATAGATATATCATCTATCATTTTGTAGCATTCTTAGAATTTATTTATATTGAAGATAATAGAACACTGATACAACAAAATTCAAAATTAATGTAAAAATTACTTCTAATCACTGAAGAAAATATCAACCTTCACAATATTCAGAAAAAAGAAACTCATTGTAGGACTCAAGCGACAATGCCAGAGAAATCTCTATCACCATCGGTTGAGCGAACTATTGCTTTCGTGTCTTTGTTGAACATCATTATAGCGGTAACAGTTTCTTTTTGGACACCACATGCTAGAAATATTTTCTTTCTCTTTCTTTTGTGTATCAGTATCACCATCGGTTTAGCGAACTATTGCTTTCGTGTCTTTGTTGAACATCATTATAGCGGTAACAGTTTCTTTTTTGGACACCACATGCTAGAAATATTTTCTTTCTCTTTCTTTTGTGTATCAGTATCACCATCGGTTGAGCGAACTATTGCTTTCGTGTCTTTGTTGAACATCATTATAGCGGTAACAGTTTCTTTTTGGACACCACATGCTAGAAATATTTTCTTTCTCTTTCTTTTGTGTATCAGTATCACCATCGGTTGAGCGAACTATTGCTTTCGTGTCTTTGTTGAACATCATTATAGCGGTAACAGTTTCTTTTTGGACACCACATGCTAGAAATATTTTCTTTATCTTTCTTTTGTGTATCAGTATCATCATCGGTTGAGCGAACTATTGCTTTCGTGTCTTTGTTGAACATCATTATAGCGGTAACAGTTTCTTTTTTGGACACCACATGCTAGAAATTTTTTCTTTTCTCTTTTGTGTATCAGTATCACCATCGGTTGAGCGAACTATTGCTTTTGTGTCTTTGTTGAACATCATTATAGCGGTAACAGTTTCTTTTTGGACACCACATGCTAGAAATATTTTCTTTCTCTTTCTTTTGTGTATCAGTATCACCATCGGTTGAGCGAACTATTGCTTTTGTGTCTTTGTTGAACATCATTATAGCGGTAACAGTTTCTTTTTTGGACACCACATGCTAGAAATATTTTCTTTATCTTTCTTTTGTGTATCAGTATCACCATCGGTTGAGCGAACTATTGCTTTCGTGTCTTTGTTGAACATCATTATAGCGGTAACAGTTTCTTTTTTGGACACCACATGCTAGAAATTTTTTCTTTCTCTTTCTTTTGTGTATCAGTATCACCATCGGTTGAGCGAACTATTGCTTTTGTGTCTTTGTTGAACATCATTATAGCGGTAACAGTTTCTTTTTTGGACACCACATGCTAGAAATATTTTCTTTCTCTTCTTTTGTGTATCAGTATCACCATCGGTTGAGCGAACTATTGCTTTTGTGTCTTTGTTGAACATCATTATAGCGGTAACAGTTTCTTTTTTGGACACCACATGCTAGAAATATTTTCTTTCTCTTTCTTTTGTGTATCAGTATCACCATCGGTTGAGCGAACTATTGCTTTTGTGTCTTTGTTGAACATCATTATAGCGGTAACAGTTTCTTTTTTGGACACCACATGCTAGAAATATTTTCTTTATCTTTCTTTTGTGTATCAGTATCACCATCGGTTGAGCGAACTATTGCTTTCGTGTCTTTGTTGAACATCATTATAGCGGTAACAGTTTCTTTTTTGGACACCACATGCTAGAAATATTTTCTTTATCTTTCTTTTGTGTATCAGTATCACCATCGGTTGAGCGAACTATTGCTTTCGTGTCTTTGTTGAACATCATTATAGCGGTAACAGTTTCTTTTTGGACACCACATGCTAGAAATATTTTCTTTATCTTTCTTTTGTGTATCAGTATCACCATCGGTTGAGCGAACTATTGCTTTCGTGTCTTTGTTGAACATCAATATAGCGGTAACAGTTTCTTTTTTGGACACCACATGCTAGAAATATTTTCTTTATCTTTCTTTTGTGTATCAGTATCACCATCGGTTGAGCGAACTATTGCTTTCGTGTCTTTGTTGAACATCATTGTAGCGGTAACAGTTTCTTTTTTGGACACCACATGCTGGAAATATTTTCTTTATCTTTCTTTTGTGTATCAGTATCACCATCGGTTGAGCGAACTATTGCTTTCGTGTCTTTGTTGAACATCATTATAGCGGTAACAGTTTCTTTTTGGACACCACATGCTAGAAATATTTTCTTTATCTTTCTTTTGTGTATCAGTATCACCATCGGTTGAGCGAACTATTGCTTTCGTGTCTTTGTTGAACATCATTATAGCGGTAACAGTTTCTTTTTTGGACACCACATGCTAGAAATATTTTTTTTCTCTTCTTTTGTGTATCAGTATCACCATCGGTTGAGCGAACTATTGCTTTCGTGTCTTTGTTGAACATCATTATAGCGGTAACAGTTTCTTTTTTGGACACCACATGCTAGAAATATTTTCTTTATCTTTCTTTTGTGTATCAGTATCACCATCGGTTGAGCGAACTATTGCTTTCGTGTCTTTGTTGAACATCATTATAGCGGTAACAGTTTCTTTTTTGGACACCACATGCTAGAAATTTTTCTTTCTCTTTCTTTTGTGTATCAGTATCACCATCGGTTGAGCGAACTATTGCTTTTGTGTCTTTGTTGAACATCATTATAGCGGTAACAGTTTCTTTTTTGGACACCACATGCTAGAAATATTTTCTTTCTCTTTCTTTTGTGTATCAGTATCACCATCGGTTGAGCGAACTATTGCTTTTGTGTCTTTGTTGAACATCATTATAGCGGTAACAGTTTCTTTTTTGGACACCACATGCTAGAAATATTTTCTTTCTCTTCTTTTTGTGTATCAGTATCACCATCGGTTGAGCGAACTATTGCTTTTGTGTCTTTGTTGAACATCATTATAGCGGTAACAGTTTCTTTTTTGGACACCACATGCTAGAAATATTTTCTTTATCTTCTTTTGTGTATCAGTATCACCATCGGTTGAGCGAACTATTGCTTTCGTGT
Organism: Doryteuthis pealeii; assembly: GCA_023376005.1. Lineage (NCBI taxonomy): Eukaryota > Metazoa > Mollusca > Cephalopoda > Myopsida > Loliginidae > Doryteuthis > Doryteuthis pealeii. The sequence goes on from CM042161.1 coordinate 50,445,721, forward strand.
CTTTGTTGAACATCATTATAGCGGTAACAGTTTCTTTTTTGGACACCACATGCTAGAAATATTTTCTTTATCTTCTTTTGTGTATCAGTATCACCATCGGTTGAGCGAACTATTGCTTTCGTGTCTTTGTTGAACATCATTATAGCGGTAACAGTTTCTTTTTGGACACCACATGCTAGAAATATTTTCTTTATCTTTCTTTTGTGTATCAGTATCACCATCGGTTGAGCGAACTATTGCTTTCGTGTCTTTGTTGAACATCATTGTAGCGGTAACAGTTTCTTTTTTGGACACCACATGCTGGAAATATTTTCTTTATCTTTCTTTTGTGTATCAGTATCACCATCGGTTGAGCGAACTATTGCTTTCGTGTCTTTGTTGAACATCATTATAGCGTAACAGTTTCTTTTTTGGACACCACATGCTAGAAATATTTTCTTTATCTTTCTTTTGTGTATCAGTATCACCATCGGTTGAGCGAACTATTGCTTTCGTGTCTTTGTTGAACATCATTGTAGCGGGTAACAGTTTCTTTTTTGACACCACATGCTGGAAATATTTTCTTTATCTTTCTTTTGTGTATCAGTATCACCATCGGTTGAGCGAACTATTGCTTTCGTGTCTTTGTTGAACATCATTATAGCGGTAACAGTTTCTTTTTTGGACACCACATGCTAGAAATTTTTCTTTATCTTTCTTTGTGTATCAGTATCACCATCGGTTGAGCGAACTATTGCTTTCGTGTCTTTGTTGAACATCATTATAGCGGTAACAGTTTCTTTTTTGGACACCACATGCTAGAAAAAATATTTTCTTTATCTTTCTTTTGTGTATCAGTATCACCATCGGTTGAGCGAACTATTGCTTTCGTGTCTTTGTTGAACATCATTGTAGCGGTAACAGTTTCTTTTTTTGGACACCACATGCTGGAAATATTTTCTTTATCTTTCTTTTGTGTATCAGTATCACCATCGGTTGAGCGAACTATTGCTTTCGTGTCTTTGTTGAACATCATTATAGCGGTAACAGTTTCTTTTTGGACACCACATGCTAGAAATTTTTTTCTTTCTCTTTCTTTTGTGTATCAGTATCACCATCGGTTGAGCGAACTATTGCTTTCGTGTCTTTGTTGAACATCATTATAGCGGTAACAGTTTCTTTTTTGGACACCACATGCTAGAAATATTTTCTTTTTCTCTCTTTCTTTTGTGTATCAGTATCACCATCGGTTGAGCGAACTATTGCTTTTGTGTCTTTGTTGAACATCATTAATAGCGGTAACAGTTTCTTTTTTGGGACACCACATGCTAGAAATATTTTTCTTTCTTTCTTTTGTGTATCAGTATCACCATCGGTTGAGCGAACTATTGCTTTTGTGTCTTTGTTGAACATCATTATAGCGGTAACAGTTTCTTTTTTGACACCACATGCTAGAATATTTTCTTTATCTTTCTTTGTGTATCAGTATCACCATCGGTTGAGCGAACTATTGCTTTCGTGTCTTTGTTGAACATCATTATAGCGGTAACAGTTTCTTTTTGGACACCACATGCTAGAAATATTTTCTTTATCTTTCTTTTGTGTATCAGTATCACCATCGGTTGAGCGAACTATTGCTTTCGTGTCTTTGTTGAACATCATTATAGCGGTAACAGTTTCTTTTTTGGACACCACATGCTAGAAATATTTTCTTTATCTTTTCTTTTGTGTATCAGTATCACCATCGTTGAGCGAACTATTGCTTTCGTGTCTTTGTTGAACATCATTATAGCGGTAACAGTTTCTTTTTTGGACACCACATGCTAGAAATATTTTTCTTTTATCTTTCTTTTGTGTATCAGTATCACCATCGTTGAGCGAACTATTGCTTTCGTGTCTTTGTTGAACATCATTGTAGCGGTAACAGTTTCTTTTTTGGACACCACATGCTGGAAATATTTTCTTTATCTTTCTTTTGTGTATCAGTATCACCATCGGTTGAGCGAACTATTGCTTTCGTGTCTTTGTTGAACATCATTATAGCGTAACAGTTTCTTTTTTGGACACCACATGCTAGAAATATTTTCTTTATCTTTCTTTTGTGTATCAGTATCACCATCGGTTGAGCGAACTATTGCTTTCGTGTCTTTGTTGAACATCATTATAGCGGTAACAGTTTTCTTTTTTGGACACCACATGCTAGAAATATTTTCTTTATCTTTCTTTTGTGTATCAGTATCACCATCGGTTGAGCGAACTATTGCTTTCGTGTCTTTGTTGAACATCATTATAGCGGTAACAGTTTCTTTTTTGGACACCACATGCTAGAAATATTTTCTTTATCTTCCTTTGTGTATCAGTATCACCATCGGTTGAGCGAACTATTGCTTTCGTGTCTTTGTTGAACATCATTATAGCGGTAACAGTTTCTTTTTTGGACACCACATGTTAGAAAATATTTTCTTTATCTTTCTTTTGTATCAGTATCACCATCGGTTGAGCGAACTATTGCTTTCGTGTCTTTCTTTTTGAAACATCATTATAGCGGTAACAGTTTCTTTTTTGGACACCACATGCTAGAAATATTTTCTTTATCTTTCTTTTGTGTATCAGTATCACCATCGGTTGAGCGAACTATTGCTTTCGTGTCTTTGTTGAACATCATTATAGCGGTAACAGTTTCTTTTTTAGACACCACATGCTAGAAATATTTTCTTTATCTTTCTTTTGTGTATCAGTATACCATCGGTTGAGCGAACTATTGCTTTCGTGTCTTTGTTTGAAACATCATTATAGCGGTAACAGTTTCTTTTTTAGACACCACATGCTAGAAATATTTTCTTTATCTTTCTTTTGTGTATCAGTATAACCATCGGTTGAGCGAACTATTGCTTTCGTGTCTTTGTTGAACATCATTATAGCGGGTAACAGTTTCTTTTTTAGACACCACATGCTAGAAATATTTTCTTTATCTTTCTTTTGTGTATCAGTATAACCATCGGTTGAGCGAACTATTGCTTTCGTGTCTTTGTTGAACATCATTATAGCGGTAACAGTTTCTTTTTTAGACACCACATGCTAGAAATATTTTCTTTATCTTTTTTTGTGTATCAGTATAAACCATCGGTTGAGCGAACTATTGCTTTCGTGTCTTTGTTGAACATCATTATAGCGGTAACAGTTTCTTTTTTAGACACACATGCTAGAAATATTTTCTTTATCTTTCTTTTGTGTATCAGTATAACCATCGGTTTGAGCGAACTATTGCTTTCGTGTCTTTGTTGACATCATTATAGAGCGGTAACAGTTTCTTTTTTTAGACACCACATGCTAGAAATATTTTCTTTATCTTTCTTTTGTGTATCAGTATCACCATCGGTTGAGCGAACTATTGCTTTCGTGTCTTGTGTTGAACATCATTATAGCGGTAACAGTTTCTTTTTTAGACACCACACATGCTAGAAATATTTTCTTTATCTTTCTTTGTGTATCAGTATAACCATCGGTTGAGCGAACTATTGCTTTCGTGTCTTTGTTGAACATCATTATAGCGGTAAACAGTTTCTTTTTTAGACACCACATGCTAGAAATATTTTCTTTCTCTTTCTTTTGTGTATCAGTATCACCATCGGTTGAGCGAACTATTGCTTTCGTGTCTTTGTTGAACATCATTGTAGCGGTAACAGTTTCTTTTTTGGACACCACATGCTAGAAATATTTTCTTTATCTTTCTTTTGTGTATCAGTATAACCATCGGTTGAGCGAACTATTGCTTTCGTGTCTTTGTTGAACATCATTATAGCGGTAACAGTTTCTTTTTTGGACACCACATGCTAGAAATATTTTCTTTCTCTTTCTTTTGTGTATACAGCCAGATGACTAGGAGAAATCTTCAAGCAAATGTGTTGCCTCATGAATTTTTGTTCGTACTTCTTTGACGATTCGATGAATAGTCAGAATCGGAAAAGTTGTGGAATAGCTTTGCTTATATTTGTCTTGATTTTTCCAACGATTTTTCTTGACTTCTGGGCGATTTTTCCAAAGATTTTCTTGACTTCTGGGCGATTTTTCAAAGATTTTTCTTGACTTCTGGGCGATTTTTCCAAAGATTTTTCTTGACTTCTGGGCGATTTTTCAAAGATTTTTCTGACTTCTGCGCGATTTTCGATTTTCTTGACTTTGGGCGATTTTTCAAAGATTTTTTCTTGACTTCTGGCGATTTTTCCAAAAGATTTTTCTTGACTTCTGGGCGATTTTTTCAAAGATTTTTCTTGACTTCTGTCCATTTTTCCCAAAGATTTTTTCTTGACTTCTGGTCCATTTTTTCAAAGATTTTTTCTCTGGCGATTTTTCCAAAGATTTTTCTTGATTCTGGGCGATTTTTCCAAAGATTTTTCTTGACTTCTGGGCGATTTTTCCAAAGATTTTTCTTGACTTCTGGCGATTTTTCCAAAGATTTTTCTTGACTTCTGGGCGATTTTTCCAAAGAATTTTTTCCTTGACTTCTGGTCGATTTTTTCCAAAGATTTTTCTTGACTTCTGGCGATTTTTCAAAGATTTTTCTGACTTCTGGTCGATTTTTCCAAAGATTTTTTTTGACTTCTGGGCGATTTTTCAAAGATTTTTCTTGACTTCTGGGCGATTTTTCCAAAGATTTTTCTTGACTTCTGGGCGATTTTTCCAAAGATTTTTCTTGACTTCTGGCGATTTTTTCCAAAGATTTTCTTGACTTCTGGGCGATTTTTCCAAGATTTTTCTTTGACCTTCTGGCGATTTTTTCCAAAGATTTTTTCTTGAATTCTGGTCGATTTTTCCAAAGATTTTTCTTGACTTCTGGGCGATTTTTCAAAGATTTTCTTGACTTCTGGTCGATTTTTCCAAAGATTTTTCTTGACTTCTGGGCGATTTTTCCAAGATTTTTCTTGACTTCTCTGGGCGATTTTTCCAAAGATTTTTCTTGACTTCTGGTCGATTTTTTCCAAAGATTTTTTCTTGACTTCTGGGCGATTTTTTCAAAGATTTTTCTTGACTTCTGGGCGATTTTTCCAAAGATTTTTTCAAAGATTTTTCTTGTCTTCTGGGCGATTTTTCCCAAAGATTTTTTCTTTGACTTCTGGGCGATTTTTTTTCCAAAGATTTTTTCTTGACTTCTGGGCGATTTTTCCAAGATTTTCTTGGACTTCTGCGATTTTGAAAGATTTTTCTGGACTTCTGGGCGATTTTTCAAAGATTTTTCTTGACTTCTGGGCGATTTTTCCAAAGATTTTTCTTGACTTCTGGTCGATTTTTCCAAAATTTTTCTTGACTTCTGGCGATTTTTTCAAAGATTTTTCTTGACTTCTGGAATTTTTTCAAAGATTTTTCTTGACTTCTGGTCGATTTTTCAAAGATTTTTCTGACTTCTGGTCGATTTTTCCAAAGATTTTTCTTGACTTCTGGGATTTTTCCAAGATTTTCCCTAAAGATTTTCTTGACTTCTGGGCGATTTTTTCCAAAGATTTTTCTTTGACTTCTGGGCGATTTTTTCAAAGATTTTTCTTGTCTTCTGGTCGATTTTTCCAAAGATTTTTCTTGACTTCTGGGCGATTTTTTCAAAGATTTTTTCTTGACTTCTGGGCGATTTTTTCAAAGATTTTTCTTGACTTCTGGGCGATTTTTTCAAAGATTTTTCTTGACTTCTGGTCGATTTTTCCAAAGATTTTTCTTGACTTTGGGCGATTTTCCAAAGATTTTCTTGACTTCTGGGCGATTTTCCAAAGATTTTTCTTGACTTCTGGGCGATTTTTCCAAAGATTTTTCTTGACTTCTGGGCGATTTTTCCAAAGAGTTTTTCAAAGATTTTTCTTGACTTCTGGGCGATTTTTCCAAAGATTTTTCTTGACTTCTGGACGATTTTTTCAAAGATTTTTCTTGACTTCTGGGCGATTTTTCCAAAGATTTTTCTTACTTCTGGGCGATTTTTCCAAGATTTTTCTTGACTTCTGGGCGATTTTTCCAAAGATTTTTCTTGACTTCTGGGCGATTTTTCCCAAAGATTTTTCTTGACTTCTGGGCGATTTTTCCAAAGATTTTTCTTGACTTCTGGGCGATTTTTTCAAAGATTTTTCTTGACTTCTGGGCGATTTTTCCAAAGATTTTTTCTTGACTTCTGGCGATTTTTCCAAAGATTTTTCCAAAGATTTTTCTTGACTTCTGGGCGATTTTTCCAAAGATTTTTCTTGACTTCTGGGCGATTTTTTTCAAAGATTTTTCTTGACTTCTGGTCGATTTTCCAAAGATTTTTCTTGACTTCTGGGCGATTTTTCAAAGATTTTTCTGACTTCTGATTTTTCCAAAGATTTTCTTGACTTCTGACTTCTGGGCGATTTTTCCAAAGATTTTTCTTGACTTCTGGGCGATATTTCCAAAGATTTTTCTTGACTTCTGGGCGATTTTTCCAAAGATTTTTCTTGACTTCTGGGTGATTTTTTCAAAGATTTTTCTTGACTTATGATGGAGAAAGGGGTATTATAAACCTTTGTAGCTATGGCATCAAGAGTTATGTCTCTGAATTTCTCTATTGCCTTTTGTTTATACACTGCATTGCATAATCGAACAAACATATCATCAAATTACCTTGTATTCCATACGTCATGCGGTATTTCATAGAGGCCTCCAGCTTTTATGCTTTTTATTGTTTATAGTGCTTTGTCTACTTCATCGTCCACAATGTATCCTGGATTTAATTCCAGAATATTTGAAATTCAGAATTGATTGATTTTAACAGCATGTCAACCCGTTTAAGGTTATCTTATGCCTAGGGGTTAGGGAAGCGCATTCATTGTACACTTATATCTTTATCTTATTTATTCGTATTTTCAAGAATGTTGTATTTTTCCTTATTAATATTGTAACCAATAAAATAAGGAACGAAAAACATAATTACTATATGTAAAATACCTGCTTAACAATTAAGGCGTCGTCAATGTGAGACGCGTTTCCAAAAAATTGAAATTTAGAATGGATTGATTTCAACGGCATGTGAACATGTTTAAAATATCTTACACCATGGGGTTAGTGAAACGCGTTCATTGTATTTATAGTTCATTGTATTTATTGTATTTATAGTTCATTGTATTTATAGTTTTTACTTTGGTTTGAGATTACAGGGGACATTCCAAGCAGATTCTCGAAGGGTTCTATCCACTTCTAATGTCTTTCTTTTTGACTGGCAGCTTTTGCTTTTGGTCTTGTGGTGTTATTTTCTACCGTTAATTTAATTTACTGGCTGCCATGATAATTGTTATCTATTTTATCTATTTTGTTTTGAGTTTATTTGAGTTGTTCTTTTTTGTATGTTTTAATTACTGCCATCTGGGCTTTCTTAAGATTCTGCACAATGGTGATTATTAGGTTCTAATATATATATATAATGTATTGAATTCTGAATAGCTAGGTTTTAGTTATATTGTCTATGAAATCATGTTTGTGTATATCTATCTATCTATCTATTTAAACCTGTTCCTATCTATCTGTCTTCGTTTGATCGTATACATACCAATATGTCAGATCCATCCATCTATCTATCCATCTATCAATCTCTCTCTCTCTCTCTCTCTCTCTCTCTCTCTCTCTATATATATATATATATATATATATAATATATATATATATGTCCGTTCATGTCTATCCTTAGAACATTCCCATTCTCTATCTTTATTTTTACATATCTATCTATCTATCTATCTATCTATCACCTAATTGCATAACAAAATGCCTTAATCGAATACAATGTAAATTTCAATTGAAAACATGTAAGCAATGCATTGAAAATTTCTATTCAGTCCAACGTATCATTTTATCTTCTTTTTATTTGAAAACAATAAAAAGAAAAAAAAAAAGAAAAAAGAAACAAAAACAAAAGCCTTATTGTTTACTACCTTTCACCACCCAACCCCCGACCAGCACCCCACCGAGCGTTTCAAACCCCCTTTCCGTTACATCAGTCCATTCACCCTTCCTAACCACCTCGCCACCCCACTCCCTCTCTCCCAGCCGTTTATCGGCGCATTATCACATCATTATTTCCGTACAGCCGCCTCACCGTAATTGCGGCTCAGTTCCTCAATTCACGAGCCGGCTAGAGCATCTGATAAGATAATTGCCAACGCAATGAAGCCTATATGAATCATGGGCGAGATGGCGAGTGGGTACAGTAGGGATGAATGGTTATCAGCTCCATGAAATAATACTCGCGGGGGGGGGGGGCGTCGAGGAATATCCAGTGTTCCGAAAGTCTCAGATGTAGTTGTTGTACGTGTACTGAGAAACGAGGGGGGGGGGATCGGCTGGGCGACAATGGTGACGGTGGTGGGTCTCGTTTTCTCTCCCTTCTCGAAGCTTCGATGTTCAAGGCCATATTTAGGGGGTCCATTTGTGAATCTAACAGCAACACATCATTAACTTCCCTCCCTTGGTTGTACAGGTGCAGGGTTTCCCACAGCTTTGCCAAAATTGCAAACTTGTTTCCTTTGTTTGTTTGTTAATATTTTTTTTAATCCTTTCTTAGCAATTCATTTTTCGAGATTCGAAGATGATGTATTTTTCCTTATTAAAATTGTAAGCAAAGAAAATAAGGAACGAAAAATATAATTAATATATGTAAAATACCTGCTTTAGAATTAAGGCGTCGTCCATGTGAGACGAGGTTCCAAAATATTTGAAATTCAGAATTGATTGATTTTAACGGCATGTCAACCCGTTTAAGGTTATCTTATGCCAAGGATTTTGCAAGCGCGTTCATTGTACTCTTATATCTTAATCTTATTTATTCATTTTTTTTAAAAATTTTGTATTTTTCTTATTAAAATTCTAACCAATGAAATAAAGAATGAAAACATAATTCCTACCTATAAAATAGCTGCTTCAATTAAAGCGTCGTCCATGTGAGACAAGGTTCCAAAAATTTGAAATTCAGAATTGACTATTTTAACAGCATGTCAACCGTTTAAGGTTATCTTATGCCTAGGGGTTAGGGAAGCGCATTCATTGTACTCTTATATCTTAATCTATTTATTCATTTTTTTCAAAAATTTTGTATTTTTTCTTATTAAAATTCTAACCAATGAAATAAAGAATGAAAAACATAATTCCTACCTATAAAATAGCTGCTTAACAATTAAAGCGTCGTCCATGTGAGACAAGGTTCCAAAATATTTGAAATTCAGAATTGATTGATTTTAACAGCATGTCAACCCGTTTAAGGTTATCTTATGCCTAGGGGTTAGGGAAGCGCATTCATTGTACACTTATATCTTTATCTTATTTATTCGTATTTTCAAGAATGTTGTATTTTTCCTTATTAAAATTGTAACCAATAGAATAAGGAACGAAAAACATAATTACTATATGTAGAATACCTACTTAACAATTAAGGCGTCGTCAATGTGAGACGCGTTTCCAAAAAATGAAATTTAGAATGCATTGACTTTAACGGCATGTCAACCCGTTTAAAATATCTTACACCTAGGGGTTAGGGAAACGCGTTCATTGTATATTTATATTTATATCTTTTTTTTATTTATCCATTTTTTCAAGAATGATGATGATGAGTATAAAATGCTGTCAACCACAGATCTGAGTTACGCCTCAAAGATACGTGGTTCAAAGTTAACTGACCTGAAAAAATCTAAAAGTTTTTAAATGAAATAACTAGTGGATTATATATTTTATTCATTAATATATCAACACTAAAAATGTCATTAAATTCAGTTAATTCTCTGATTTTTGGTATTTTTTTCTTTCAGCGGGGTGACATACGATGGAGGAATTTAGGTCCGTTAAGTTCAATTTAACCCAACGTATTTACAAGTTGGTCTATCTTTGACTTCAGTACCAGGATACCGGGTAATGACATTTAGATATGTCAGCTGACTGACGATTAACAATTTTGGTTTTCCAAGTATTGCGTAGTTCTTTTGATATTTTAATTCGTCCGCCCTTTTAGCAGAAGTTGTAGAATAACGCACATCGGCAGATGGCGCCACCTGTTGGCTGTGGATGGCAACCCATAGTGATTAAGGGTAATGACAGTGCAGACCATGACACGTAACACTGCATTTTAGCCCTTACTTAACCTAGACAGATGGTCGGAGAGGTGTCTTCCCATCAATTGGCTGATCCCGTCAAACCCTAGCACCTATATGATTTTAACAACCCTATTGCTCTTATAGCAAACTACCAACCCCTTTTATCATATATGTACGTTCAAATTCTGGAGCTCTGGGGAATCTGGAGTACTCCTTCAATGGCATTCCTTACAGATACACTCTTACCGTAGTGGATGTGCCTCTTAGTTTCCAATGTATGGGTTATGTACAAATAAAATGAGTTTTAAAATTCGTTTAAAAATGACTTTAAGCAAGAATGAATTTAAAAAATACTCTAATCAAATCCAACAAATACTCCCTCCAAGCAGGATGTGACACAAGGCTATGCCTATCGATTATGTAACACAAGGAGGAAAGATTTTTCATGTAGGATTCAAAGACAATAGCCAGCAAATCTCGGTCTGCTTTAGCGAACTACATTTGATATCTGTGATGGGCCCTTATAGACCTCTCTTACGTCACCTGAGTATTTAGCAACCCAAGTTGAAGGCGTTTGAATTTCTCATATCATCATGCGAATTGTATGAATCCATCCAACCACCAAGTGTCATTTAAAAAGTAGGGCAGACTGGGTTCTTTAGCCTTGCATTTCATTTCAGACTAAAGTCCTTTGGAAAGACAAGAATCCATATGCCGTCCCACCAGTTATGGTTAAATAGTAGGATAGACTGAATCATTTAACTTTGGTTAGGCAACCAATCTAGTAGAAGGAAAAGTCTGAATTTAAACCATCTTTATTTACATAAAAACTGACCTTGTATCAAGTTCTGCTTTTAGGGACGGGTTGGCTAAATACACACAACATAATTTGATAGCAATTTCTAGAATAATTAAAAAATTAAATTCCATAATTTGATGACTCACACTGACAATAAAATGTGATGCCTTCTGAATTACTTTCAATTGAAATAAGAAACAATTACTATGCATTTTATTGCTTCCCATATAATTATTATTATTTTCCCTTCTTTTGAGTAATTCACATCAGCGTTAGCTGATGGTATTTCACTGGTGTCTGAGTGACAACAAGTCTCCTCAGATTTCCATGACTCTTCTGAGTATTCTAGCCGATTGCAGCAATGCAGTAGTTTAGATAGTCTCAATTCTTCCTCCGATTTCCAGATCCTCCAGTCTTTTTTCCAAATTTATTGGTACCGTTCCAAGTGCACAAACTACAATTGGTATCACTTTGACCTTCATATTCCATAGCTTTTTCAATTCTCCGGCAAGGTATTTGTCCGTCTTTTCATTTTCCTTTATCTTCACCCTGCTGGAATCATATATTATTATTATTATTATTATTATTATTTATTATATTATTATTATTACTCTTTGCAAGTTTCCATATCTGTAGTAACACGTGGTTTTCAGGGAAATAATAAAACCAGATTTACCCCGCTTATGGAATTAATCTTAACTCACATCTGGACTGTAGAGAAGGGGTTGGGTATATACATACTTGCAAACTTATTACGGTTTGCGAAACGTTGTCTTCATTATCTGATAATTTAACAAGTGTTTACATACCGTACACCAAACAACTTACCAACCAACCCCAAAAGTCATGAGAATCAGGTTAATGCAGTAGGAGAGGGACATTCTTTGGACCCCAAATCACGTTCGCCAGAAGAGTACCAAGAAAGTAATAAGAATAAGTGTTATTTTTAAAATTGGGGACTCTGATCGAAAATCAACTATTAAATGTTACTCCGAAACCAATAATTCGTAGTGTCGAACATCGATCAGATATAAGCAGAGTCCTTGGGTCATATCCTGTCGGTTGCGAATTCGGTTGAGAAGTCTATTGTTTAGGTTATCGATTTCACGTTCTACACAATAGAATTTGGTTGATGGATGTTTGAAATCATTGACGATACTTACTTAACGGCAGCATTTTTACCTGTCAGATAAGCTTGTATTGCCATTGATAACTTGAATCTTATCTCATAAACGACACGATTATTGTCTGTTTAGGTCAACCATATAATTATACATTTGTGTGTGCATATCAACAAATCTACTGTATACAGCAGCAACTTGATTTACGAGTTTTATTTGTTCGGAACATAACTTGATTTCCACGTATATCAAATCAGTTTTCCGCATTGAAATAAAACGATCTTTTCGAGATTTCTGGCCAACTTTTTTTACATTTGGATGGAATCCGTAGATTCAAATGTGAAAAAGTTGGACCAGAAAGCGCGAAAAGATCGATAATAAAATTGTTAAACAGGAGACGTGCATTTTGTTTAATTCTACATGTATAAATGAAAAATGCTCCCCAAACACACACACACACACACACACACAGATACACAAACACCACACACACACACACACACACACACATATATATATATATATTGTTGGAATTTGAAATGGCGCTAATACCCTTGGGAAAGGTATGTATCCAATTCTCCCTCCAGCTATGGGTAAATAGCAGGGCGGACTGGAATATTTAACCATGGCTAGGTAACCAGTCTAGGAGAAGGAAAACTCTGAATTCAAACCTGTTAAACTCCGCTTAAGAAATTGACCTTGTGTCGCATCCTGCTCGTTCGCGGATATATTTGTGTGTGTGGTGTGTGTGTGTGTGCATGTGTGTGTGTATGTTTTCATATAAAAAGACGAAATTTTTATTTCATATAAACTCGAATACGTTATATAAAGAAAGGAATGGAATAAATGACCACAAACGTATGTGCACACTAGAAACCCTATATATATATATATATATATATATATATATATATATATATATATACCCGCCATCATCTGCAGAGACGCTGCGCTGGCTTGGCCATGTCCGGAGGATGGACAAAAGGCCGCATCCCCAAAGACCTACTGTATGGTGAACTAGTGGAGGGCACCCGACCGGTAGGGAGACCACGCCTACGCTTCAAAGATGTCTGCAAGAGAGACATGAAGAGATGCCACATCGACATAAACATTTGGGAGGCTTGTGCAGAAGACCGAGTTACCTGGCGCCTCCTCGTCAAAAGGAAGAAAGGAGTGAAAAAAGAGAAGGAAAACAGAAAAACGAGCTAAAGGGAGGAGAGACAACAGCACCCCCACCACCTACAGAAAGCATCACCTTTTGTTTGCAATCACTGTACCAGAGACTGCCATTCAAAGATCGGTCTGTCACGTAGCTGTAGGTAAAAAAAAATGGACACTATACCATCGTCTTAAATAGACGGAAGGTTACCAAGAATATATATATATATATCCGATAACTATCCCTTTGGGTTTTTAAGCCAATAACAATTAACTGAAACCTTCGCCCAGTCACCACTCCCTTCTATGTATAGAGATGGGGAGGCCCCCAAAACCTGAGGCAATAGTCAGGCAAACAAGCAATTTATAAACGATTCAACATGTGGCCTTGTGTTGCACGTGGAAATCACTATTTAGATTAAGATTACACTCAGACATACACATATATACATATACACGCCAACACTGATCCAATTTGATTAACATGTTCACTCACAGAAACACGTACATACACACACACACACACACACACACACACACATATATTATATATATATTATATTATGTATATACATATATATATGCATACATACACACACAAACTGGCACACTCTCTCACACACACAAATATAATATATATATATATATATATATATATATATATATATATCATATAAGAGAGTTTTATAATTTTAAAAAGAAAATGCCATAACTAGAACTACTTCAGTTCCAGTGATCTTTTGAAAAAGAGATATTATCTCGAAAATTCAAGAATAAAAATACTGGTTAACACACAACACCATTGTTACCGTATTATTATTTTTTCTTTACACCTGCATTGTGATTTAGCCTTCTAAATCAACCTTCTAACCAATATATATATATATATATATATATATATATATATATATATAACATATATTTATATATATATATATATATATATATATATATAATATATGTGTGTGTGTGTGTGTGTGTGTGGGTTGTGTGTGTTGTGTGTGTGTGTTTTGGTGTGTATAAGCGTGTGTTCTCTATAAGTAACTGATCAAAGATGATCATTATTAGAAAGATTTTCGCTCTATAATTTCAATTATATCACTGTATTTTTCATCGACGAACCCATAGGAGATTTTTTTATCGAACACTGACGGTTATATTATTTGTCATCAGTGCGACTTGAGGTTCCATTTGGTGAATGGTAATTAAAAAAAGAAATACTGCGAGAAGGAAATTATTATTTTTTATCATATTGAAAGCTTCATGACACTTGATATTCCAAAAGTCTCCAATATTGTTTAAAATTAGTTGGGCGTCTCTCCACCAAGCAAACAAACAGAGCCATCCACTTATCGAATAAATNCAGGCAGAACACACGCTTTAACACACAAAAACACACACACAGCACACCACA
>CM042161.1:50465258-50486945 GCA_023376005.1 Doryteuthis pealeii
AATCCAAAATCTCCCTTTGATCCTCACTAGTTATTTTTTTGTTGTTTATTATATAAAGCTGTTTCAAGCAATGCTTATTCAAAAGGCATGAATCCAAATGCTCCCTTTGATCATCAACTAGTTCATTTTTGTTGTTTATAAGATAAAGCTGTTTCCATGCAAATGTTTCACAAAAGCATGAATCAAGATCTCCCTTTGATCCTCACTAGTTATTTTTGTTGTTTATAAATATGAAGCTGGTTTCAGAGCAATGCTTTTCAAAGGCATGAAATGCAAGATCTCCCTTGATCCTCCACTAGTTATTTTTGTGTTTTATAATATAAAGCTCGTTTCAGCAATGCTTTCAAAAGGCATGAATCCAAGATCTCCCTTTTGATCCTCACTAGTTATTTTTTGTTGTTTATAATATAAAGCTGTTCGCAGATGCCTTTTCAAAGGCATGATCGCCAAATCTCGCTTTGATCGCTCAACTAAGTTATTTTGTTGGTTATAATAGATAAAGCTGTTCAACAATGGCATTTCACAAAAGGCATGAATCCAAATCTCCCTTTAGATCCTCACTAAGTTCATTTTTACTGTTGTTTATAATATAAAGCTGTTTCAGCAATGCTTTTCAAAAGGCATGAATCCAAGATCTCACCTTTGATCTCACCCCCGCACGGTCCCCCTACACGGTAGTTATTTTTGTTGTTTATAATATAAAGCTGTTTTCGCAATGAGCTGTTTCAAAAGGCATGAATCCAAATCTCCCTTTATCCTCACTAGTTATTTTTGTTGTTAATAATATAAAGCTGTTTCAGCAATGCTTTTCAAAGGCATGAAATCCAGAATCTCCCTTTGATCCAGCCTCACTAGTTTAATTTTTGTTCAACAATTTATTTTTGTCAAAATGCGTACGCGCGATATTAAAGCACATTGTGGGAAAACAACCCCAGCCCCAACAAGAAAGACAGTTTGTAATCGGGCCACTTTGCCTCCTATCACACAGATCCTATTCACGCAGTTGAGATGACAAACATGCTGAATGCACTGCTGAGAAGCAGAGGATGAAGTCGATAAGTGCGTTTTCAATGGAAAAATTTAACATGGTGGGCAGGCTAGTGTGGGCAGGATACTAGGTGCTTCGGGCAGAAGGAGCTACCCCAAATTGATTCAATGTAATTGATAGTGGAGAGAGATAGGTAGCGAGCCAGGATTGTGAAGTACTGGAGTTATCCCGTGCGTTAGCTGGATAGGCGACATACGTGGAATATATAATAACTGAAATAGTAGTAAGCCCGGTATATATATTATATAGGTGTATGTATATATATTAATATATAACCTGAACGAATGTTTATATAAGTGATAAAATAAATACCTCCGAGTCAGTGCGTGATCGTTTTATGTGTCTTCTTACTTCTCTTTAACTTCTTCTTCTTCTTCTTCATTCTTTATTCTCTTCAGTGATATAAATAAGAATATATAATATAGTATGATAGTGCTATATTATTATATATAGTATTATATAGATAATATATATATGAATATACTGTGGTGTGTGTGTTGTGTGGTCATAAATAGGCAAGATTACTAAATGCCTCCTAGTACAGTTTCCCTATCCTGGTCCCCACACGGCTGTCTGCACGCACGCACACAACACAACACGGCACGCCACGCACGCACGCAACCATGTCGTAGTACAACCGGCACCCGTCGAGAGTGTGGAGACACGAGACAACACGACGCACACACAGCACATTAGCACGACGACAACACACATACTATAGTAATGACTAAGTATATTAGCACTACATAGTATGTGTTGCGTGTGTGTTTGCTATGTATATGTTCATAGAATCGAGTGTTATAAAATAAATCCACCTTTTATCAGCTCCTATCCTCCTTTTCTCTTCCTGTCTCTGTCTCTATATATAGAGCGATAAGATTGATATATAAGGTATATAGTACTATATAATATGTATATGATATATACACACACACACACACACACGACACACACAGTAAACACACATATAGCTATGTACTAGTAATATTATATATATATAATATATATATATATAACCACTTATTGTACACTTTTCTATTTTTGCTACAATTCTAAAAGCTCGTGTATAATCTCAATGAAAATATAACCGTTTCTGACAAGTGTTTTAGCCTCAACACTAATTAAGCTGGGCATGTTGAAGCAATTCAATTGTTGTTAGTGGCACATAAGGACACGCGACATGGTGGAATCTCCTTCGGGGGTGGAGATAAAGGGTCCTTCGAGCGGCGGGGCAAGGATGAATGTGAGTTTGGCTTCTGGTAGTCAAAGAGGCTTTGCTAATGGAGGGATACTTTTTGGGTTAGGGTTTGTCAGGCTTACGGATATCTGGGCACATGAGATATTGAAGTTAATGGATACATATGAACAGATACAGAAACAGAGGAGAAAAGCAGGAGGAGGGCAGAATATAAAAGTCAAATTGACATTTTCCGCTATACAGATGACGTCATCAATATATGCTTATTTCATAAAAATGTCTTCATTCTGATAATGCTACGCTTATAGGGAAACTTGTCAGAACTTATTTTTCTGATAAATATAGGCTCTCATTTTATTAGCCTGTGAGGCCTTACCTAAAGATATAGATGCATGTATTCACGCGTTGGAGGTGTATGTAGTGTATTGGTTAACGTAGTAGCTAAATGGACACGGTAACTTGAAATATATGTTAAAATAAACAAACTATATATAAGGTGATATAGGTATATACCTGGCATGTGTTTATTAACTTGTTTTTAAAAGCAAACGAGGATCGTCTCAGATTGCATGCCTAAATTTTGGTGTATTTTTTGGAAATGTGACGTAATCAGTGATTAATTCCGGTTACAGTGTCTTGCTGTTTTATGGGCTTTGCCCCAAAACGTCACCTGGGACCGCACTAACTGCGACCTAGCAAGAATGCTGCGGGTGAATCCTTGAAAAATGTGGAAACAAACAACCCCACCGAGAAACAGCTGTACGGTCTCTCTGTCACATATCACCCAAACCATCCGAGTAAGACAGAAATGACAGGCGGGGACACGCTGGAGAGCAAGAACGAATTCATAAGCGACGTCCTCCTGTGGACACGAACCAGTGTGGACCGATACCAGCCAAGACGTACAATTGATGCGCTCTGTGCGGATACAGGATGCTGCATAGGGACCTCTCCGAGAATGATGAGTGATAGGGATACGGATGAAGAGAGATTGTCATGGATATCCGCACTGACAGCAAGACATGGTGATGATGACACGATTATATTGTTTCAAGTCTTTTCCTCAGCATTTTCATGGAGAGTTTTACATATTTCTAAGAGAATACAATCTGTGTATTCCTTACTGATCACGTTGACATATTCCCATGGGAGGTTGGTATGCCTTTAAAACAAGGAAACCGAAACCTATCTTTCATGCATTAAAAAAGTTCGTTAAACAATGATTATCAAATTAAATGGTTCATTATTGCAAATAAGGGGCAGTACTTGTTTAAACATTAGCTTCACTGGGCATTAAACTTGATGTCTTATCGTACCCTATTTATATAGGATTTGTTTTAATCATAAATAAAAAGGGGAAGTATTCATGGTTATAAGACCCCATACTGCAATTTAATTGGCATCATTTCCATGTCCACTCAAACCAGGAGTAGAAATACCCGTTAGGGTCACATCTATAGGTTAAACTGAGCTGTTAGTAAATTATTTGTATTAGATAAAAATACTTGATTTCATATAATCGTATTTCATATAATAGTATTCCATGGTGAAAGACACCATAAAGTAAAAAAAGGAAAGTCGTCGGGTTGGCCTCAAATCGTTATCGGAGCCATCAGCGAGGGAGTCTATCCCCTTTGTCACGAAGCGCTAGATGAAGGAAGATTGTTTTTGCATTTGAGGAATGCGGGCGCACACCTACCATCAGCTCCTTACTTTACCGAGCCAGGATCTCCTGTGCTACTCATACGCTGAGTTGGCGAGGGCCGGTATCGAATTAGGAACCTTGTGGTTTCTAGCCGAACGCTCTACCGACTGAGCTAACCCATACTGCAATTTAATTGGCATCACTTCCATGTCCACTCAAACCAGGAGTGGAAATACCCGTTAGGGTGACATCTATGGGTTAAACTGAGCTGTTAGTAAATTATTTTTATTAGATAATAATACTTGATTTAATTTAATCGTGTGCAAAAAAATAAAAAAAAAAAAAATAAAATAAATAACAACAAAAAATGTAAATATAAACGTAAAATATACGCAATAACCCCTTGGCATTAATACAATCCTGGACGTGTTGACATGCCGTAAATTAAATCAATCAATCAACATACAAAAGAATTGCATAAAAAGCTGATTTTTTATCTGAAATCTTCAGGCACAGCTGATTTAGTTGTAATGATGCTTCAGCCCCGAAACCCTATCTGACACCAGAGACATCCTCTTATGTAGTCTTTGTATGAAGTCTTGTATGTTTATTTATTTGCAGCATTTGAAACATCCTAGTATGTTTGTCAAAAATCATTAAAGTAACCGTGTAGACATCATATCGATTTAATTATTATTGTTTTTTTGTCCAGATTTTTAGTTCTAAGCAATAATACAATGTAATTATTCTCCAGTTTGAAGATCTATCTATAAACGTCACGAGTAATATTTAATTAAATATGAATAATTATTTTTGTAAGACAAATAGTTCATTATCTACTTTCTTTTGATGTTGGGACATTTAAAATGTGCACGAGTAGATTTTGTAACATCTTAGAAAGGAGTGGCTTCTGGCTGATATATTTTTACATAGTGTAACACACCTCTCCTACGACTCCACGCACATTTTACACACACACACATACACACGAATATATATATATGATATATATAATATATTATATATTATATACTTATTTATATATATATATATATATATATATATATATATTATATATGAATGAATGCGTACAAATTGGACATGTCTCCAATATTCTAACTTACATCTATGTGTCTTCCTATTTATTTTATATATGAAAATATACATAAAACGAATGTCATCTCGAATAAACTTAGTCATCAATTACTGAATTATATATACTAGCAAATATAATGCCCCTCCGGGTGCAAGTATTTAAGTTTTGATAATAATAAAATTATTTTAAATTAGAAAGGCTAATGAAAGTGACTAAGAATGCAGATAAAAAGATTTGCAACAGAGGGGGTATGATTGAAAAATAGAACAACTTTGAAAACTAACTAGTCCATCATTTTCCATTACTCCCCTCTTTCATTGTGAAATTATCCTAATTTTAACTATTTAGTTAAAAATAGGAGGAGTAAGGATAATATTACAGTTATTTCTTCTTGTAAATAAATTTCTTTTAAGATTTATCTACGAGATTGTTGTTTAATTCTAAGATAAAACCAAACAATTAGAAATCAATAATACCAAGCACTTATTTATTAAAATATCCAATTTTAAAATATCAATATGCAAATTAGCCTTCTCGTTCAAACTGTAAACCGCTCTGTTGTGATATATAAATACAATTGCATGTTATTAGTACGGATAGATATGGTCAACAGTATTAATAATGTAATACAATTTTTAATTATAAACTGAAGGTTTAAATAGAATGAATCATGGAGAATTTGACGTAATAAATTAAGGGAATTGTGACTTGAGTAAGTAATATAAGTTTCGGTTACAGACAGAACAGAACATCACAATCTCCATTATAATAAGATATTATATATTATATATATTACGTATATATATATATTATAATTATATACAGCATGTATATATTTATATATGCTAAGCAAATATGCCCTTCGGGTGCAAGTATAGGTTTTTGATGTAATAGAAATATTGTATCAAAATAAGAAACTATTTAGAAAATGATAAACTGAGGGGGTATAATCGAAAAATAGAAACAGCTTTAGATTTAACTCTTCCATCTTTTCTTTCACTCCCGTCTTCATTTTCCTAATTTATCTATTTAGTTAGATTATGAGTATTTAATAAAATTACAGTTTTATTTCGCCTGTTTGATAGGATTCTTTAAGATTTATTCCCGAGATCTTTACTCAGATTCGTTTAAAGAAAACCAACAATTAAGAAAGGCAATAATACTAAGCATATATTATTTAAATCAAATTTTAAATATCAATATTGCAAATTAGCCTTCTCATTCACTCTGTAAACGCAATTTTTGTTTGATATATAATTACAATTGCCATGTTATTAGTACGTAGATATGGTCAAGTATATAAGGATATAACCGAATTTTACAATAGAATTGAGGTTTCAAAATAAAAAATAAATCATGGTAAATGTGACGTATCAATAACTAAGGGGAATCGGGACGTTGAAATAGTAGTTTAGTTTCGGTTACAGAACAGACAAACACACAACTCATTATAATAAGATAAATAATATATCCACAGACACATATTTTATATATATTAATTATAAACAAACACACATCATATATAATTATCAGTGTGGTAGACCGCCGCTCCGAGTTAGAACAATCAAGATTTCCCGAGGCATCGATACTCCGGCCGCAACACCAACCTCTTCGTATGAGTAGCATCAGAGATTCCGTGGGCGGATAATAGTGAGCGAGAATGATGGTGCGCAAAAAATAATCTCCCTTAGTTCTAGCTCTAGTGAAAAGGGGATAGACTCCCTGCGTCTGGCCGACAACGAACTTTAGGCCCACCGTGACGGACTTAACTTTGCTTTTATTTGAAGGATTCCAATGGATATTAAGAGTTTATAACAATATAGAGTGCTTATATCGGATGTGATAGACTATGTAGTGGTCATGAACATTAGAGGTAAGCTAATAACCAATCAAAATATATGAATATAGATTATAACTATAGTAAGGTAGAGTATTATATAACGCCACTAGAGCCGGTAATGAGTATGAGTATATGTGGTCTGTGTGTGTGTGTATCAAAGTTAGCGTAGCAAAAGAAATAACAAGTCAATTTTAGTATGCTAGGTACTAAACAGTTCCGACATCTAAATTTTAGAGCATTGGAAAAAATCCATGGGAGAAACTGAACAGTTACCTAGGACGCATCGAACTGACTTTTTACGTCTCTGCTAGTTAACGTTTAATATATATATTAATAAATAGTATATATATAATATGAGACTATTATACTTAAGTATAATAAGCAGTGATACATAGTACGGTGAAAAGGGGAAAAACGTTTGGGGCCAAAGAAAAAAGGGGAAAAAAACAAAGACAACATAAAAAATTTTTCAAATATATGAACCTCAATATACGTATAAACTTAGTACTATAGGTATATATGAACTACTAGTAACGGAATTCCATGTATGTTTCTCAGATATTATATCTATGCATGTCTGTGTGTATTCGTATGCGTGAATGTTGTGCGTGTTTGTTGCGTGTGTTTGTGCGTACAAATTGATTCCTGTTTTGTATATTTTCTTGTACACTTTTATCCCCCCCCCACTTCAACCCAATCCCGAATTCTTCACTTTTTATTGGTAACGCCGTTTTCCCCCTCCATTGCATCTTATGATCCATGCTTCCATTTTCCCACCTCTCTCTCTTAATATTAAAAAAAAGAAAAGAAAAAAAAAAGAAAATATGAAAGCTAAAAAGGAAACAAAAAAGAAGAAATTCCAAACACAGAGGTCATGACCTCACGTCTTTGATTTCGTCCCCCCTGACGGGCGAAACCCGTTCGCTGGAGCCGACGTTCGCTTCACTACCGGCGCTTAAGTAGCCAATTAACGACCAGTAACTATTCGATTTGCACTCGGCCCGGATTACGAGCCGAGAAATAATTGCGTTGGACCTGGAAATCTGCAAAAAAGTAAGCAGTGCCCGGCTTCGAGGATGAATCATTCCTAAAAAGAAGAACATGTAACCGAGAGCTTTCATTCTTTCGGTCAGCAATGATGGAAGAAATGTGCCCCAGGTTTTTTCGTTTTTCTTCCTTTTTTTTTCTTTCTTCCTTGCTTTCTATTTATACATTGACTATTGAAATCTGTCAGTTAACCTAATTACCAATCTCGAACCAGCATCGGAGGAACTGTCCCTTTTTCGTTTTCTTTTTCTTTTTTCTTTTTTTTATTTCTTCATCTTGCTTCGGTACAAGGCAAACAATTCCATCCTTTCCAAGAATACTCGGCTTCCCAGTTATTTCTTGCCTCGAATAAAATAATTCCAGACGGTTTGACGTGTCGTTAAAATCAACCTATCGCATGAAAAAATGAATGTGTACAGACTCTGGTGGTCAGAAAACCCTTTGCTTTATTCTCTCAAAAGAAATATTAAGATATTATAATACTATCTCTGTCCCATAATACGTTGACTGTATCCCGTGTATAGGGGTAAGACCCACAAAAAAGGCGTCCTGGAAATGACACTAATCCCCACCGGATGGTGATGATCCAGTGTGAGGAAGATTTGGGGAGTGTAGAGCACCTCTTCAATATTATTACTTCCTGGTTCACTCTGACCCGGAGTGATAGTACCTGTTAGGATTCCATTATGGATCCCATATATCTTTTTAGATATTATTTGTATTCTATTGAACAGTATGCAAAAAAGAACCTAACCAAAAACGACTTTTATGAAAAATAAACTAAAAAATATATAAATATAAACGTACAATGAGCGTTTTGATAACATCTACCGTTGTGGGCTTAATTTTATACCCACAAACATTTGTTTTATTCATTATTGGGTGTATTAAAATCACGTTATTGTGTTATTGAAACGTGCATTTTAAAGCACGTTATTGATTTGATTTACCTAATTCTGAGATCACGGGAAGGTCACTTCGAGAATTGATATTCCCTTTCCTTCAGAACGAAAGGGATATAGACACTCCCCGAAATATTTTATCGGCGACATAAAGACGCAAACTTAACATTCCATAGAAACTTAGTTTCATTATATTGTCACCACCTAAGTGGGTTCAGGTACTAAAATCCCAAATAAATATATATATTAGCTATAGTACGTATATTATAGATATGTATATATTATATCTAATATATATAATATATGAAAGTATGGAGCGTTTGTTTGTTACCTCGGATTAACGAGTTTATTTATTTCGTCTTCCTCATATACATAGTACTTTGATGAAAGACCGGCTTTAAAATAAGATCGAAACAGAATTTTCTGTCAGTCTAAAGTGAATAACATCTTTTGTCTTTTTCGACAACTTCGTACATATATTAATAATAGATACGTAGCTTTATCAGCTAAGAATCATATTGTGGACCCCACTACAACAAGCAACGATGCACAACCACACACACACACACACACAATATAATTATTACGTAGGCTAACAATAATAACATATAACAAACTCACAAGACCGTAATTGTCTACTTCATAGCGGCTGAACTAAGAGGGCGCGTTCTGAAGTGAATATGAGATACTGGCCGTACAGGTGGTTCGAAAAAGTAGGCCAAAGAGGCCCTCAGCTGCAAAGACCAGACAGATCTACCTTAAAGCCTACGTTCAAATCATGGGCTCAATAGGGGGTATCTTTGTGGCTCTTCGTAGATGGGACCTTCCAGAATGCGATGACCAATAGGGTACGGTTGGAGAGCTCATGGTTATCCTTGTTTACACCGTAGGCCAGATGATGATGAGGATGATGTTATTTTTTAAGCTTGCCTAGATGTGGAACAAGAACCGAGAAGTAAGGGGACCGCCGCAAAGAGAAATCGCAAACTCAGTATTCATTGGAGCTGCATAGCTAGATTTGCTAGTCATTACAATATCCCACGTTAGGGTTGCTTTCGTATGAAGTAGAATGACAACACGGGAACATATATATAAGTTAATGATAGATGGTATATATATCTATGGAGCTAATAGCTAGACATTATACTAGTTGTTAGATGAATATTATAATAGATAGAAATATTTGGTGGAGATAGTGTTGTTATAAGTTGAAGTCGAACCAAGGTTAAAGAAAGTTTAAGGATTGAGATTAAACTAATTAAATTCAGCGGGATTACACCGATATTTAACATTTGAAATGCATAGAACAAATCGGATGAATCAAAAGATCTAAATGCCTTCTGTAGGTACGAGTTCGGGGCGTATGATTAGGCCCCAATCAGCAGACTATAATGGACTCAACTTAAGACCGGCCATAGAGTTGTCGGACTGTCGAAGACCGGTGATTGTTCACAAGAAAGACTGACTGTCAAGCGATCTTCAGCACACCGACAACTGGCTTCTAGCCAATGATCGGATCTTTATGACATGATTGTTCGGCTTCGTTTTGGAGTTAATGGAGTAGGTATTATATATATGGCCGCTGTAAAAAATAGACGGGAGGATTTGTTCGCATTCCAGCTCAGTATGCGAAAGGGCGTTGGATATAGTATATATGCTATAGTAAGTATAACCCGACGCTAAGCGTATATTAACTATTGGTCAACGCCTTCGCACGAGCTTTGGATGCGACACATCAGCGCCGTCACTTTTATTTGGTTACAGCGGGTGTAGTGATATATATACTAATAGTACGAACCCTCGCACGAGCGTTGGATGAGAACAAATCGCCGTCATTTATTTAGCGACAAGATTAAGCAAGTTTTGAATTCAGTTTTTCATTCTCCCAGACTGGGTTAACCATACCAGGGTTAATGGAAAGTATGCTCAAAGAGTAACCGAGGGCTATCGAATCACGCGAACCATTAAAGCAGCGATTAGGGACATTTTTTTTACTCTAAGTTGACATGACCGCACTATATAGCAAGCAATACTAAGGTTTCCTTATATTCGCTAGTGTGAATCGTAAATAAAAAGCGATAATATACCATGATTAGTCTGTCACCAACCAGCCTCCACGTCGAGGCAGGATAGTGACACAAAGGGTCAATTTCTTGAAGCGGAGTTTAACAGTTTGAATTCAGTTTTTTCCTTCAACGGATAGAGCTGCTACCTACGCCCTGGTTAAGATGAGTCGCAGGCCTGCCTGGCATTCTCGACATTCAGCTCATAGGAGAAGAGAATTGGAGTTCATGACTTTTCTATTCCACATAGTAGTTATAGCATATAATATATCAGGTGATTAGGGTCTGATTAGCAGCTGTTAGAATACACTTTAAAAAAACTCCCTCGACTTCTACGGTATTAACCGACATGCGAGTCACTCTCGTTCTGTCGCGCGCATTGACAGACATATTTTTTGTGCATCGACAGTGCAGGCAGTGGGATACATTGTTATGTTTTAAACGTGTTGTTAATCTCGTTCATTTCTAGTAGCATAGCTAGCAGTCTTTGATCTCTGATGATTAGTCATTTATTTAGTACATAAAATACCTGGATTCGCAGGGTTAATGAAGAGAAGTCCACAGAAGCGGTTGACGACTAATGACATCACATTCAATATATTTAGCTTTTATTGCGCTCTGCTACACTGATCATGGACGTTGATCACAAAGCTTCTATGATTAGATGAAAAAATGTTTTTAAAGAACACTTGGAGTTATTACATAATCTAATAATCAGTATAGTACTTAGTATATATATAGGGGATATATAACTTATATGATAATTGAGTCATATGTCTGCCATATATAATCATAGGATAGGTCTATATGCATTATTATTCTATTATTCATTTTATACCGTTTGTTGATTCTTGAAGCAGTTAACCACATGGCCATGCGTGATAATCGGTACTGAGTGTAAGATTGCGATAATCGAAAATTAGAGTCATTATGGGTACAAATCGTAACTCGGGCAAATATTCGCTGACCACCTCGTACACGGTAGATGAGACACTCGTCAGGCCTATGTGTTTGTCAGTACTTTATTAATTCTCATGAGCGATGGTCGTACCTGGAGGTACAGTTGACACAGTAGCCCGTTAAGAACGTATAAGTAGCGCCGTTGTGGCCGAGACAATGATCATAAGCACGTGGATATCACTGATATTAGAATGCCGAAAGATCTCGCGATGTGAAGTCAGATCGGATGGTAACCCATGACGCATGATCAGATGACTATTCAATCCGAAGTAGGTTTAGCTTGTAATAATCCATGGTTTTCTAATAAATAGGAACACTTTGCCACTGCTACAGTGCTATTGAGCTCCACTTGTATGATCTGGTATTTTTCACGGTCTTTATCCCCTGGATAACTGTGCGCGTACGCACGCGGATCAATCGGATGCAGTAGCGCCGGTACCCACTCGCGGTATGTGGTATCGACGGGTAACGTCATAGTATAAAGATAGGTAGGGCTTACTGGAGTAAGTAGTAGTAAGTAGTACATGGCGTTTCATCCACATGACACTCCCATCAGTGTGGCCTAGATACATTTGGTAAGTCTACCTACAGCCGGAGAATTGATAAGTCCGACTCGTTGGGGTCGTCAGTGGACATGCCGGCACCGTGAGTAAGCCCATTACTAGGCCTTGGTGTCTGTCTAACACGATTACACAGGAATGGGAGGAAATGAGTGGGTATAGTCTCTTACTGTTTTAAATACACAAGCTTCGTCTTGTGGCGTCTTGAATAGCAATAGGCCGTCTATCGAGAAGTAGCTCCAAGTTCCTTGAGAAACAGAGCGTGTGCCGTTCTTTATCGAAGTCATAGTCAGTAAATTGGTGAATCTCTGAGTGCATATTAGCCGCTAATATATATACTATTATAGTAGTTATTAGCGATGAGAAGTACTTAAGATAAGTATATATTACCGATATAAGTAGCATGATCATATGCACGAATCCCAGGTTAATGGCTGAAGCATGCAGATAGCGTGATACCTAATGGCATATACCGAATAATATCCGGGTGTGGTGGTATTTCATAATGAAGGCTACTATAATAATCGTTAAGCGATTCAATGATATAGGAAAAAGATGTTTACCACATGGTTGTAGACACAGGTGGAGGAGAGAGGAATTACACGAGCTTGTTACTCCTTATATAGCTGCCACTGAAGTGCTATCATGGAATCTATTGACCTAAAGTGTTCTTATTGGCAATTAACTATGTGAGTGTCCGATGTGATGACGCATAAATTACACTAAGAGAGAGGACGCAGTACCTAGAGAGCGGTAGGTAGCTACGCTCTTACCTGGCGCGTTCAATAACTAGTCTTGACGATATAGATGACGAGAGCTATGCGTAGTGAAGAGAGCGAGCGACGATAGCGCAAGGAGGTTCAAATCGCGAGCCATAGGACGTACTTGTTGATAAATGTTGCAGCATAGCGCTGAGATGAGACACGGTCTACGCTTTGACACTTTAAGTAGGGAACAGTTTGGTCTACAGTCAGCTTAACCTGTACGGAGCCCGACGTAGCTCTAGGGTCGGCTGGACTGTGTGCCGGAATAAGAACCCCAAGATATGCTAAAGTCATCAGATATCCACAGGGGCCAGACGGTCAGCCAACTTAGCGTATTGAGCTAGCGTATGAGTGTTGCGTATGCTGGATTAATAGACAGTAAGGATTCAAACACACCGGAGGAAGAAAAAGTATCCTCCAAGAATATGACAATAATGATTCTTCTGTAAATTTAGATGTGCTAGAGTCTCTAAGAAAAATTGAGCAGATTGAATGAGTTAAATAGAAACCATTTGTCCGTACAGATACAGTAATATGTAGATCGTTGCTGATCTACTCGCGCAGGATTTCACCTCGCTGGCTGAGCACTCGATTTAAGCCAAAGATTGTAGTATGAAGAAACTACACGAAGTAGGCAGTATTATGTTGAGTACTGTTTCCTACGGAAAGTCAAGATAAGAGTGCTCAGCTGTAGTTGAAAGGTCATACGGTGAGCGCGTATGAATAGTACATGCCTTTAATCCCCTTATGAGGATGATGCAGGAGCACATGAGGACATTTTTAATGTGGGATCCGCCCAGCTCCACCAGAGCCCGAATGCAACTCAGTCGGGTGTGTGAAAGGTCATACAAGAAGAGGGGCTAATGCTATGTACACATGAGTCGAGCCGGCGATGACTGGTCCCTTGTAAGCACATCTATTCACAAGGTCTAAGGGGTCGAGTTAGAGGACGGTTCACCTTATCGGACTACATATTCGTTGGGAGAATGGTAGGTTGTATTGAAGTCTTTCGATTCTCGCCAGTGTAAGGGTTAAAACAGGTATGGTTGACCAATATGGCTGTATGATTGGAGTAGTTACTAATACGCGCTCACGTAAGGGTTGGATATGAAAGCCATGTAAAAGACATAAGCGAAATATTTAGCGCAAAGCTGAGGCATACTTAAATAGCACTTAACAGGGTATTGGCATGCCCTTAAAGACCTAATCATCTCAGAAGTCAATGTATCAATCGATGCACATCAGAGACCGATTTGATGTGCAGTAAGAGAAACTATGAGCGTTGTATATGAAAGCTGTGCCAACACAGTTTTTGACTGCGAACAACATTAGATGCTGTCCCTGAAAATAAAAATTAGAAGACACATGGCCGAGAAGTGTTAGTGTGGCTGGGCCAGAGATTTTTGTTTCAATAAGTTTTTATTATGATCAGTAATTGGAGTAGTCAAGCAGCTTTTTATGGCAAAAAATGAATGAAGGTTATTTCTAGAAAGCTGCTGTATATTAGTAATAAATACGATTTACGCCTGCATTTACCCGAGTAAGTGACGACGCAACTTTTCGTCTATGTGCTGAAGCCGACGTGCTTCAGTACTGTAATGAACAACTTCAGTGATATATGGTTCACGCGTTAATGCGTTAATCAGTATACGTACTGGAGTTAGTATGTAGGCTGTCGAATGAGTACTGGATGGCTCAATGAGATGTCATCAATACGTTATGTTACATAGTTAATTATAGACATATACGTTTATAGGAAGTTATCTATATCATTTATGTATGTGTATAGATCTCAATTCCAAGCACACTCTCTTTGATCTAACGACATTTTGGCGCTAAAAGAAGAGGTAACTCAAGATCTTATGTGATTGTAATAAGACAGTTTTTTTAGATTTGAGTTCCGACCCCGTTGTAGGATTTATTGAACTGTTTAATTACAGTTGGTTATTCGTAGGCATCAAAAAGAAAGAACGCTTCGAGAAAAGGATTAGCAAACTGTCTATAGTGACAGAAAGATATGATAAATACATAATACAACAAAGACCGTTTAAGAACCTGTCTGACACCGATGATTTTAACACCTCGTGACTCAGGTTACTACTGATCTAATGGATTACGACCTACTACTCTGAATATATAATGACTTAGAGTCACTCCGATTAGTGTAGTTAAATGAATAATGGCAAATCAGTAATACTATAGAATATGTCTAAGGAGCGTAGTTATTTTAGTTAATAGGAGGAAATAGGAGCATGGCGTGGATTAAATTTGATGGCAATGGGGCTGGCTGTTCAATAACACACGCAGTAAGATATGAACCCAAGACAGTTTCGGAAAGAGCTAAAGTTTTCTGGACAAATGACAAATTTTATATAAATAGTATTATATATATGCCTATCCTACTTATAAGGGTATCTAGTACAGATTATAATATCTAACCAGATTCAGTTAGTAAGTATGTAATGAAATATTTATGTTACTTTTGATAGTTGCTATCTCTTACTAACATTATCGCTTTTGTATCTTTTATTTTTCGTTATTGTACTAATTATTGGGAACCTCTTGGAGATGATAATTAAATTCTAACATATACACTTATAACTTGAAGTTAAAAGACACTGTCCCTTTTTAAATACACTTTTATGTATATAGCAAGTCAGACGCATCTAAGATAAAGTTGTTATTCTATTCACTTACTGTATTATAGAATTAATTCAGGATATACATATTGATACTAAATGTATGATTAAGCCACAAGGAAGCTAGAGATAAGCCGAGCTTTCGTATCTCTTTCTTTGGCTTACTAATTTGTAACAGTTATGACGACTGTGCATTAAATGTCTTCTGCTCCTACAGTTTGGGTAACTGATATTTTCTAGTGTCTCAAGTATCTTTCTTTGGGTTAGATGACGATTTTGGAATGTTTTGATGTAGTCCTGTATCAAAATGAGAGTTTTACGAAATTTCTGTTATCAGCTTTTTTGAAAATGCCTTTTCCTCGAGTCTTTGAGTCGAAATAGGTAATTCTATTATCGAAAGTGACGTTTTGTCAGGTTTTCTTATCTTGAAACGAGGTTATATCAGTAGCAATAGAGAGCGGTAGTATACGTAGTAATAAGCTACCGATAATAGCTGAGTCTACTATGTCTATAATACTTATATAATATAATTATCACGATTTTAGCTGAAATATTTTAGGTAGGTAATGTTTTGTTGTTTATTTAATGGGTGGTTTATTGATATCTTTAAAGAGGTGTCAACTTCGCAGCGTTGATATGATTTCGCTGCTCTCTCTTGAGTCGGGCTCACGAGAACGTTATTTCAGCACACACCTGCACAATTATATACTGTAATCTTATAAACTGTATACTAGATAAGCTTATGAGCGTGGGGGCTACTAAGTGTGGAGGAAGATTATAACGATGGGACGATTTGAAGATTGTACACCCGACTAATGAATCCAAGGGGATCCAATAGTAAGTGGAATGTAAAGACAAAAAATAACAGAACGAGTGTTTATTAGCAAACTATGAGAGAGTGGCTATCTATGGCAGAAGGAGAAGAGGTATGTGGACCGAAACCGGTGTTCATCGGGAGACCACAAGATTCTGCTTAAGACAGCGGATTATTAAAAGGCATAGGCTACTGCGTCCGCATCCAGCTGCCAATTCTAATATAGCAAGAGACGTCCGCTATGGATTATGATTACGATAGATCGTAGTCGTGATCTGTAGTCGTCGCAGAGTGTCTTTGCTCATAGTGATCGTATCAGAAAACGGCGCACGTGGAGTCGGTTACATTAACAAGAACATACTAGTAATCGGGAAAAAGACCGATGGTATATGGTTAGTAAAAACAGAAGACCTGCCGGTGGCTCAGTTGGACAGTGAGGATATTTACGCGTTCGATTATTATGAACAAAGAAAATAAGAACCAACAAAAAATATAATTATGAATATTAATATGGTATTAGGCGCTATGGTAGATCTTTGCGCGACTAAAATTGGAGCCTATAATTAAAATCTTAAGTTGTTTTTAATAGTAGTGTTCCCAAAATATTCAGTCTCACTCAGTGGTAGAATCATATAGCGATACAGCTATAGCAGACGGAGCTTGATATTTTGAACGATATTGGACTAGTGTAGTGGGTGTGAGCAGTTGGTTGGAATCTCAAGCGAAAAGCAAAGGTTGTACAAGTTTCGGCCAACGTGTTGAATTCTTGCATAGAGATTATCATACTGCAGCTATATAAGTATAGGAGCTGATTGTACGAGCCGCGCGAGATGATCACGTAAGGGTGCACTTTCGGGCTATCGGCATAGAAAGATAATGGAGAGGGTGTGTAATTTATATAGATGTGCTATACAAGCACACGTATGTGAAATGAAAGTAAGAGGCTGCGTTCGCAGATTTTGGAACGTGCGTCCGCCGTGTACACTGTCCCTAGTCCGATGGTATAGTGATATATATTACGTAGTATACTACTACTTATGATAAGTAATCGCTCAGTATAGATGATAGGCTGTACAACGTGCGACCGACAGCACGCAGCACGGTAATCTTATATATTACCATATATATATATAGTGTTACATAATTTGTAGATACCTAATATTTATGGCAATAGTGTAGACATCAAAAACGTGCCTTGAGAAATGGATGGAGTGAGCAAGGCTTTGGTACACATCAGTCCCTACCTTTCCGGTTGGATTACCGCGTGAGGAACCGCGTATGAGAGGACAGCTCTCTTCGTTTAGTATAGTAAGTAGCCAGGCAGTCAGTCAGTGAGGTAAAGCAGCGAGCTCGGTGGAGTGTACAGATCTTGCACCTGCGACAAGATGTCTGGGTTGGAGATTGTGAAAATAAAGTAAGCATCGAGACGTAAATCGAAGTCTTGGGTTCGTGATTACGCGTAAAAACTGACATGACCAGCAGAGGGCTCTGAAAAAGACGAAACCCCTACAGAAACAGACCAACGCAAGTCCCCAAGGAAGCTTCAGACCTTGAGAAGAGACCAGGATACACACAGGAGGAGTAGATGAATGAAATAGCAAATGCCACGTCAAGAAGAAAATACGACCTAGACGATAAAGATTTTAAGAAAAGGGTATAACAACATTACGTTAATATCATGTGTATTATATATATAGTATATATATATATATGTAGTAGTATACATATAAGGTATATATACTTTTAAAGGTTATAGACTATATCAAGTATCTTTATCTCTACCTCTCTCGCCTGCCTCCATATAGGGATATATGTATAGCCATGGCGTGACGTCTATACTATAGATAAGAACAGTATATTGTAGTAGATGACGTGAATATTAGTATTAATAGTATTATAGCGGGGCTATCAGTATAGTATATAGTTTGACTTTATATATAGAACTGCTCTTGATAATATTATGTTAATATGATCAGAATACTATATAAGTATATAGGTATAGTATAATAAGGTACTCATCGCAAGCACACA
This sequence comes from Doryteuthis pealeii, assembly GCA_023376005.1. Taxonomy (NCBI): domain Eukaryota; kingdom Metazoa; phylum Mollusca; class Cephalopoda; order Myopsida; family Loliginidae; genus Doryteuthis; species Doryteuthis pealeii. The sequence goes on from CM042161.1 coordinate 50,483,866, forward strand.
CAGGACGGACCTGGCTAGCTGTTGTCCTGGTCGACAAGTCACACCAGCCGATATATATACATACGCGTTAGATGTAGGATCGGTAACTGATAGTGAGTAGTTCGGGTTTTATAATATCTTAGTTTATGTATATAAGGTATGAAGGTGTTATATTATAGTATATATAGTATGCTGGTATGCTCTGTTTATATACATCAGTAGCTGATACTCTATAGTCTTATATCATCTATCTATCTCTGATGTACTGTATGTATGAATATGATTACTAGTAAGCTAGAGTATAGTTATGATATAGTTATAATGTCATTATGTATATTATTCAATAGGGTAGTAGTAACACTATAAATGCGAGTGAGTATCGTACTCACGTGATCGTCGTTGCTGTTCAACCCTATTTAGATAGATCTGGGCTCATTGTTAGTATAGTATAGTAACGTAAATTATCCGGCTAGCATATTACGTAGTATAGATGCGTATACGTATCTTAGATGTAGTAAGATATTTACGATGATATATATCTCATAGGATACTGCGTTGAATAGTCATCGCGACATAGGTTAATATAAGTGATTATGTTGTTTAGGAAAATTATGAGTTTACAGAATGCATGCCATGGGCTAGCTATTCATAACACGCGCTCGACAAACAACAAAAGAATAGCAAAGAGACCTTGTTCCTAACTTGTCAGTCCCAACACAAGTTGAGCGCTGCAACACATAGAGGGTTCCATAAAAATATCGGTCACTTTGCTTAGGCAAGAAGAGTGACTGCTGAAAAGGGGAGATTCGACAAACCAAAAATTAATAAAATAAATGTAAAGTATACCGAACTTACGGACCTGTATAATCTTTTCAATTAAAAATAGTTACCAGTCACTACCGTTATTTTTTCAAAATCATTTACGTTATCCTATTTTTAAAGTTCAACTAATTCTAAATTTAAACTAATTATTTCAATCTAACATACTTATAGTTAATTACCAGCAAACTGCAACAAGTCTATCCAAGCATTGTAAACTGTTTAAACACACGGCTCGGTCAAAATTTTTATTTCAAGAGCACCAAAATTCTTTTCATCGAGGATGGATTGTTAATAACTAAGGGCCTATACATTTCAGAAAATTCATACTTCCCGATTCAAAACAGTGTAAAAATCTTTCTTTTCCAACATGTTCAAAATTATAACATGTAAAATATTTCCATATTTACTTCCTCAGACCAGGAAAAGGATTGTGGAGTATGAGGAGTTGCGATGAGTGTGTGTAGTCGAAAAAAGGCAATTGTTGATTTTTAGAGCTGTTTTTGCTGTGTGGTGTGCGCGTGCTGCGTATAAATATTAGGTTCTGCGAAGTAGTAGTAAGTATAGTATACGCGAGTGCTGCTAGTTAAGGTATACTAGGATGAGTATCTATGAGAAGTATATATCGATCTAATATACATTAGATCGAGTTATATACAGCGGGTTCATATACGTTATAGTGTAGTAGTACGGTGGGGTATTCATTCTATATCCAGATAGTCTAAACAAGTAGAGGTGTTTCATATATAGTACTATGAGAGTGCATATATATTAGATACTAAATGTTCGATATCAGAATATGTCATTGACTTATAATTAATGATAATTCATATAATATTATTATACATCAAGATACGTATTTACATATTAGAGTATATACAGATACCATCTCGTCGGGCATATGCTGATAGCGGTTAGTGTTAGATGAGGTTCATATATTATTAAGTATGCACTTCATATTTCGATGATATACGGTTGTCATGATTGAATCGCGGTAGTAGATATAAGCGTGACAGGTCATAAGGAATGATAGATAGGTTAACATATTATGAGACAGATAGTAGTAGATGTCATGGACGTAGTATTGATATAATAGTACTTATCATCACTAGTGTATATATATGACGCACTATCATGCCTTGAAGAGAACTGGGATTATGTGAGTAAGTCTATATATGAATATTACCGGTAGTACTTATATAGTATATATATATTAGTCGTGCATAATAATTATACATAGTAGTGGTAATATTAGAGGTCATACTTATTGTTATAGGGTAAGTGATGTATTTTCATATCGTATACGGCTAGGTTTAGTGAAGCTTGCAACAAATTGTAGTGCAACTACGCCTTTAGGCCACTGACACTTTCTCGTTTGAGTGGGTATTCTCATAAACGTTATAAAAATCTATGACGTACGGACCATATATGCGTAGTATTAAGTAAGGATGTAACATTATATCGTATCGGTAGACGCCAGTAGTAATATGTAGAGGTATGCTTACATATTATAACTTATAGATATGACCTTATGTAAGAGAGTATATCATAGGAAATCATATAATTATGCTAAGATAGTCTGTGTCGTATAGACGCTAATAAGTTGTATAAGTTTTAGACTAGATAACATGCTCATATAGGTACGGTATGTAGCATGAATACTTCACAGAGGTGGTGTATATTATCTATGTCTAATGATAATATAGTATAAGTAAGTATATATATTTAGCATGTAATATGATAGCAATTGAGGTAGATAGCCGGTTATATAATATGAGGGTACACTATAGTCCACATAGTTATAGTTAATATATATATAATAATCAAGACTTGAGTCATGTTCGGGCGGCGGAGGTTCTGATATCGGTGGAAGGATAGATGTGAACTGATATAGAGAAGTGTGTGTCTAGTAGATTGGTAAATGCTAGATAGAAAAGTCAGTTGGAGCACATAGTTATAGGGATTAGATAAGAGTTGGATAGAAGACTAGACAGGGAGAAAAGATCTGATAGTATGTGAACACTAGTATAAGAGTAGATTTGTCGAACATACTTAGAATGTAGGATTTGAATATACCTTAGAGACTCATGACGTATATAGAAGGGGAGTAATTAAAGGAATAGAGTACAGAGTTCCTGATAGAAAACAGACTTCTTTATTGCATAGAACCGATAGGAATGACATATAGCCGTACTACATGTTCACTAAACACACCAGTTCTGAATCCGGAGTGTCTTCTCGCAGTCAAAGATACGCCAAATCACTTGTCCAAGAGTAGCTAC
>CM042161.1:50487045-50499545 GCA_023376005.1 Doryteuthis pealeii
AAAAGAGAGAGATACATACAGATCGTGTGTATAAAACAGTTAATAAATCCCCATCAGCATTCTGTGAGGTGATCGATTAGACTTAGCGGTTAAGCTGTTCTCTGAGTGATCTGAATCCGATTCGGTATTTCATCCCGGCTGTAGGTAGGCTAGCTAATATGTGTGCTTAGCCACACTGAAGAGACTGATAAAGTCGAAGACACGTGTCTGTAGATGACTATATATATTATATATTGGATTATAATTATATTATATATATATTATATATATTATGGCACGTGGTGTAGTGATTATGCAGTCGCTATTCAGTTAAACTGGGTTTGCAAGCCTAATCTGGCTAATCACATTACAATATGATACGACGACATTATAAGTATTGTAACCAACACCGTTTCGCCGTCGTAGAGGTGTTCCGATACAGGTGCCGCATGTCATGGAGGCATCCAGCGGTGGGTGAAACCCTGATGAGCAGAAGTAATGTGTTTGTTGAGATTTAGCTTTTGCAACTATTATAACCCATAGGAACGCCCTAGTAGAGTATGTGTAAGCTACCACCCGATCGATAGAGTAAATAGGTACTGTGCAAAAAGCAGCTTCTACGAGTTTAAAAAGCCGAATTAAAATTGATGTAAAATCTTATTATTAGCTAAGGTCAAAATGTCCTAAATCGATAGAGTAGTGAACATTAAATGACCATCATTAATATCATATAATCATATGCAGTTGTATTTTTGAAAAGGATTTAAAGACCATTTGGTTTTGGGTCATTCGGAACGCAATCCGTCCATTTCTGTCTCTTTTCCAAGGGTTTTAGGCTGCTTGTTTTACAACTTTTATATATAACATTCACGATTGCAAAAAAAAAAATTTTTTTTTACCGCTAATAATCAGGTAAATCTATCAATCGATTTTTAGATGAATTTCTGTGATTGATTTTATCTGCAATTAATAAGTTTTATGTAGCATGCATCCAGAATATTATTAGTTTGCAAAAGCTTGTTAGATTTAGTATTGTTTGGCTATAGAAGAGAATTGATATCATAAAGATTGCCATTGTAAAATAAACAATGATTCGTATTTTTAAGTGATATAATAGTTATAGTTATAGATGTACTGAAGAAATAGAATACTCTATTCTCAATGCAAGAAACCTTATTTTAGACACATCTAGACGCAATAAAGTTTTTGAAGAAAGAACTCTTTGAAAATGGTTTAGCCCTCCCGCTTTGTTTAAGTCAGAAAAAGTATTGATGTTTAATTATTTTTCTGTTATAGATAAAGTAGCCATTAAATAATTAGTCGAATGAGTAAAAAAGAAATCTCTCAAAAAATTAATTATTTATTATTTTTTTACATGTTTATTTTGCGATTTTCGGTACTGTAGTTTTCTCATATTCTATGAAAAAACCGTAAAGAATTTTTTTTTGTTTCTATTGGCAATGGACTTCGTCCTTTTTATCTCTTTAGTTTATGCACTGTAACTGAGTACACATATAGTAAACCAACGTTAAACAAAATGTTACGCACCCACCAAAATACAGGGTGGGGGAGTCGATTAAGCGAGCTGAAAAAGAAATGAGAAAAGTTTTGAATAAAATAAAGTAATCATTATAGAGATTATTCATTGATTACGATAGAAACAGTGAAAATTTCATTAAAATCGATTAATTCCCTGATTTTTGTAAATTATTTTCTGTAGTGGGGGCGTAAAGTCATTTTGTCAAAACGTATTTTAGGCCATTTTCAATAGCTTAATGTTCTGGGTCTTTAAGTCAATCCTGTGGTGCGAGACTAAGGCAAATCCGAATGAAATAAACAGCATTAACTAAATTATCAAGTTAGACTTCCTTTGGATGAAAACTGGTAATCTGATTGATTGATAAAAATGGCATGTCTAATCTCGTTTTGGGTTATTTTATAACGAAGAGAAGGGTAGATGACAGTTCATGAGGTAGGTAATCGCGTTCATTTGTACGTTCATATTTATATTTGTTATTAATATCCCTTTGTTTTGCACACGGTTCCTATCGAATCGAATACTTTTAAATGCGATGGTATTGTGATCCATATATGAGAACCGCTAACAGGCTACTCCCATCGGGTCAGAGTGGACACCTAGGAGTCAATGCCAATGTGACAGGGTAATCCACACTCTGACCAAAGATTGTCAGAGACTAAAGACCACTATCAGTCTCCATCAGTTTGAGGGTGCCATGCTCGTAGGACACCCCAGTTTGGAGAGACCGGACGCCTTCCTCATGAATTACCTTTTTCTTTGCAGCCGTTATGGTGTTATGCAATACTAAGTATATGTTTACATATTAATATAGTTATTTTACATAAGTAAATATGATTCTATTATTTATTTTAATTAGTTCAACGTTCAAATGTGTATAATTCTAAAAAGTTTTTATTTTGTGGAGCAATGGTAAGTATTTTAAATGTTATTTTAAAGAAAGTGTTATTGTTAAAGAATGGTTAGTTTAAAAGTGTTATTTTAAAGAATGGTTAGTTTTAAAAGTGTTATTTAAAAGAATGGTTATGTTTTAAGTTTCATTTTAAAGATGGAATAAGTTTTAAAAGTGTTATGTTTAATAGAATGGTGGGAGTATTTAAAGTGTTTATTTTAAATGAAAGTGTATATTGTTAAAGAGTGTTTATTGTTAAGATGGTATGAAAGGATATATAGAAGTGTTATTTGTTAAAGAAATGGTTACGTTTTATAAAGTGATATTTTAAACTGGAATAGATGAGGGCACCAACTGTTCTTAATCCCCGAATTAAGGACTATGAAAATATGAGGAAGAAATAAAAGAAACGATAACATTAGAGAAAAAAGGATAGCATAAGCTCAGCGCTAAATAACGAAGTGAGTAGACATGATATTGCTCAAAATGACAGTAGGGGACAATTTACTATCGGTTGTTGTTGCTGATTATTTGTGTTGTAGTAGATGTCCATGATTATTTGATGGGTGACATATATCAGTTATGAATGACCACGAAGAGACAGAACCCAAATTCTGTTAGTAATTATTTGGCATTATTCGGGACTATTTGTCCCATCGCTTCTTGGTTTATTTGTACAGACGTTTGGTCCGATATGCCCTCCGCCTTCTTCAGGTATAGAAGATGGGGACAGATATTCGAATAACGGAGTAATACTAATCTTCAGCCTCATCTCAAACATTCAGAGAAATACTGAATTCGTGTTTTTTGGTCACCCTGTGTATATAATACTATTACTAATGCAGACTAAACCAAGCACCCCTCCGCCAAAAAAAATCAGAACAGCTAATATTCTGTTTGTTTTATCAACCCTGTACATATTCTATTAGCTGAGATACAACTACCTGTACCCCCCCCACCAAAAAAAGAGACAAGCATAAACCCAAAACAGATCCGAATGTTTTTTTTGTCACCCTGTACATTAGGGAGGCTTTTTATGGAGACAGATTATATTTGGGTTTTTGTTTGTTATTTGATATCGTATTTTTTCGTTATTTGGTTTAAACACCTCTACAATTTCCATTGTATTAGTTTCCATTTGGGGTAGGTGTAGCCACATTTTTTGGGTGTGCCGGTGGTCCTTTTGTTCTTTTATTAAGTAGGATTTTGGTTTCCTTGCTGGTGGGAAGGTGATATAACTTTTCGTGTGTGTGTGTGTGTGGGGGGGGGTTGGTTGATTGAAGGAGATTTGTCGGCATTTCATTTTGTTAAGGGTCTTTTGATTGGTTGTCGGAGTCAGGGTTGTTTCACGCGAATGATTCTTCAGGATAATTCTGACAGAAGGAGGTTGTCACAAACGTTTTTTTAATTATATATTATATATATTATTATATATACGTAATTATATATATATTATGATATTATAATATATAATATATATTCATGTGTGTGTGTGAAAATAAAATGGACGATTAATCCGACAGTATGAATATGATAAAATGAAAAAACAAAGATGTTTACAAACTGAATGGCTCATCAGGAGAGAGTGTGCAAAACCGTTTCGGGGCCTTTCTCTCGACGGTTTTATAAAGCCCCCGAAACGGTTTGCCACTCTCCTCCTGATGAGCCCATTCAGTTTGTAAACATCTTTTGTTTTTTTCATTTTATCATATTCATATATATATAATATATATATATATATGTGTGTGTGTGTGTGTGTGTGTGTGTTTATGCTGTTATATATAGTAATATGAGGACAAAATAGCAAAGCTTGAAGGAAATAATGGCCATTTTCTCATTTTTTACAACAGAAGCAATTAAAAAAGGGTTAAGAAAAAATTTCCTTTTTATAAAGATTGTGAGTTATTTATGGGTGATACTGTAATTGGAAGAATACTTTCAGTATCTTCTCAAATTCAAGGGAGGTAATTCTGACACTTTTTATACAGAGATTTTAAAGAAAATACAATGTGGGTGATAAGATTTTCATTGGGATTTTGTAATTCTCTAAACAACGTTTTTAAAAAATAAGGTAAACAGGAATATGATGTAAATCATCTTTTTTTTTATCAATACACTAATAAGTTTGTCTCTGTCTTTGAGAAGAGTTATTAACATACCACATTTTGTTCAGCAATTAAACCCTTTCTTTGTAATTTTGGTTCTTTTTATCTGTTTGTTTAGTTTAGGTTGGATGTTTTGTTTTAACAGCATATCAACCCTTTTTCGGACGATTTCATGCCTAATCCTGTCCTTTTGAATAAAATTGCGTCCGACTAGGAACCACAAGGTCCCGGGTTCGATACCGACCCTTGCCAACTCAGCGTATGAGTAGGACAGATATCTGTGTGGTAAAGTGAGAAACTGATGGTAGATGTGGTGCTCCACCTCAGACGCCAAACAATCTCCTTGGTCTAGCGCTAGTAAAAGACTGTCTGGCTGATACCGACTTTAGGCCACCCCGACGTCTTTAGTTACTTTTTTGTACTGCTGTTGCTTAAGTGGTCACCCAATTAAATATTACACAGGCTCATTGCTGCTTAATTTCGGTGATCTAGCAGGAACCAATGCTTCCAGCGGGACTTTAACGTAATCTATTTGATTTGAAGTAGATCAATGTTTTGATATATTTCGATTTCTTTTTATTTCTTTTGATATTTTTGGTGGTTTGGGGTTCTTTATATGTAGTGTTCCTGTTGAGAAATTTCGTTTATAAGGTGTGTGCTAGATGCCCGCTCCTATTTATAGACTCGGTGATAACCATGTGATCATACTCTTGGCCAATCGCTGGCAGTACTCTGCTGCTGATACAATACTTATATGGGCAGTACTGGCGATACCTACTCATAACTACTGCGACCTTCGTGGACGACGGACATAAGATTAAATCCCTGGACCTTTAACAATACGCAGGATATGTCTTATTCGCTTACCAAAGGATTCCATAACTCAGGACTTACTTTCTTTAAGCCCTTTTCAACTAGCCAAGGATGGCATTTAAAAACTGAACAGTTCCTTCCATTGTAGATTATTTTATTGGGGATAATAATGCTGCTGGTTGATTTAGAGGTTCATGACTGATTGTTTTTCTTTCATGATATTTTTTTGCAGAGTGAAGTTTTCCCCATGGGTACATCAGTATTGTTTAGTTGAGTTGGTTGTATTTTAGGTTTTTTTAAAAAGATTTTCATTAGGTTTCTGAGTTCTTTAATTAGGGATGAAAGTTCCTTGAGTTCAGGGTTTTCAATCTCTGGTTGTTAGATTTTGGTTGTGTTTGCATACGGGTTTGTTGTTTTCTTTTCGAACTGTGATTCCGTGATTCCGTGTAATTAATTTTCGAACTGTGATTCCGTGATTCTCTTGGATTCTGGAAAGCTTATGCTTCTAGTGTAATTAATTTCATTATCTTTTGTCCTTTATCCCGTTTGGTAGTGAGTCGATTATACGGGCCGCTTTTCTCCAAAGAGAGGAGGGTCAAGCTAAGTGGATAATATATGAAACTTCAGCCTCCATACAAAGAATTTGCATTCTGTTGTTTGGTTCTTTTATCTGTTTGTTAGTTTGGTTGGATGTTTTGTTTTACAGCATATCAACCCTTTTTCGGACCATTTCATGCCTAATCCAGTCCTTTTGATAAAACTGCGTCCGACTAGGAACCACACGGTCCCGGGTTCGATACCAACCCTTGCCAACTCAGCGTATGAGTAGGACAGATATATGTGCGGTAAAGTGAGAAACTGATGGTAGATGTGCTGCTCCACCTCAGACGCCAAAACAATCTCCTTGGTCTAGCGCTAGTAAGAAGACTGTCTGGTTGATACCGACTTTAGGCCACCCCGACATCTTTAGTTACTTTTTTGTACCTGCTGTTGCTTAAGTGGTCACCCAATTAAATATTAAACGTCTCAGTTTACATGATGGAGTGTCCAAATTTACTGCTTTTCCGTATCATTTACATCACCGTAGTTCTTTGCTCGCCAAATCAATGTTTCTTCTGAAAATGGAGGAAGAGGAAAGAAAGAAGAAAAAAATCAAGTAATTAGAATTTATAATATATATTGCAGAAAAAGAATTATAAATTGTAGGACTATAAAAGATATGTAAAATACAATGTGACAATGATGTTGATAGCTTTTTGATTTAGTGCATCCTGGGACGCACACATTTGCTTTGAATGAGTCCCTGAGGAAATTTATGTGGACCAACTAAAGTTTCTTAATAAATTGTAGGGTTTTTATTTATGATATGGAGATTTTTTTTGGTTTGGTTTGTTTTATGGCATATCAACCTCAGTGGCTTTTGCATATTGATTCCTGATTTTCAATGTTGAGACTCCCTGGACATACCTTTCCCAATAGTATTATTTCGAAAGTGAACGCAATGGCACTACTGGAGTTCGAACTCGCTAACTACGAAGTCGTAGTCCAGAACGTTATCTACTACGCCACGGGGTCTCAACTTATAAGCAACCTGGGGGTTATTATATAATAATACTGGAGAATATAATGAGGAGTCCTTTTTATCATTTGATCACTAGAGAGTGACACCTGGTACCGTTAGTGTGAAAATTCAACTAATAAAAAATTATCGAAAAAAAAACCCACAAAAAAGGAGATTTGATGATCTGAATATGAATACGAATATTAATAGGAAGAAGGGAAAGATGGCGGCCATTGGAAAGAATAAACGTTTCAGTCGTAAATTTGTCATTTTCCTTCCGGGATAAACAAAACGTCGCAGATGTTAATCGTTTAATCGGTATTGCCGGAGAATTCTCGCTTCCTGGAATATAAAATATCCCCCCTTCCAAAAAAAATAAAAAAATAAAAAGAGAAACAAATAATAAACAATAAAGAAAAATAAAACAGCATACAAACATTAAAAGCCAATAAAAAAGTTTTGCTTTTCATTTCATACGTGTTCATCGATAATTCCTTAGCCTAATCATAAAACAAAAAACCGCATTTATTTAACAGAACTGATATAGGATCAGAACGAAAGTCTTGTCCGATACAAAATACTATTTTATTTCTCTGAATCTTTTTAGATGAGGCTTGATAATTAGTATTATTTGGATTGTTCGAAATATTGTCCTCATCTTTATTGTTATCTGTAGAAGGTTTCGACCGATGTGTCCTCTGGCCTTCTTGTCGGATTTGGGAACTTTCTCGAATTCGGGAACCTTCTTGTCGTAATCGGGAGCCATCATGGAACTTTGAACCCGACCCTTTATTCAATCCACGGGTGTATCCTGTTCTCATTTCGCTAACCATAGATGGGGTACAGGTTTTAAGCTGTGTTAATTATTATTCTGTTACTGTCGCCCTTGACCAGGATTTAACCTGCAGGCTAGAGATAGTATTTATTTTACCAATAAAGACATATTTACATGTCTTTATTGCTTAAATAAATACTATTTTGTATCGGTGAAGACATTCACAAGAGTGGAGGTAATGTTGATGAAGAAAATGAAGAAAATATATGAAAAAAAAAAATATATATGAAAAAAAAAATGGAAAGAAAATGAAACCGAAAAATAAAAGAAAGAAAAAAGTGAGAGAAGACAGTGAAGGAGGATAGACGATAGAGAAGAAGAATTAAATTGGGAAAATAAAGAAAAAAGAAAAGAAATGAAAAAATGAGAAGGAAAACAGTGAATGAGGAAATATCGAAGAAAATGAAGAAAATATATGAAAAGAAAGAGAGAAAAAAATGAAATTTAAAAAGAAAATAAATAAAAATAAGAAGAGAAGAAACTGAGTGAAGGAGGAAGAAAAGTCGATGAAGAAAACGAAGAAAATAAATGAAAAAAGAAAAGAAGTAAAGAAAAAGGAAAGAGAATGAAAGAGGAAGGAAAATCAAAGAAGAAAAGGAAGAAGAAAATAAATAAATAAATGAGAACGGAAACAAGTAAAAGAAGAAAAAAGGAATAAAAAGGGAAGGAAGGTAGGAAAGAAGCGTTAAAGACAGAAAGATAGAAATAATAAAAGGAAGGGAAAAAAAGGAAGGGAAAAAGTATGTAATAAGTAATTGAGAGTTACCTCCCCTTTTTGTGATTACCCCCCCACACTTTTGTAGAAACCTCCAGTAAATACTAGATTATATAAAATCTTAATAAGTATACCAGTTATTCTAAGTAGAATAAAGCTTTCAGAAGTCTATCAGTGTTATCTTTTGTCATTATACCTATATTTATTTTTCCACAAAGTCTACTTTCTTAAAACCAACCCGTAGGTGTGGCTTAATATACGCTGACTGTGTCTTCTACAGAAAAGAGGTGTTCTGGATATATAGAACTGGAACGAAAGTCCAGTCCGATACAAAACAGTATTTATTTAACCAATAAAGTATACTGAGAAATATAAACAAAAAACATTCGCTGGTGTCTCTAAAATGTTTAAATGTTTTATTAAATATTTAAATGTTTGGTTGAATGTTTGAATTAATACTATTTTGTATCGGACAAGACTTTCGTTTCAATACTATTATACTGTATCTGAAGGTGATGTTCCTGTTCCAAAGATTTGGGTAGTGCTTACTGTGTTTCTACGAAAATAAAACCTGTCTGCAAAATAACATCTAGCATTATTTTTCAGGATGATTTTAATATAAGCCCTCCCTTAAAATAAGCCCTAGTTTAGAGCGGAAGACACAGGAAAGAAATTAACATTCTTCACAATGAATTTCATGCGAGGCAAACACTCGACATCCCCCTAAAATAAGCTGTAATTTTATATTTCGGAAGGAAAATTATAATTTCCTGTCTTATTTACGGGGAAACACGGTACCCTATCATTGACATTACTGCAAGGTCCACTCTGACGCGAAGAGGTAGTACGTGTTGAGGCTAATCTATGGGACAAATAGATCTGTTTGTGAATTATTCATATTCAATAGGACCATGTAAAATAAAATACTCTTAAGAAACTTAACAAACATGGGTACATGAACATGATTGCCTACTGTATTGGTATAAAATAACCCTAGTCGGGTTGACATACCTTTAAATCACAAGATCACAGGATGAAGCTGAAGGAAAATAAAAAAGATGGACAAATACTCGGACCTTGCCAGAGAATTGAAAATGCTGTGGAATATGAGAGTGAAAGTGACACCAATTGTAGTTGGTGCTCTTGGTAAAAAGACAGGAGAATCTGGAAATCAGAGGAGGAATTGAGACCATACAGACTACTACACTGCTGCAATCGGTTAGAATACTCAGAAGAGTCCTGGATACCTCAGGAGACTTATTGTCAATTAGACTCAAGTCCAATACCATTAGCTGACGCTGATGTGAAAAACTCATAATACATGTATATGTATATACATTTACCAACCCCTGCGCACGAGCAAGATGTGACACAATATTAATTTCTTAAGCGGAGTTTAACAGGTTTCAATTCAGAGTTTTCTTTCTCCTATACCGGTTGCCTAACCAAGTTTAAAGATCCCAGTCTGCCCTACTATTTACCCATAACTGGAGTAAGAGTCGAATTCATACCTTTCCCAAGGCTATTAGCACTAACTGAAATGCAATTATCACGTTATATATATATATATATATATATATATATATATATATATATATATATATATATGGTTCCTAAAATTAAAATTAGGTCACACGTTCTTAGAAATCTTACAAAATGATTTTAATGTTTTTTTTTCTAAATTCTCTTGCCGTATTTATTTATTTATTAAATTTAGCTTTGCAAACTCACTTTTCCCTAATCCCAATTATCTATACAGAGTTCAATGGATGACGCAACGATCACTTTTCTCTAGTATATATATCGTTGTGTGCGTGAGAGATAAAGAGACATAGAGATACAGAGAGAGAGAGAGAGAGAGAGAGAGAGAGAGAGAGAGAGACTGACGGACAGACATATATATATATATATATATATATATATAGCGAGAGAGAGAGAGAGAGAGAGAGAGAGAGAGAGAGAGAGAGAGAGAGAGAGAGAGAGAGAGATACATAGCTATATATGTAGAGAGACAGACAGACAGACATACAGACAGACAGACAGAAAACAGAGACAGAGACTGAGAGACAGAGACAGAGACAGGAACAGATATATATATAAATATATATACATATATACATAGAGAGGGGTACATAGATATACATAAAGAGAGATACATAAATATATATATATATATATATATATATATATATAGAGAGAGAGAGAGAGAGAGAGATATAGCAACGCACAAAGATACAGAGAAAGACAGACAGACAGAGACAGAGACAGAGACAGAGATATATATACATAGATACATAGAGAGGGATACATAGATATACATAAAGAGAGATACATAAATATATATATATATATATATAGAGAGAGAGAGAGCAATACACAAAGAGAAAGAGAGAGAGAGAGAGAGAGAGATACATACATACATACATACATAGACTGTTTGAGTTTGTCATGGTTTACACTGTACGTCATAGATTTCAATTTCTATTACTTGTACAAAGCCTCGCTTGAACACTCTTTACTCCATCAATCTTACCATGTTCATAACAAGATATTTTGTCTCGACGTCTAGATCACTGATATAGATTAATATATACATTTTCCAAGTGCGTTATGGCTATGAGAGCATAATCAATCTCAACCTGAACTTGATCTCTGATTGCGTCTCTATTTACTGAACTGTTAATGTTTACGCTACTTAGCACCGGTATATGACCTGTATATAGATAGATTTAGTTGACACATCGCCGTAAGGGTTAATAGGCTTATTATGGGTGACATCCTGGTAAAATCATTGTAAACAGCCTGAGGATACTATATGATAATACTAAAAAAAAGTAATGAGAGGTCTTTTTATACGCGAAGTAAAGGCTATAGAAGCATAATCAATATATATTTGGTAAGTAAGAAAGTGTTGTATTTATTCGTCATATTATTTCTTATCTTCTATTTTCTTAAAGCTTCTATGCTAGTCGGATGTCTCTTCTTCTTAGATTGATCTTGGGTTTGTCTTGGGTTTATCTTGGTCTCTGTGACGGCAACACCCAGGCGAGGAATGAGTAATGACAGAGTCCGACTGGTGAAGACACTTTTATTTGGGTAAATACGGGAGTTGTCACTTATCCTCCTGTTCCGCAACTGGTCTTCAACGTGAAACTACAATAGAATACAAAGGGCTATGTAGTTTCTCTAATACACAACTAATGAAATCGAAAAAGAGGAGGATAAGCTCCGAGCTCGCACTTACCTTCTTGTCTACCCCAGTTCCTGCCTGCTAAAGAATTGAAAACTAGCGCCACATGTACATGTGACTTTTTTACCGGTGTCAAACGGTGTTTTGTACCCACGCAATAGGATAGCCGGGCAAAGCAAGTGAGATAATTATCTTGCATTTACAGTCTCCGTGTCCAATTTTGTTCTTATACATAAACACAGTAACTTGGTTTAATTTTTGACGTCTTTTTTTTCAGCCTGATTCCCACTTAAACCGTACAAATAGAAAAAATAACCATTTTAGGCGTCCGTTCGCTACGTCGCCTGTGACGACTCTAAATACCTAGCTAACCTATTTTCACGACCATATATGACTTAGATGAGTCATAGAGGCACGTGGTATAATGGTTAGAGTCGTAGAAAATGGACTCGTCGACCCGAGTTCAATTTCTGGACGAAGCTGTTTGCATTTCACCGGTCCAGTGGCCGAAGCTGTTTGCATCTCACCGGTCCAGTGGCCGAAGCTGTTTGCATCTCACCGGTCCAGTGGCCGAAGCTGTTTGCATCTCACCGGTCCAGTGGCCGAAGCTCACTGGACCCCGCCTGGGCGGGTAGGCTTAGGCTCCTGCACCAACACAGTGTCGACTATTTATACATGACACTGTCCAATCAGATTATAGTGAGGGGGCACCAAGGTATTTACATATTCATTATATCATAACTATATATGCCTAATATATTACATTGACTTCTGTACACGGTGGAAACAAGAACATTCAGATTTAAGCTTCAAACATGAAATATAATTATTATTAGCAAAATATAAATGTTTTTACTTTAGCAATGATCTTAT
>CM042161.1:50504545-50541971 GCA_023376005.1 Doryteuthis pealeii
GTGGATGTTATTACAAAAACCGACAAAAAACCGTCTTATATCTACCATAATTGCTTGTTGAGACCAGATTTGGTGACCGATAAATATATATGCAAATAAAATCACAATGTGTTTTATATATAAGTGGATATTATTTGTGTACGGCAAGGTGTATGTGCATACACTTCTATTTGTGTGCATGTGTGTGTGCGTTTGCGCATGCGCATGCGTGAGTGCGTTATCTATTCCTAGATGATTTATTGTCTATTTAGAAACACTCTACTCGACGTATTTTCTCTGTTGTTTGTTTAACTAGAAACGAACATATCCATTAACCACTTTAGCCGTTTACAGATCATCATCATCAGCAGCAGCAGCAGCATCATCATCATCATCATCATCATCATCATCAGCAGCAGCAGCAGCATCAGTATCAGCATCAGCAGGTCACGCAATTAGCTCGGATATTCATGGCTATCTCTTACCAACAATCTCTAATATTCATCGTCATCGAGAGCTCCTCCGCACGGCATCCAGTATCCGGATAGAGCTGATCAGTATTGGTCATGCTGGCCGACCCGCACTGAAAAAACAAAAAAAAAAAACAACAACCTAAGTCGGAGGTCAATATTTTTTTCTTGTTTATAATATTTTCGTGTCTCTGGACGAGAAAAATAAAATGTCGGAACACATTGTTTCCAAATTCTATAAAAAACAAAAAAAAAAACAAAACAAAGAAATAACAACAAACAAAACTTTCTCCCTGTCTCTGTCTTTCTTTCTGTCTCTCTATCCGCTCTCTCTCTCTCTCTCTCTCTCTCTATATATATATATATATATATATATATATATTATATATATATAATCCAAAAGTCCAGAGAAGAAATCTTCCTTACGACACAATAGTTTTATTTAAAAACCTGTCGCAGTTTGAGAGCTGAATGTGTGCTCTTAATGTTAGAGTCACAGAGCAAATATTTAAGTAAAGAAATAACACAAGACTTAGAGATTGAGCATTATAGTCTAAGCTCCCTGAAATAGACTATAAAGCTCAATCTCTGAGTTTTTTGTTATTTCTTTACTTATATATATATATATATATATATATATATATATATATATATATATTCTATTTTAAAAACTTTCCCAGATTTTTTTCGTACTTCGTTAATGTATTTTTTAATAATATTTTACCTTCATTACAATCATCGCAATCATAATATTTCTTGTAAAATATGTAAAACCCGTGGAGGTATGGAGTCAGCTAGCTGAAAAAGTACCACCAGTTCGATCATCGTGCTTGCTTCTCCAACAGTGTCCGGCATGTCTTGTTCGTCTCACTTAATCTTCTTATAGCAATGTATCTTAGCTCGGTTGGTAGACCGTCCGCGCAGGAATCACAAGGTTCCGGGTTCGATACCGTCCCTCGTCAACTCATCGTTTGAAGACCGTAGGGATCTGTGCGGTACAGTGGGGTAGTTGTTCATATTACCCCACCATTTCGTATGATTGAATCTCTCTTTTACCCATTTAATTTACATTGTGACTTTTAAACGATCTACCGGTCGTTGATTTTGACAAAGCACCGGTCGAAAGGGCCCTTAAGTTTTAATTTTCTCTTTTCTCTTTCGAAATTTCTGATCAATAAAAGTATGTCATTATTTAAAAAAATCCTTTATAAATTCAGCTGAACCAAATATATATATATATATATATATATATATATATATATATATATATATATATATATATATATCAATGTTTATGGTTGGCACTATTATACTTGAAGAAGCGGTAATAATCCAACATACAGTGTTATTAGAAGAGTGCTCATTATCTGTGATAGAGTGTTAATAGATAAATAAATAAATGTTTTAGTTTATATTTATTCGCATTGGAATAATTTTGCTACCATTGGTTTCTTCCTGTGTACCAGTCATCAGGCAACGAAAGTGTTCCTAAAATGATTCAAATGATATAAATATGATCAAATGTGTGCGTTTGGTTAACTGTGTTCGCGTGTCACTTGTTTGTTTACGTGTTTGCGTGTGTAATGTCAGTTGCGCCTGTTTTGTTCGTGTGCGTATGTCGGCATGCACGTACACATGGAAGTACGTTAGAAGCGAGACGTCATGATCACATCCACGCGTGAGTGTGCGTATGATGTGCGTATTTGTGTTTGGTGTTCTTGTTTGGTGACGCATGAGGTATTATGTGATTTATAGAGTTTATTATTAGTACAATATTGATAACTATTATGTGTGGATGTAATGACCGTGTTATATAATACGTTTGTATTATGATGTGAACATTGTATTAGTGTAGTACTATTGTACAGTATAATCAGATATGGTATTTCGTATTGGACGTAATACAACGGTATGTTAGATAAAATGGCTAGTTAGTGTGTTATAGTGAGTGGAGATTGGGATAATATATATATATATATATATATATATATATATATATATTATCCCAATCTCCCACAAAAAAATCACTACTGCATCGATCGTTCGAGCCACTGCCATTCCTAAACCTCCCACTACCAATTGTTATTACCTCCCACTTCTAATTCCTTGCTACTACCCGTTCTCCTTAAAAACGAGACACGAAACCATACCATCGTTTCCTACCTGATGATGGCAAACTGTATTGCCGAAAGGGCTCGTGTCGAAACCTTTGGTGAACTGTTATACCAGTTACACCCCGACACCAAAAAGATGGTCCGAAAATTAGAGAGGATCAACCAAAAACTCGTCCGACAAGAATTGTCTGTACAGTTCAACAAAACTTATATATATATATATATATATATATATATATATGTGTGTGTGTGTGTGTGTGTGTGTGTGTGTGTGTATGTATGTATGTGCGTGCGTGCGTGTGTGTGTGTGTGTGTCTGTGTCTGTGTGTGTGTAAGTTATATAAAAATAAAAGTTTAAAACTGTTTTGTATTGATTTGTACTCTATACTTAGACAAATTTTCATTATTGATTTTCATTACAATTTTGTGTACGTACTCATATTTATAATATATATATATATATATATATATATATATATATATATATATATATATATATATACATTTGCACTTGTGTATATTTAAAAGCTGGAAATGCTAGTGAAATGAGAGTTTCAGGATAAAGCCAAATATTCTTTCTTTTAACCTAAAATTTCCACAAGTTCTTATTTTTCTTTTGTCCTATTTTTACTTATTGTTTTCTGTTTCTTTTTCTCAAGATTTTACTCATTTCTTAATTCCTCTTTCTTCAGAGAATGATTGAAAAAAAAGTACACACAATAAAAACAATAAACAAACAAAAAGAAAACATATTTCCTCGACAAACTTCAAGTTTCATTTGAAAAAAAAATATATGTATATATATATTTTTTTCTATTTCTGTATTTTTTTCCTTTTTTATGGTAGATTTTGTTTCTCTTTGGACCTAACTTTAAAATGGATTCGCTGGAAAATGCTGATGTTCCAGTCTCGGATTTCAAAACTCTTTCGGCAAACGAAACAGACACGTAAATAAAATGGAAACAAAAAGAAAAGAAAAACAAGAAAAAACAAGAAACAAAAAAAAAAAAAAAAACTTTTGACTAGAAAAAAAAAAGAAAAAAGTCATCAGTATTTTTTCCTGGTAACAAACAGTACAAGAGAGTTAATCTCCATTTCTCTCTCTCTTTCTCTCTCTCTCTCTCTCTCTCTCTCTCTCTCTCTAAGACTCATTTTCTCTCTCTCTCTTTCTCTCTCCCTCTGACTCATTTTCTCTGTCTCTGTCTCGCTCTCTCACTGACTCATTTTCTCTCTCTCTCTCTCTCGCTGACTCTTTCTTTCTTTCTCTCTCTTTCTCTTTCTCTGACTCATTTTCTCTTTCTCTCTCTCGCTCTCTCTCTCTCTCTTTGACTTATTCTCTCTCTCTCTCTTTCTCTTTCTCTCTTTCTCTAAATCACTTTCTCTCTCTCTTTCTCTCTCTCTCTGACTCATTTTCTCTCTCTCTTTCTGTCTCTCTTCCTGTCTCTCTTTTCTTTCTTTCTATCTCAGTCTATTTCCATCTCCATTTTCTCCCTGTCCCTCTCTCTTTCTGCCACTCACTCTTTCTCTCTCTGGTTCTTTCTCGCTCCTTTTTTATATACCCTTACTATTTTGCAAAATCTCTCCTACCCACTCTCTCTTTCTTCTTCTTTCTTTCTTTCTCTCTCTCTCTCTCTCTCTCTCTCTCTCTCTCTCTCTTTCTCGCACGCACGTTCTCTGTCTTTCTCCCAATCACTCCTTATCTATTTATCTCCTTCCTCCTTTCTCCCTTACTCCTATTTATCATATTACTATCTCTTTCTCTTTCTCTCTCTCTCTCTCTCTCTCTTTCTCTCTCTCCATCATTTTTCTCTCTTTAGCTTTCTTTTATCTTTACACTCATTCTCCCTCTCTCATTCACCCGTTTTTTCTTTATTCTTTTTCTTAAAATTTCTCTCTCTCTCCCTCTCTCTCTCTCTCTCTCTCTAAGACTCTCTTTCTTCCCCTTTCTTTAGCTCTCTTTTTCTCAAATAATAATAATAATAATAATAACAACAACAACAACAACAATAATAATAATAATAATAATAATAATAAACAAAGAAACGGTTATTGACTTGCTGTTTTATTTTTCTCACTCGGATTTACCGACAGACGGAAATGTTAGATTAAATCGTTTGTAGCCTCGTGACTGTTTGGTAAGGAAAGCAAAAGTCGAGGAAATTGCTTGAGGAAGTTTATAAAAAAAATTTGCCGGACTCGGGGGTTGGTGGGTGCGGTGGAGGTTGAGTTTTGCCGGGAAGCAGAATGGAAAATTGGCGGTTGTTTGTTTCAATTTCACATCATTAGTTTATTTTCAATTGGTGCAAATCATGAAATTTATAAATTTTATTGAGAATCACAAAAGCATTTATTACCTGCGCACATGATAATTCGTCTCTGATTTTATTGTTTTGACGAGTGAAGGCATTGCTTTGTCTTACTTCGTAGCTGCAATCTCCTTTTGGGCTGATTCTTTTTCTGGGCTGGGTCGTCTGTGTTTATTTCTTGTTTGTAATAAATATGCAAGACTTCGTTGCTTTTTTAGACGTCTATTGTTTATAACTGATATATGCGGGTTAAGGGATATATTATGAGTTTGTAGTAAGGTATATTCTCGTAGATGAATAGAAGCTGGAGCGTCGAGTATCAGTACGTCCTCCGAGCAGCCGACGTGGTAGTCTTACTAGTAGGCTAGTAGTAGGCGCTTGTACCACCACAGTGTCGAGAACTTATGGAGGACACTATCCAATCAAATTATAGTGAGGGGGTACCTAGGTATTTACATATTCATTACATCAATAACAAAAAACACAACCCCAAAAGGGTTTAGTCAGCATCTTAAGAGTGGTGGACACCTGCGTCTGCTCCTTCTGACAAACGGCCGAAATCTGACCAACTATTATCATACCTTTCCTTCAGCCAATCAGGAATCGGCGTACAGGTCAGCGAAAATGAACTGGGAAAAAATTAAACTGATCTTTCTGTTTAGGAAAGAGTGAACGATTCTAATTAGTATTTACCACTGACTATATCCTATGCACAGGATTAAGACCGCACCCCAAAGGGGGGTATCTTCTGAGTATGACGCTAAACTGCAGTGTGCATTAACTTCATTAACTGTACCCCCAGGTCAATTCTGGCTCGGAGTGGTAGGTAAGCTATCGTATATGTGTATTTACCCACCCATCACACAAACATAATGTGACACAAGGTAATTTTAAGTTGAGCAGGTTTGAATTCAGAGTTTTCTTTAATCTTTACCGGGTTCCATACCAAGGAAAAAGAGCCCGGCCTGCCCTCTCATTTACCTATAGCTGGAGGGAGAATAGTTGAATTATTTGGTGGTATATAAGCCGTGCTACAATACACCCCTTAAATTTATAGACTAAGAGAGGTCACGTGGTTTAAACGTCAGCCAATCAACAGCCCGAATGTGTGGCTGATTGACTACTTAATCACTGATACAGAGAGATGCCCATTTGCAATCATTGACGAAGGACCTTGCAAGGCTGAGGAGCACCAAGAAACAACTAAATGATTATTTACCAAGGATCGCGCTCTGCTTAACACAAAGGATCTCCGCTGGACAAGCCTTCTTGCTTAAAGCCTAAAGGATGGCTACTAGAATCGTAACAACATACTTTTTCCAAGTGTATTAATGTTATGTGAAATGCAAACAATCTCATCCAGTATTTGAACTCATCATGCCACATACACTTCCTACGTGGATAAACTTTATACCACGGGAGGAGAAATGGACTGAGATAGAAAGATAGAAAAGAGAGAGCGAAAGAGAGACAGAAAGAGACAGAGAAAATGAATCAGAGAGAGAGAGAGAGAGAGAGAGAGAGAGAGAGAGAGAGAGAGAGAGAGAGAGAGAGAGAGAGATGACGCAACATATCGGACCCAAGAATCTTATTTTATGATTGGTTGATCTATTTTAACGGTATATCATCCCGTCTAGGGTTATTTTAAGTCTAAAGAAAGGGAATCGCGTATATTGCACGTTTATATATAAATTTATTATTTACTTGGTTCTTACATTCTTTTGCACAACTTATATAATATCAAGTATTCTTTTCTAATACAAATAATTTGCTTACAGTTGTATGATTTCAATTATTCCTTTCTAATTGTAATATCTTATACACATTTAAATAATCAAGTAACTATTTCTATTTGATAATAAAATTTTGTTTTCTAACAATTATATGGTTTCAAGTAACTAATATTTATAATAAACCTTAGAGAAGAATTATAGTTTAAAGTAACTATTTAATACAAATAATTTACAGTGATATTACATAAGTATTCCTATGTAATAAGAATAATATTCTAATATGTTCATTTAACCCATAGATGAGACCCTAACAGTTATTACAACACCGGGTCAGAATGTGCCTGCGGACAATGGTAATGAACGTTTACTGTTGCATAGGGCTAAATTCAGGTTGTAGTAGTAGTCGTTAGTAGCAGTAGTAGTTATTAGTTCAGAAACAACATACGCAATTCGTATATACACAAAGGCGTAGTTTATTCCTTTCTAGGCTCGTGGGTTCTTTTTCAGAGAGAGAGAGAGAGAGAGAGAGAGAGAGAGAGAGAGAGGGGGTAAGGTCAAATTATTCTATCGTAAATCATGTTCGGTACTACTATGCAAAACACATCACGGGGGAACGCAGGAAGCCCCATCGGTCCCTTACGTAGGTCCAGCCGAAAAAAACAACAATTTTTCTCTTCTTCCGTTTCTCATCCCCGGAGAAGTCACCCACTTCCGCTTCCGGTCAAAAACTGTTTATTTTTAAATCTAGTTCCGGTGTCATTCCTCGGTCAATTGCTGCCCCCCCCCGTTGAGGTAAAACCCTTCCAAACTTTAATCTTTGTTCTTATTTCTTTTTCTTCTCTTTCTCCAGAAATTCAATTACCGTTTTCTTTTCAATCCCCAAATTTTGCGTAGACCATAATAATCACGCTACAGTACCACACATTACACAGATCTCCAGAACTGGGAATTCCCAATCAAGTTTAGTCTCATACCTAGCACACCCATTTTGTGGCGAAGGAGACGCTGCTGGGGATATAATCAGCATATTCTAAACCACACCAATATGACGTTTAGTTTTTGTTCTTATTTTCGGAATGGGGAAATTTCAAATATTTTTTATTGAGGTATATTTTGTTTTTATGTGTAGATCTTTATAATTTCCGCCTGCCTGACTCTTTTGATCTTCTGATGCTACCCTGTCTCTCCCTGTTCCCGCTGTTCCCATTTTAACTCT
The DNA here is from genome assembly GCA_023376005.1 of Doryteuthis pealeii. NCBI lineage: Eukaryota > Metazoa > Mollusca > Cephalopoda > Myopsida > Loliginidae > Doryteuthis > Doryteuthis pealeii. The sequence continues at coordinate 50,512,364 of CM042161.1, forward strand.
TAGTTACATCCAACAACTAAGGGTCGGTTTAGCACAGTCGGTAGAGCGTCCGGTTGGGAATCACCAGGTTCCTTGTTCGATACCGGCCCTCAACGTATGAGTAGCACAGTGATCTGTCCGGTAATGTGAGGAGCTGATGGTAGGTGTGGCGCTCCACGCCAGACGCTAAAACAATCTCCTTGGTATAGCGCTAGTGAAAGGGGGATATACTCCCTCGCAGTCTGGCTGATACCGACATTAGACGACTTTATTTTACTTACATCCAATGACTTAATTAAAAAATTACACCCAATAAAAGGACTTTTTTTTAGCTGTTTTGAATTTAGAATTTTCATTCTCCTAGACGGGTTGCCGAACCAAGACTAAAGAACCCAGTTACTCATAGCAGAGGGAATAACAAGTGGATTCAAGGCTTTTCCAAGCTTAAAGTGAGATGCCGAAATCTTTGTCCATAACTTGAACCTGGATTATTAATTCCTTTTCCTACGAGAACCGTAACGCTAAATGCGCTTCGAAAAAGGATATGATTTAATCGTTAATTTATTTTCCTCTTACCGCAACAAAAATATGATCTTAACTCTTCCAGATGCTTACCAAATTTCCGCCATAACTGAACCAAATTCCATAAAACTGTTTCCCTATTGCAAGAGGATCAAATACCAGTCTTGGTTTGGTTCACAGACAAAACAAAAGATGGCAGGGGTGTTCACGGAGTGAATTTTCAGTGTAAAAAAATGACACGCGCAAGAGCCACCGCCAGTAGCTCACGGTAGTTTGATGCGGTCACGGCAATGGTTGATGAGCCACTGTGAGCGACTTCAGTAGGCCTAGCGCACAGATAATTCCGTTTAGTTTGCAAGAGGTTTTTAAAGCCTAGAAATAACTAAAAAAAATAATCGAGGTTTAATTCATTGTTCATTTCTGTCATTATAAATATGGCCTAGTGTCTATACGCTTTTAACCCAACTCGCATTGTGACATTTAGTCCCATTATATTAGGCTCTATTAATGTGGGACCAACCACGAACCGTGACTCATGGGTGGCGGGTGCAAAAATGCGTTGATCCCGTCGGCATTCCCCCAATAGGCAATAAACCAAGCCCTGTCCCTTTAAATCAAGGGAGCAGCTGTTGCCTGGCGGGGGTGACCTCCTGGGATCAACGATGTTAGCTTGTAAGATCCAGGGTTGAAGCCACTAGACCCCCTCCCCGAAGAGCAGGACGCGTTTAGTCCCATGAGAGGTAAATATATTTTATGAGTGCCATTTTTGCTATAGTGCTTTCTATAAAGTTTATAAAAGCAAAAATGTCACTCAAGAGAACAAAGAGTATTTGGACTATCTAATTGGCTGCCATTATTAAGAGTAAATACCAGATATGTTTTGGGATATATTTTAAAGGTCGCCCATGATGTCGTTTTTCTAAATATATTACAGACCGACCATTTTGGATAATTATATTTTGAAATCATCTGTTGAAAGAGATCTACATTAAAGCCTTTGGACGTTTTAAGTATACTTCTTAAATAAAAATCTTCCTATAATGCGCTATTTATGCATGCGTTTGGTTTAGTTCAGTTGGTAGAGTATTTGCAATGTTCCTTCTCCTATACTGGTTACCTAGCTATGGTCAAAGAGCCCAGCCTGTTCTGCTATTTATCCATAGCTGGAGGGAATATTGGATTCATACCTTTCCCAAGTATATTAGCGCCATGTGAAATGCAAACAGCTTCGCCTAGATATTAAACTCGGATCGACGTGTCCATTTTCTACGACTCTAACCATTACACCATGCGCCTCTATTATATAGTATCTAGACGGATACTATATAAGCCGAACAAGGCTGGGTATATACAGCTCGTTTAAGATAACGTTATTAAGCAAATATGTTTTATCCCATTCTTATGTTGCATAATCTATGATAGCATAGATCATTGAAAACGCTGTGTAGCGAAAATGGAAAGTTACAGACTGTTGGGGAACTTTGACCCCACAGGCGAGAAAATCGCAATCACTTGAAGTCACGCGAGAGCTAGAGATCCTCAGTTCCAGGTAGAAGAGATGTCTCTTGCTTGACTGGAACTCATCAACTGCGCACGCTGTATTAGTTAGTTAAGATTAGGAATAACAGTTTAAAAAGTAACGTGGAGTTGTTGGTCAATGAATGCCTTAGCTTGAAAATGAATCAACAACAAGAACCCAGACAAGAAGTAGAAGAAGATAGAATTCACTAGAATAGACTCTGTCCTAATTAGTGATCTAGGCGACCAGTTTAGGAGAAGGAAAACTTTGAATTTAAACCTGTTAAACCCCGCTTGGGGTGGTCACTACTAGAATAGGCTCAGTCCTAATTAGTGATCTATGCAACCAGTCTAGGAGAAGGAAAACTCCGAATTTGAACCTGTTAAACTCCGCTTGGGGTGGTCACTACTAGAATAGGCTCAGTCCTAATTAGTGATCTAGGCAACCAGTCTAGGAGAAGGAAAACTCTGAATTTAAACCTGTTAAACCTGTTAGAATAAACAACTATTCTAGTAGTAACAGTAACATGGCGACTGGACGATCACAGATGGCCAGAGAAGAAGAAAGAAGCAAGTAATGCAAATATGCATTGTCATATATCTCTCTGATATCTGTCTCTGTCTCCCCCCCTCTCTCTCTCTCTCTCTCTCTTTGTCTGTCTGTCTGTCTATCTGTCTCTCTCTGACACAAAAGAACTATTGTGTATATACCCAAGATGGGAATATAACACTTAATACTTAAAGGACTTTGCATGTTTGGATTATTACCTGCTTCTATCACTAGGTTTTTTTTAAAACTTTTCCTAGAAAATTCGGAATAATGAAATCTTCAATTTAGATTACACAATTTTGTTTTCTTTATAAAACTGCATATTCTCATATTTTTTCATCAATCTTTATTGTTATATTGTTATTGTTATTCCCTTTGCGAATATTTCACATCAGTTGTAACTAGTAAAAATAAACAAATGAAGTTGTTATTCTATCATTAATTCAAATTCATACGGGAAATATGTTGTAACAGTTTAAACGCAGTTGCTGCTCACTTTGAATTTCAAATTAAAACAAATGACGTTATTATCAAATTGTGTTATAAAGTAAATAATTCAATGAATGTAATTTTACTTTTCATTTTATTATTTATAATTACATTGTATTTGAAATGGGAATAATAATTATGTTGGAGTCCATTAAGACTGGTAAATGTTGTTTTTTTTTCGCTTCGAGAGGGCATATCATACTTCTTGAAATTCGAAACCTATAAATTTATTATATACTTTATAAAATAAATGTGGATGCGCTCGGTGTTATGGTTACCATCGCAGAAAATGAGCGCGACGAGACGAGTTTAAATCCTGGACGAGGCTGTTTGTATTATCCTATAGCATTAATAACCTTGGAAAAGGTACAAACCCAACTATTCTCTCTCCAGCTATGGGTAAATAGTAGGTTAGACGGCTGTTTTGTCTTGGTTAGTGTTGTGATGTTATTCCAACAGTAAAAAAGAAGTCAAGTCGAGGTAGGGTAAAATAAGACAAGTGTATTTACAATAATGGTACAGGAACGGCTAGCTTGCCGTTAACGGTAACAGTACCACCTTTTCACTCGGTGTCTCACTATTTATAGTGAGAACCGGTGTATATTCTCCACTGTAGGAATGGCCGGTACAACAGTTAGGATACCAGTCTAGGAGAAGGAAAACTTTGAATACGCACCTATTAAACTCTGCTTGAAAAATTGTCCTTGTGTAGCATCCGGCATCCTGCTCGTGCTGGGCAGTTGGTAAATACATATAACATAAATGGATTATCAATAAATATGATGGTGGAATATCACCCCTGTTGTATACCCTTGTTGGGTATATACATCGGCAGAGTTCTCGTGAGATAGAGAGACAGACAGACAGATAGAGTTAAGATTGTGACTTCCTTGTTTCTTTGTCTAGTGGTTGTTTCATCTTCTTTCTTTTGGCCGGTTGTCATCTGTCGTCTAACTCCTTGGATCTGTGAGGCAAAATGGTAGCCGAAGGTAGATGCAGCACCCCACCTCTTGTTGTATACCCTCGTTGGGTATATATATATTTACCAACCCCTCCGCACGAGCAGGATGTGACACAAGGTCAAACAGGTTTGAATTCAGAGTTTTCCTTCTCCTAGACTGGTTGCCTAACCAAGGTTAAAGAGCCCAGTCTGCCCTACTATTTATCCATAGCTGGAGGGAGAGTAGGATTCATACCTTTCCCAAGGGTACTAGCGCTGAGTGAAATGCAATTATCACATCCAGGATTTGAACTCGGGGCGACGAGTCCATTTCCAATGACTTTAACCATCGCACCACGCGCTTCCTAAGAGAGTTCTCGTGTTATAGAGAGATACAGACAGACAGACAGATAGAGTTAAGATTGTGATTTACTTGCTTCGTTGTCTAGTGGTTGTTTCATCTTCTTTCTTTTTTTCCTCTTTTTCTAAGTTCTTGTCCGGCTGTTTCTAACGAAGGACTTATTTTTAAATCCTGCATTAATCAATAATTTGTTTTTCTTTGATCAAAGATTTTATTACTGCCCATCCTGATTCAGCGCGGTTTGAGTTACAACCACTCTGCCTGACGTCTGGTTAAAAACTGACTTCCTAACTAACTAAAAAAGTAACGTGCGAGAATTCCGCCTCTGGGGTCTGTTGGGGCCATAACCTTTACTGGTATTTTTCCTTCCTCTGCTCTGAAATAATGGCCTCTTAGAATTTTCGCTACACGGCTTGTCAAAAGCCCACGCTACCACACAATTATGCAACAACTCCTTCACGAGGCGATTCCTGTAAATACCAACAAAGTTAAGGATGACAACGGACAGTCGGAGAGACCCCGTCCGATCAATCGGCTGATCACGTCAAGCCCCAATACCTATATGATCGTCGCAACCCTTTGCAATGTCAACCCTTCTTCAACGTAGACAGCATGTCAGTAACACCCGAGCAGCACTATCTCCCGAGGAAATTGGCATAATGACCTGGTCAATCGCTGCGGGTGCCCGAAGAAGCACATAGCCCCAAATCCCTGGAATTTTTTGTAATAGGTTTAAACGACTACCGGGAATGAAGAGGCAGTCACTGCAGACATTTGTTTAGTAAGTTGCGAGCGGACCTCCAAATTGCTGGACTGAAAGCCTCAAGTAAGCATGTGAATCGGTAGTTCCGACCAACGCCGGGGTCCAGGGGTCCAATGGTCCAAGTTAATAGCGTTGATCCCAGGGGGCCATCCCCTCAGGCAACACCTGCCTCTTCGATTTAAAGGGGTAGGGTTGGGTTTATTGCCCAGTGCTTGAGGCGGCCCCTTGAGGGGGAATGCCGAAGGGATCAACGCAATTTTTCACCCGCTACCATGTGCTTCGGTTTGTAGGTGGTCCTGCATTAATAGGGCCTTGTGCCTGACTCGTACAAGTGGGGTACGAGGTAAATACCATGTGAATCGGGGATCTAAGGAATCTCACAGAGGAAAGAACAGAGCAGCTTCAAATGAAGAAGGACTGAACGCTGGTGTAGTATGTTCCTAGCTACTACAGTGACAAAATACAGTAAAGGCTGGTTTAACTCAGTCGGTAGAGCGTCTGCCTAGGAATCTGAAGGTTCCTGATTCGATACCGGCCCTCACAAACTCAGCGTATGAGTAGCACAGGGACATGTGGGATAAGTGAAGGAAGAGCTGAAAATAAGTGTGGCGCTTCACCACAGACGTTAAAAAAATCTCCTTAGTCTTGCACTTGTGAAAAGGGGATAGACTCTCTCATTGTCTGGCTGATACTGACATCAGGCTACCCGCTGACTTTTTAACTGGTAGTATTCACTGGATTTAGAGTAATAGTAGGACTCCTCGGTCACCCAGAAAAATGGGTTAAAATTGCAAATCGTCGTCAAAATTAAAACGGAAAAATTTGGCTTGGGCATAGATTTTAATGAATTTGATTATTACTGACACGATTTATGTTATTTTTTACTTAAATTTTAACCGTTAATTGTGTTTTTAACCGTTTTTCATTGGACGTTATTTTCCTACAGAGGGCCGCAAGGGAACTAATTTTAAGAGGGATAAATATTTTCCGAGAATTTATTAAATAAAAGACACGGATTATTACACGTTTGATCATCCATACTTAAGAAAAGCACACGTCGCCTGTAATATTGAAAAGAAAAGTACGTTTTTTGTTTGTTTTTTGTTTGTATGTTTATTAATTCTGACTAGCCTTTCATTCATCTGTTTTATTTTATCTATTTTTTCCTTAAACACAACTAACGGTTAAATTTAAGTAAAGAATAACATAAATCGTGTCCTTAGTAATAATTAAATTCATTAAAATCTATGCCCAAGCCAAATTTTTCCGTTTTAATTTTGACGATGATTTGCAATTCTAACCGAAAAATGCTCCTGTTCATCTCAGAGGTACTATACATGGGGCGGTTTTATTTATTGTTTTTACTATAAAATATGACTGAATGGGTAGCCATGGCATAGGGATGTTTATAAGAAATAAGAAATAGAAATAAGAAATTTATTTATCAATAGTAGGTACAAGTTATAAAGAATAAGTAAAAGAAAAACTTTATTTTTGTTAAACTACTATTGAAGGGAGGCCATGCCTAATAGCGTGAAGCTAAGCCATGGACATGACCACCCTTGGACGCTCACAGGAAACGATACAAGACACTCCAGACAACACAAACATATAGATATATATCATGAACAAATTAGCCGTGTGAGAATCTAAATGCAAATCTGTTGTTTATAAGAGACAATAAAATGCTTTTACAAAAGTTTTTTAAGGACAAAATATTTAACCGAAACAAGCTTCACCTTTTCCTCCTTTTTCATCAAACAATACCGACAGAACAGTGTTCCAAAAATTAAGTGCATTAAAACGAATCGAATTATGCCCAAAACTAACCGTATTGATGATAGGGAAATTAAACAAACCAGTCTGGTCAGCACGAGTGATATTTAGCAAATATCTTGGCGATTGGAATGAATTGGATATTCAGTGTGTGATCTAGTGCTAATAATGTTTGTTTTTGTTTTGTATATTTTATTAATTCTGACTAGCCTTATCATTCATCTCTTTTATTTTATCTATTTTTCCTTAAACACAACTAACGGTTAAAATTTTAAGTAAAAATAACATAAATCGTGTCCTTAGTAATAATTAAATTCCTTAAAATCTATGCTCAAGCCAAATTTTTCCGTTTTAATTTTGACGACGATTTGCAATTCTAACTGAAAAATGCTCCTGTTCATCTCTGAAGTACTATAGTAAATATGACTGAATGGGTAGCCATGGCAGAGGGATGTTTAGCAAATATCTTGGCGATTGTAATGAATTGGATATTCACTGTGTGATCTACTGTTAATAGCCAAACTAGTTAAACTAGACAGAGCTAGTAGGTAAGCAAAATGTGACTGTTATTAAAAGTTGTAGGCGCTGGCGCGTGTAATAAATTGGCAATAAAATTGACTGGATCAGTTTTGCCGTTAATATCCGGTTCGCTACATTAAAGCCACATCCGCTTTTTTCGCTTGAAAGCAAAGGTTTATTTATTTTCCGAGATGCATTTAACTTATAAAATAATCACACACACACACACACAACACACACACACACACACATATATATATTATATATATATATGGATAATAGGGGGTCTATATTTATAAGGAAACAGTGCTCAATATCATGGATAGATTATTTATATGTACTGACTTTATGTCTTCGCTACTCTAACACACACACACACACACACACACACACACACACACACACACACACACACATATATATATAATTATATAATATATATAAATTAATGTAGGAAGCGTGTGGAGTAATCTTTGAAGTCAATTGGAAATGGACTCGTCGTCCCGAGTTCAAATTTCTGGACGTGGTAATTGCATTTCACTTAGCGCTAATACCCTTGGGAAAGGTATGAATCCTACTCTCCCTCCAGTTATGAGTAAAAGTAGGGCAGACTGGGCTCTTTAACCTTGGTTCAAGCGACCGGTCTAGGAGAAGGAAAACTCTGAATTCAAATCTGTTAAACTCCGCTTAAGAAATTGACCTTGTGTCACATCCTGCTCGTGCGGAGGACTTGGTATATATATATATATATATATATATATATATATTATATTTACCAACCCCTCCGCACGAGCAGGATGCGAGGCAAGGCCCAATTTCTCAAGCGGAGTTTAACAGGTTTGAATTCAGAGTGTTCCTTCTCCTAGACTGGTTACGACAAAAAGAAACTGAAGGAGTAAAGAGATGAGCGCCGGTTGATAAGTATATAAACAAATCAAGTAATGATATTACAATCTGGTGCTAAGATTGCCTGATTATAAGCTGGAGTAAGGGAGGATGTAACAATATGTTTCTTCTGCATTGTTTGTAAGAAAAAAAGTATACCATTAATCTATTAATAATGGATATTCGGTCTCCATTTGTCCATAACAAAACTATGTCACTACCTACGTCACAATATCGAAAATCGTCAATACATAGAATAAAAACAACGCTCTAATCAGTTTTATAAATTAGTATTTTACTCTCGCCCTTTTTTCAGTAACAAGAGCTTAAATAAAAAGTTTACAAATAAATAAAACCTATTTCTCAGATTTCTTTAGATGAGGCTTGATAATTAGTATTATTGTATTATTCGAACTATTGTCCTCATCCGGCCTTCTCAGGTATTTCTTGTCGGACTTGGGAACCTTCCAATTGGAAACATAGTGTAGTGGATAAAGGAGTTAGGTTAAGACAGTTCTAAGTGACAGTTTTCTTAGACTGCAAAGTTCAATCCTGGGCAGCAGTAACATAGAATAATAATTAACACAGCTTAACACCTGTATCCCAGCTATGTTTAGTGGAATGAGAACAGGATACCCCCGGGGACTGATAAAGGGTTAGGTTCAAACTTCCGTGATGGTTCACGATTACGAAAAGAAAGTTCCCCGAATATAACAGAGGTTCCCGAGTCCGAGTAATACATGAAGAAGGCTTGAGGGCACATCTGCCGAAACGTTGTACAAATAAACATGAAAATGAGGACAATAGTCCGAATAATACAAACAATACTAAATAAAACCTACGAGTTTGTGTAAAATTTATGTGTAAAATATTAAAAAATAATTATTTAATTAATAATAGATGTACGGCAAAATTTTATTCGAGGGGGACAGAACTAAGTTTCTATTTGAAATTGTTTTTTTTTTTTTGTTTTTTTTACCCTTTAATAAATTTGATGATTTTACTTAATAAAAAATATTCTAACATAGAATTTAAAACCCTCCCTCCTACAATATCTTTCAAAATTTAATTTTACACCGCCCGGGGAGCGTTTTTTGTTTCAATTTTGAACAATTTAGTCTAGTTTGTTTAAAGGCAAATTTTATGTTATTTTATTTGTTGTTCGTTTATTTACTGCTACAAAACAAACAAGGTGAACGTCCTCGAAGTGTGCTAATTCCATATTCATGTCAGCGGTAGTATGATTAAAACACATTGTTGACTAAAACCTCCGAATAATATCAAAATTTTCATTTTCAGACTCTAATTATCTGTTATTATCCCTAGAGAATTTTTATGCTTCGTTGATGAGGATTTTTTAACGAAAAAATTGAATTGATTTTTAATCAACTTATACAGACATTATTCGCAGATTTCTGATAAATAACATTGAAATAATCGATTCCTAGTATCATATAGTTAGTAATTAGCTAATTATTGAATAACACTAACGATTCTCCTGTTAGTGTTTTTATTTCTAATTAATTGTATGTTAGCAGTAATTGGACACATGTTGCAACGGATATCAGGGTTGAGTAATACGGTTTTAAATGACAATTATCAGTAGGTTGTAGGTTCAATCCTAACAACGAACTGAAATAGCATAAATACTTAACATAGTTTAACACTTTGTACTGAGTCATGGTTATGGAATGAGAACAATCTAACCCAATGGATTTCTAATCAGTGGATGGTGGGGGTCACAGTCAAGTCTGACGCAAGATTCCAATCGACAATCTAAACCTCCAACTGTATCACGTTCCAAAATCCAATATCCAAAATTATTTCTTTGTCCGCTCGTCTCGACAACAAAATACTAATGCAGTTGTTCCCTTCCTCGTCTGCGTGGGCAAGTCCTTTAAATATATCTCAATCTCACCACATCCGGGCTCCTCACTCAGAATTGTCCGTGCAGCACGTGCGACACTCGTCAGCACTGCAAGTACGCGCCAATCTTTACGGCGCGACCACCTACATCCGGGCCACTCTGCTATTTCCTATTTCACTGCTCGTCCACATTCTGATGTATGCGGGTTCGACTCTAGGTCAGTCCTGCACGCCAGGCAAAAGCCTAGACCGCTTCCTTCGAGAATACGGCAAGTCCTTCACGCCCGCCACTCTCTCTGTCACACCGTGTTGCACGAGGTAGGTCTCTCTCTCACTAAGGATTAAATAAAGGTTTAGTTCAAGTTCTGTGTAGACTACAAATACGACATGAAGGCTCTTAAATCGACCAGGAGGTTCCGAGTTCTATAAGAAACACCGGAAGAAAAACCGAATGGCACATCGGCCTAAACTGTGTATATAACCATAAAGAATGAGGCAACAGCCCCGAAAAAATCTGAATAATAGAAATAGTAATGGCTTAAATAAAGTTCGGTTCGAAATTCGGTGAAAATTACGGGTTACCACATGAGGGTTCCAATTCGACCAGAAGTTCCCTGAGTTCTATCTAAGACAGATGGCACATCGCCGATACTTGTGTATATAACTAAAAATGAGAACAACGCCGAAAATTTAGATAACTCAGGAACATTCTGGTCGAATTGGGAACCCTCATGTGGTAACCCGTAATTTTCACCGATTTCGAACCGAACTCTATTAAGCCATTACTATTTCTATTATTTCAGATTTTTTCGGGCTGTTGTCCTCATTCTTTATGGTTATATACACAGTTTTAGGCCGATGTGCCATTCGGTTTTTCTTCCGGTGTTTCTTATAGAACTCGGGAACTCCTGGTCGAATTTAAGAGCCTTCATGTCGTATTTGGTAGTCTACACAGAACTTTGAACTAAACCCTTTATTTAACTCCTTAGTGAGAGAGAGACTACCTCGTGCAACACGGTGTGACAGAGAGAGTGGCGAGGCGTGAAGACTTGCCGTATTCTCGAAGGAACGGTCAGGCTTGCCTGGCGTGCAGGACTGACCTAGAGTCCGAACCCGCATACATCAAATGTGGACGAGCAGTGAATAGGAAATAGCAGTGGCCCGGATGTAGGTGGTCGCGCCGTAAAGATTGGCGCGTACTTGCAGTGCTGACGAGTGTCGCACGTGCTGCACGGACAATTCTGAGTGAGGAGCCGGATGTGGTGAGATTGAGATATATTTAAAGGACTTGCCCACGCAGACGAGGAAGGGAACACTGCAATTAGTATTTTGTTGTCGAGACGAGCGGACAAAGAAATATTTTGGATATTGGATTTTGGAACGTGATACAGTTGGGAGTGTTTAGATTGTCGATTGAATCTTGCGTCAGACTTGACTGTGACCCCCCCCATCCACTGATTAGAAATCCATTGGGTTAGATTGGTTCTCATTCATAACCATGACTCAGTACAGTGTTAAACTATGGTTAAGTATTTTATGCTATTTCCAGTTCGTTGTTAGGATTGAACCTACAACCTACTGATAATTGTCATTTAAAACCGTATTACTCAACCCTGATATCCGTTGCAAACATGTGTCCAATTACTGCTAACATACAATTAATTAGAAATAAAACACTACAGGGAGAATCGTTAGTGTTATTCAATAATTAGCTAATTACTAACTATATGATAACTAAGGAATCGATTATTTCAATGTTATTTATCAGAAATCTGCGAATAATGTCTGTATAAGTTGATTAAAAATCAATTCAATTTTTTCGTTAAAAAATCCTCATCAACGAAGCATAAAAATTCTCTAGGGATAATACAGATAATTAGAGTCTGAAAATGAAAATTTTGATATTATTCGAGGTTTTAGTCAACAATGTGTTTTAATCATACTACCGCTGACCAATGATATGAATTAGCAACCTTCGAGGACGTTACCTTGTTTGTTTTGTAGCAGTAATAACGAACAACAAATAAAAACATAAAATTGTGCCTTTAAACAAACTAGACTAAATTGTTCAAAATTGGAAACAAAACGCTCCCCGGGCGTGTAAAATTAAATTTTGAAAGATTTGTAGGAGGGAGGGTTTTAAATTCTATGTTAGAATATTTTTTATTAAGTAAAATCATCAAATTTATTAAAGGGTAAAAAAAACAAAAAAAAAAAAACAATTTCAAATAGAACTTAGTTCTGTCCCCCTCGAATAAAATTTTGCGTACATCTATTTAATTAAATAATTATTTTTAATATTTTACACATAAATTTTACACAAACTCGTAGGTTTTTATTTAGTATTGTTTGTATTATTCGACTATTGTCCTCATTTCATGTTTATTTGTACAACGTTTCGGCAGATGTGCCCTCAAGCCTTCTCATGTATTACACGGACCTCGGAACCTTCTGTTATATTGGGATTCTTTCTAATCGTGACCTCAGAAGTTTTTGAACCTAACCCTTTATTCAGTCCCCCCCGTGGGGTAAATCCTGTTCTCATTCCACTAAACATAGCTGGGATACAGGTTGTTAGCTGTGTTAATATTATTCTATGTTACTGCTGCCAGGATTGAACTTGCAGTCTAGAGAAAACTGTCACTTAGAACTGTCTTAACCTAACTCCTTTTCTCCACTACACTATGTTTCCAATTGGAAGGTTCCCAGTCCGACAAGAAATACCTGAAGAAGGCCGGATGAGGACAATAGTTCGAATAATACAATAACTAATTATCAAGCCTCATCTAAAGAAATCTGAGAAATAGGTTTTTATTTATTTGTAAACTTTTATTAAGCTCTTGTTACTGAAAAAAGGGCGAGAGTAAAATACTAATTATAAAACTGAATTAGAGCGTTGTCTTATTCTATGTATTGACGATTTTCGATATTGTGACGTAGGTAGTGACATAGTTTTGTTATGGACAAATGGAGACCGAATATCCATTATTAATAGATTAATGGTATACTTTTTTTCTTACAAACAATGCAGAAGAACATATTGTTACATCCTCCCTTACTCCAGCTTATAATCAGGCAATCTTAGCACCAGATTGTAATATCATTACTTGATTTGTTTATATACTTACAAACCGCGCTCATCTCTTTACTCCTTCAGTTCTTTTTGTGCGTAACCAGTCTAGGAGAAGGAACACTCTGAATTCAACCTGTTAAACTCGCGCTTGAGAAATTGGCCTTGCCTCGCATCCTGCTCGTGCGGAGGGGTTGGTAAATATATATATATATATATATATATATATATATATATACCAAGTCCTCCGCACGAGCAGGATGTGACACAAGGTCAATTTCTTAAGCGGAGTTTAACAGATTTGAATTCAGAGTTTTCCTTCTCCTAGACCGGTCGCTTGAACCAAGGTTAAAAGAGCCCAGTCTGCCCTACTTTTTACTCATAACTGGAGGGAGAGTAGGATTCATACCTTTCCCAAGGGTATTAGCGCTAAGTGAAATGCAATTACCGACGTCCAGAATTTGAACTCGGGACGACGAGTCCATTTCCAATGACTTCAAAGATTACTCCACACGCTTCCTACATTAATTTATATATATATATATATATTATATATATATGTGTGTGTGTGTGTGGTGTGTGTGTGTGTGTGTGTGTGTTGTGTGTGTTAGAGTAGCGAAGACATAAAGTCAGTACATATAATATCTATCCATGATATTGAGGCACTGTTTCCTTATAATATATAGCCCCCTATTATCCATTATAATATTATATATATATGTGTGTGTGTGTGTGTGTGTTGTGTGTGTGTGTGTGATTATTTTATAAGTTAAATGCTCTCGGAAAATAAATAAACCTTTTGCTTTCAAGCGAAAAAGCGGATGTGGCTTTAATGTAGCGAACCGGATATTAACGGCAAAACTGATCCAGTCAATTTTTATTGCCTTTATTACACGGCGCCAGCGCCTACAACTTTTAATAACAGTCACATTTTGCTTACCTACTAAGCTCTGTCTAGTTTAACTAGTTTGGCTATTAACAGTAGATCACACAGTGAATATCCAATTCATTACAATCGCAAGATATTTGCTAAACATCCCTCTGCCATGGCTACCCATTCAGTCATATTTACTATAGTACTTCAGAGATGAAAGGAGCATTTTTCAGTTTAAATTGCAAATCGTCGTCAAAATTAAAACGGAAAAATTGGCTTGAGCATAGATTTTAAGGAATTAATTATTACTAAGACACGATTTATGTTATTTTTTACTTAAAAATTTTAACCGTTTAGTTGTGTTTAAGGAAAAATAGATAAAATAAAAGAGATGATGATAAGGCTAGTCAGAATTAATAAATATACAAACAAAAACAAACTTATTAGCACTAGATCACACACTGATATCCAATTCATTCCAATCGCCAAGATATTTGCTAAATATCACTCGTGCTGACCAGACTGGTTTTTAATTTCCCTATCATCATACGGTTAGTTTGGGCATAATTCGATTCGTTTAATGCACTTAATTTTTGAACACTGTTCTGTCGGTATTGTTTGATGAAGAAAAGGAGGAAAAGGTGAAGCTTGTTTCGGTAAATTATTTTGTCCTTAAAAATTTTGTAAAAGCATTTTATTGTCTCTTATAAACAACAGATTTGCATTTAGATTCTCACACGGCTAATTTGTCTCATGATATATATCTATATGTTTGTGTTGTCTGGAGTGTCTTGTATCGTTTCCTGTGAGCGTCAAGGGTGGTCATGTCCATGGCTTAGCTTCACGCTATTAGGCATGGCCTCCCTTCAATAGTAGTTTAACAAAAATAAAGTTTTTCTTTTACTTATTCTTTATAACTTGTTACCTACTATTGATAAATAAATTTCTTATTTCTATTTCTTATTTCTTATAAACATCCCTATGCCAATGGCTACCCATTCAGTCATATTTTATAGTAAAAACAATAAATAAAACCGCCCATGTATAGTACCTCTGAGATGAACAGGAGCATTTTTCGGTTAGAAATTGCAAATCATCGTCAAAATTAAAACGGAAAAATTTGGCTTGGGCATAGATTTTAATGAATTTAATTATTACTAAGGACACTTTATGTTATTCTTTACTTAAATTTTAACCGTTAGTTGTGTTTAAGGAAAAAATAGATAAATAAAACAGATGAATGATAAGGCTAGTCAGAATTAATAAACATACAAACAAAAAACAAACAAAAAACGTACTTTCTTTTTCAATATTACAGGCGACGTGTGCTTTTCTTAAGTATGGATGATCAAACGTGTAATAATCCGTGTCTTTTATGTTAATTAAATTCTCGGAAAATATTTATCCCTCTTAAAATTAGTTCCCTTGCGGCCCTCTGTAGGAAAATAACGTCCAATGAAAACGGTTAAAAACACAATTAACGGTTAAAATTTAAGTAAAAAATAACATAATCGTGTCAGTAATAATCAAATTCATTAAAATCTATGCCCAAGCCAAATTTTTCCGTTTTAATTTGACGACGATTTGCATTTTAACCCATTTTTCTGGGTGACGAGGAGTCCTACTATTACTCAAATCCAGTGATACTACCAGTTAAAAAAGTCAGCGGGTAGCCTGATGTCAGATCACCAGACAATGAGAGAGTCTATCCCTTTCACAAGTGCAAGACTAAGGAGATTTTTTTAACGTCTGTGGTGAAGCGCCACACTTATTTTCAGCTCTTCCTTCACTTTATCCCACATGTCCTGTGCTACTCATACGCTGAGTTTGTGAGGGCCGGTATCGAATCAGGAACCTTCAGATTCTAGGCAGACGCTCTACCGACTGATTAAACCAGCCTTTACTGTATTTTGTCACTGTAGTATCAGGAAATACTACACCCGTTCATCCCTTCTTCTTTGAAGCTGCTCTGTTCTTTCCTCTGTGAGTTCCTTAGATCCCCGATTCACATGGTATTACTCGTACCCCCTTGTACGAGTCAGGCACAAGCCCTATTAATGCAGACAACTACAAACGAGAGCACATGGTAGGGTGAAAATTGCGTGATCCTTTCGGCATTCCCCCTCAAGGGGCCGCGCAACACGGGCAATAACCAAACCCTACCCCTTTAAATCGAAAGAGGCAGGTGTTTGCCTGAGGGGATGCCCCTGGGATCACGCTATTAACCTTGGACCATTTTGGACCCCTGGACCCCGCGGCGTTGGTCGGAACTACCGATTCAACGATCTTACTTGAGGCTTTCAAGTCACAATTTGGACGGTCGCTCGCAACTTACTAAACAAATGTCTGCATGACTGCTTTTATTCCCGTAGTCGT
The DNA here is from genome assembly GCA_023376005.1 of Doryteuthis pealeii. Taxonomy (NCBI): domain Eukaryota; kingdom Metazoa; phylum Mollusca; class Cephalopoda; order Myopsida; family Loliginidae; genus Doryteuthis; species Doryteuthis pealeii. The sequence goes on from CM042161.1 coordinate 50,528,852, forward strand.
TTAAACCTATTACAAAAAATTCCAGGGATTTGGGGCTATGTGCTTCTTCGGGCTACCCGCAGCGTTGACAGTATTATGCAATTTCCTCGGAGATAGTTGGCTGCGTCGGTTTACTGACATGCTGTCTACGTTGAAGAAGGCGTTACATTGCAAAGGGTTGGCGACGATCATAATAGGTATTAGGGGCTGACGTGATCAGCCCGATTGAATCGGACGGGGTCTCTCCGACTGTCCGTTGTCATCGCTTAACTTGTTGGATTTACAGGAATCGCCTCGTGAGGAGTTTTGCTAATTGTGTGGTAGCGGGTTCTTTTTTGACAAGCCGTGTAAGCGAAAATTCTAAGAGGCCATTATTTTTCAGAGCAAGGAAGGAAAAATACCAGTAAAAGGTTATGGCCCAACAGACCCAGAGGCGGAATGTCTCGCACGTTAATTTTTAGTTAGTAGGAAGCAGTTTTTAACGACTGTCAGGCAGAGTGGTTGTAACTTCAAACCGCGCTAATCAGGATGGGCAGTAATAAAATCTTTGATCAAGAAAAACAATTATTGATTAAATGCAGGAGTTAAAAATTAAGTCTTCGTTAGAAACAGCCGGACAAGAACTTAGAAAAAGAGAAAAGAAAAGATGAAAAACAGACCACTAGACAACGAAGCAAGTAAATACAATCTTAACCCCTCTATCTGTCTGTCTGTCCTGTATCTCCTATAAAACGAGAACTCTCTAGGACGCGGTGGTCGATTGGTTAAAGTATTGGAATGGATCGTCGCTCCGATTCAATCTGATGTGGATATATTGCATTTCACTCGCGCTAGTACCTGGGAAGGTATAATCCTAACTCTCCCTCCAGCTATGGATAATGTAGGGCAGACTGGGCTCTTTAACCTTTTGGGGTGTAGCGCAACCATCTACGGAGAAGGAAAACTCTGAATTCAAACTGTTTGACCTTGGTCACATCCTGCTCGTGCGGGAGGGGTTGGTAAAATATATATATACCACGAGGGTATACAACAAAGGTGGGGTGCTGCATCTACCTTCGCTACCATTTTTGCCTCACAGATTCCAAGAGTTAACGACAGATGACAACCGGCCAAAAGAAAGAAGATGAACACTCACTGCAAAGAAACAAGGAAGTCACAATCTTAATCTCTATCTGTCTGTCTGTCTCTCTATCTCACGAGAACTCTGCGAGTATTACCAACAGGGTATACAACAGGCGGTGATCATCCCACCATCATAGTTTATTGATAACCATTTATGTTATATGTTTTACAACGCCCAGCACGAGCAAGGATGCCGGATGCTACACAGGACATTTTTAAGCAGAGTTTAATAGGTGCGTATTCAAGTTTCCCTTCTCCTAGACTGGTATCCTAAGCTGTTGTACGCGGCCTTCACAAGTGAGAATATACACCGGTTCTCACTATAAATAGTGAGCACCGAGTGAAAAGGTGTAACTGTTACGTTAACGGCAAGCTAGGCCGTTCCTGTACGCATTATTGTAAATACACTTGTCTTATTTACCCTAACCTCGACTTGGAATTCTTTTTAACTGTTGAATAACATCACAAACGACTAACCAAAGACAAAACAGCCGTCTACCTACTATTTACGCCATAGCTGAAGAGAAAGTTGGTTGTACCTTTTTCAGGTATTATGCTGATAGGATAAATACCAACAGCCTCGTCCAGGATTTAAACCGTCTTCGTCGCGCTCATTTTCTGCGTGTGCCCCTCCCCGCCCCACCATAACACCGAGCGCATCCACATTTATTTTATAAAGTATATATAAATTTATAGTTTCGAATTCAATAAAAAAGAAGTATGATATGCCCTCTCGAAGCGCAAAAAAAACAACATTTACCAGTCTTAATGGACTCCAACCATTATGTATTATTCCATTTCAAATACAATGAAATATAATAATTAAATGAAAAGTAAAAATTCATCTTGAATTATTTACTTTATAACACATTTGATAATAACGGTCATTTGTTTAATTTGAAATTCAAAGTGAGCGCAACTGGCGTTAAGACTGTTACAACATTTCCCGTATTAATTTGAATTAATGATAGATAACAATTCATTTTGTTTATTTTACTAGTTTACAACTGATGTGAAATATTCGCAAAGGAATAACAATAACATATAAAGATAAGATTGATGAAAATATGAGAATAGCAGTTTATAAAGAAAAGCAAAATTGTGTAACTAAATTGAAGATTCTTATTCCGAAATTTTTTCTAGGAAAGTTTTAAAAAAACCTAGTGATAGAAGCAAGGTAATAACCAAACATGCAAAGTCCTTTAAGTTTAAGTGTTATATTCCCATCTTGGTATCATACACAATAGTTTCTTTGTGTCAAGCAGAGACAAGATAGACAGACAGACAGACAAAAGAGAGAGAGAGAGAGAGAGGGGGGGGACAGGACAGATATCAGAGAGATATATGACAAATGCATATTTGCATTACTTGCTTCTTTTCTTCTCTGGCATCTGTGATGTCCAGTCGCCATGTTACTGTTACTACTTAATAGTTTGTTATTCTAAACAGGTTTAACAGGTTTAAATTCAGAGTTTTCCTTCTCCTAGACTGGTTTCCTAAGATCACTAATTAGGACTGAGCCTATTCTAGTAGTGACCACCCCAAGCGGAGTTTAACAGGTTCAAATTCGGAGTTTCCTTCTCCTAGACCGTTGGCATAGATCACTAATTAGACTGACCTATTCTAGTAGGTGCCCCCAAGCGGGGTTTAACAGGTTAATCAAAAGTTTTGCCTTCCCTAACGGTCGCTAGTCCACTAATCTAGGACAGATCTATTCTAGTGAATCTATTCTCTACGTCTTGTCGGGTTCTTGTTGTTGATTCTTTCAAGCTAGGCATCATTGACCAACAACTCCAGTTCTTTTTAACTGTTATTCCTAACTTAACTACTCATACAGCGTCGCGTTGATCGATTTCAGTCAAGCAAGAGACATCTCTCTTCTACCTGGAACTGGGATCTCTAGCTCTCGCGGGACTTCAAGGATTTGGCGATTTTCTCGCCTGTGGGAAAGGTTCCCAACAGTCGGTAACTTTCCATTTTCGCTAACACAGCGTTTTCAATGATCTATGCTATTCATAGATATGCAAATACGAATGGAATATAACAATATTTTGCTTAATAACGTTATCTTAAAACGAGCTGTATATACCCAGCCTTGTTGTTATATGTATCCGTTAGATACTATATAATAGAGGCGCATGGTGTAATGGTTAGAGTCGTGAAAATGGACACGTCGATCCGAGTTTAATATCTAGGCGAAGCTGTTTGCAATTTCACATGGCGCTAATATACTTGGGAAAGGTATGAATCCATATTCCCTTCCAGCTATGGATAAATAGCAGAACAGGCTGGGCTCTTTGACCATATGCTAGAACAGTATAGGAGAAGAACATGCAATACTCTAGCCAACTGAAACTAACAAACGCATGCATAAATACGATATAGAAGATTTTTTAAGAAGAACTTAAAACGTCAAAGCTTTAATGTAGATCTCTTTCACAGATATTCAAAATATAATTAATCCAAAATGGTCGGTCTGTAATTATTTAGCAAAACGACATCATGGTTGCGACCTTTAAATATATCCAAAACTATCTGGTATTTACTCTTAATAATGGCAGCCATTTAGATAGTCAAATACTCTTTGTTCTCTTGAAGCTGACATTTTTGCTTTTAAACTTTATAGAAAAGCATATAAGCAAAAATGGCACTCTAAATATATTTACCTCTCCATGGACTAAACGCGTCTGCTCTTCGGAGGGGGTCTAGTGGCTTCAACCCTGGATCTTACAAGCTAACATCGTGATCCAGGAGGTCACCCCCGCCAGGCAGACAGTCTGCTCCCTTGATTTAAGGCCGGCTGTTTATTGCATATTGGGAATGCGACGGGATCAAGCGCATTTTGCACCCGCCAGCCCATGAGTCACCGGTTCGTGGTTGGTCCCACCATTAATAGACCTATATAATGGACTAATGTCACAATGCGAGTTGGGTTAAAAGGCGTATAGACACTAGCATATTTAAATGACAGAAATGAACAATGAATTAAACCTCGATTATTTTTTGTTATTTCTAGCTTAAAAACCTCTTGCAAAACTAGAACGAATTATCTGTGCGCTAGGCCTACTGAATCGCTCACAGTGGCTATCAACCATTGCGGTGACGCATCAAAACTACCGTGAGCTACTGGCGGTGGCTCTTGCGCGTGTCATTTTTTTTTAACACGAAATTCACTCGTGAACACCCCTGCCAATCTTTTGTTTTGTCTGTGAACAAACAAGACTGGTATGTTGATCCTCTTGCATAGGAAACGTTTTAATGGATTGTTCAGTATGGCGGAATTTGGTAACATCTGAGAGTAAGATATATTTTGTTGCGGTAAGAGGAAAATAAATTAACGATTAAATCATATCTTTTTCGAAGCGCATTTAGCGTTACGGTCTCGTAGGAAAAGAATTAATAATCCAAGGTCAAGTTATGGACAGATTTCGGCATCTCAGCTTAAGCTTGGAAAAGCCTTGAATCCACTTGTTTCCCTCTGCTTAGTGAGTAACTGGGTTCTTTAGTCTTGTTCAAGGCAACCCGTCTAGGAGAAATGAAATCTAAATTCCAAAAGCTAAAAAAAAAGTCCTTTTATTGGGTGTAATTTTTTTAATTAGTCCATTGGATGTAAGTAAAATAAAGTCGTCTAATGTGGTATCACCAGACTGCGAAGGAGTATACTCCCCCTTCACTGCGCTATACCAGGAGATTGTTGCGTCTGGGCGTGGAGGCCACATCCTACCACAACCTCCTCACATTACGGACAGATCACTGTGCTACTCATACGTTAGGGCCGGTATCAGACAGGAACCTGGTGATTCCCAACCGGACGCTACCGACTGTGTAAACCGGACGCCTTAGTTGTTGGATGTACTTAAAGAGTAAAAATGGAACGCGGGGAACAGGGAGAGACAGGGTATGCATCAGAGATCAAAGGTCAGGCAGGCGGAAATTATAAAGATCTACACATAAAACAAATATATCCTCAATAAAAATATTTGAAATTTCCCCATTCCGAAAATTAAGAACAAAAACTAAACGCATATTGTGTGGTTTAGAAATGCTGATTTAATCCCAGCAGCGTCTCCTTCGCCACAAATGGGTGTGCTAAGTATGAGACTAAATTGATTGGGAATTCCAGTTTCTGGAGATTCTGTGTAATGTGTGTACTGTAGCTGATATTATGTCTACGCAAAATTTGGGATTGAAAAGAAAACGGTATTGAATTTCTGGAGAAAGGAAGAAAAAAAATAAGAACAAAGATTAAAGTTTGGAAGGGTTTTACCTCACGGGGGGGCAGCATTGACGCGAGGAATGACTACGAACTAATTTAAAAAATAAACAAGTTTTTGACCGGAAGCGGCGTGGGTGACTTCTTCGGGGATGAGACGGAAGAAGAGAAAAATTGTTGTTTTTTCGCTGGACCTACGTAAGGGACCGATGGGGCTTCTGGTTCCCGTATGTGTTTTGCATATAAGTAACCTGAACATGATTAAGATAGAATAATTTGACCTTACCCCCTTCTCTCTCTCTCTTCTCTCTCTCTCTCCTCTCTCTGAAAAAGAACCCACGACCTAGAAAGGAATCACTACGCCCTTTGTGTATATACGAAGTTGCGTAATGTTGTTTCTGACTAATAAGCTACACTGCTACTAACGACTACTACTAACAACCTGAATTTAGCCCTATGCAACAGTAAACGTTCATTACCATTGTCCGAGCACATTTCTGACCCAGGGTTGTTGTAATACTTGTTAGGGTAATCATCATGGGTTAAATGAACATTATTAGAATATTATTCTTATTACATAGGAATACTTATGTATATCACTGTAAAATTATTGTATTAAATAGTTACTTTAAACTATAATTCTTCTCTAAGGTTATTATAATATTAGTTACTTTGAAAACCAATATAATTGTTTAGAAAAACAAATTTTATTATCAAATAAATAGTTTTGATATTTAATGTTTAGATATCAATTAGAAGAATAATTGAAATCATACAACTGTAAGCAAATTATTTGTATTAGAAAGATAACTTGATATTATATAAGTTTTGTGGCAAAGAAATGTAAGAACCAGTAAATAATTAAATATTTATATATAAACGTGCAATATACGCGATTCCTTTCTTTAGACTTAAATATAACCCTAACGGGATGGAATACCCGTTAAAATGATCAACAATCATAAAATAAATTCTGGGTCCGATATGTTGCGTCATTCTCTCTCTCTCTCTCTTCTCTCTCTCTCTCTCTCTCTTCTCTTCTCTCTCCTCTTCTCTGATTCATTTTCTCTGTCCATCTTTCTGTCTCTCTTTCGCTCTCTCTTTTCTATCTTTCCTATCTAGTCCATTTCTCCTCCGTGTATAAAGTTTATCCACCGTAGGAAGTGTAGTGGCATGATGAGTTCAAATACTGATGATATTGTTTGCTTCACATAACATTAAGTACACTTGGGAAAAGTATGTTGTACGATTCTAGTAGCTCATCTTTAGCTTTAAGCAAAGGTCTTGTCCCAAGCGGAGATCCTTGTGTTAAAGCAGAGCGCGATCTTGGTAAATAATCTTTAGTTGTTTTGGTGCTCCTCAGCCTTTGCAAGTCCTTCGTCAAATGATTGCAAATGGGCCATCTTTCTGTATCAGTGATTAAGTAGTCATCAGGCCACACATCGGGCTGTTGATTGGCTGAAGTTTAAACCCACGTGCCTTCTCTTAGTCTATAATTTAAGGGGTGTATTGTAGCACGGCTTATATACCACCAAATAATTCAACTATTCTCCCCAGCTATAGGTAAATGAGGGGCAGGCGGGCTCTTTTTTCCTTGGTATGGAACCCGTAAAGCTTAAAGAAAACTCTGAATTCAAACCTCTCACTTAAAATTACCTTGTGTCACATATGTTTGTGTGAATGGGTGGTAAAATCACATATACATTAGCTTACCTACCAACTTCGAGCCAAATTGACCTGGGGGTACAGTTAAATGAAGTAAATGCACATGCAGTTTAGCGTCCACTACTCAGAAGATACCCCCTTTGGGTGCGGTCTTAATCCGTGCATAGGATATATCAGTGTAAATACTAATTTGAATCGTTCACTCTTTCCTAAACAGAAAGATATTTATTTTTTCCCAGTTCATTTCGCTGACCTGTACCGCCGATTCCTGATTGCTGAGGAGGTATGATAATAGTTCGGTCAGATTTCGGCCGTTTCAGAAGGAGCAGACGCGTGACCCCCCTCCACCACTCTTAGATGCCTGAAAACCTTTTGGGGTTGTGTTTTTTTGTTATTGCAACGTTAATGAATATGTAAATACCTAGGTACCCCTCACTTATTTTGATTGGTAGTATCGCTCCATAAGTTCTCGACACTGTGGTGGTACAAGCGCCTACTACTAGCTATAGTAAGACTACCACGTCGCTGCTCGAGGACGTACTGATAACCGAGCTCCAGCTTTATTCATGCTACGAGAGATATCCTTACTACAAACCATAATATATCCCTGTAACCGCATAATACAGTTTATAAACATAGACGTCTAAAAGCAACGAATCTTGCATATTTATCAAAACGAATAATACACAGCGACCAAGCCGAAAAAGAATCAGCCAAGAAGGAGACTTGCAGCTACGAAGTAAGACAAAGCAATGCTTCACCTCGTCAAACAATAAAATCAGAGACGAATTATCATGTGCGCGGAATAAATCCTTTGTGATTCTCAATAAATTTATAAATTCATGATTTGCACAATTGAAAATTAAACAATGATGTGAAATTGGAACAAACACCGCCAATTTTCCATTCTGCTTCCCGGCAAAACTCAACCTCCACGCACCCACCAACCCCGAGTCCGGCAAATTTTTTTTATAAACTTCCTCAGCAATTCCTCGAACTTTTGCTTTCCTTAAAAACAGTCCCGAGGTACAACGATTTAATCTAACATTTTCCGTCTGTCGTATCCGAGTGAAAAATAAAACAGCAAGTCAATAACCGTTTCTTTGTTTTATTATATTATATTATTATTATATTGTTGTTGTTTTGTTGTTATTATTATTATTATTATATTTGAGAAAGAGAGCTAAAGAAGGGGAAGAAAGGAGAGTCTAGAGAGAGAGAGAGAGAGAGGAGAGAGAGAGAAAATTTAAGAAAAAGAAAAAGAAAAACGGTGAATGAGAGAGGAGAATTGAGTGTAAGATAAAAAGAAAGCTAGAGAGAAATGATGGAGAGAGAGAAAGAGAGGAGAGAGAGAGAGAGAAAGAAAGAGATGTCATATGATAAATAGGAGTAGGGAGAAAGGAGGAAGAGATAAATGATAAGGAGTGATTGGGGAAAGACGGACGTGCGGCGAGAAAGAGAAGAGAGAGAGAGAGGAGAGAGAGAGAGAGAAAGACCAGAAAGAAAGAAGAAAGAGAGAGTGGGTAGGAGAGATTTTGCAATAGTAAAGGGATTAAAAAAGAGCGAGACCAGAACAGAGAGAGAAGAGTGAGTGGCAGAAAAGAGAGAGGGACAGGGATAAGAAAAAAATGGAGATGGAAATTAGACTGAGATAGAAAGAAAGAAAAAGAACAGGAGAGAGAACAGAAAGAGAGAGAGAAAATGAGTCAGAGAGAGAGGAAAGAACGAGAGAGAAAGTGGATTTAAGAGAAAGAGAGAAAGAGAAGAGAGGAAGGAAATAGTCAAAGAGAGAGAGAGAGCGAGAGAGAGAAAGAGAAAATGAGTTCAGAGAAGAGAAGAGAGAGAAAGAAAGAAGATCAGCGAGAGAGAGAGAGAGAGAAAATGAGTCAGTGAGAGAGCGAGACAGAGACAGAGCAAATGATCAGAGGGAGAGAGAAAAGAGAGAGAGAAGAAAATGTTAGGAGAGAGAGGAGAGAGAGAGAGAGGAGAGAAGAGAGAGAGAAAGGAGATTAACTTCTTGGTACTGTTTTGTACCACGGAAAAATACTGATGAGTTTTTCTTTTTTTTCATTCAAGAAGTTTTTTTTTGTTTTTTTTTCTTGTTTTTTCTTGTTTTTCTTTTCTTTTTGTTCATTTATTTACGTTCTGTTTCGTTTGCACGAACGAGTTTGAATCCGAAGACTGGAACATCACATTTTCAGCGAATCCATTTAAAGTTAGGTCGCAAAGAGAAACAAAAATCTACGATAAAAAAGGAAAAAAATACAGAATAGAAAAAAATATATATATACATGATATTTTTTTTTTCAAAAGAAACTTGAATTTGTTCGGGAAATATGTTTTCTTTTTGTTGTTTATTGTTTTTATTGTGTGTACGTTTTTCAATCATTCTCTGAAAAAGAGGAATTAAGAAATGAGTAAAATCTTGAGAAAAAGAAAAAAGAAAACAATAAGTAAAAATAGGCAAGAAAATAAGACTTGTGGAAATTTTAAGGTTAAAAGAAAGAAATATTTGGCTTATCTGAACTCTCATTTCACTACATTTCCAGCTTTAAATATACACAGTGCAAATGTATATAATATATATATATATATATTCATATAGATATATATATATATATACTATATTTAAAATATGATTGAGTACTACCAAAATTGTAATGAAAATCATAATGGAAATTTGTCTAGTATAGAGTACAAATCAATACAAAACAGTTTTAAACTTTTATTTTATTATAACTTACACACACACGACACAACACACACACACCACACGCATCACGCACAATACATACATACACACAACACACACACCCACACACACACACACATATATAGTATATATTATAATATTAATAATATATAAGTTTTGTTGAACTGTACAGACAATTCTTGTCGCGACGAGTTTTTGGTTGATCCTCTCTATTTTCGGACCATCTTTTGGTGTCGGGGTGCTAACTGGTATAAGCAGTTCACCAAAGGTTTCGACACGAGCCCTTTCGGCAATACCAGTTTGCATCTCAGGTAGGAAACGACTGTAATGGTTGTGTCTCGTTTAAGGAGAACGGGTAGTGCAAGGATTAGACGTGGGAGGTAATAACAATTGGTATTTTGTGGGAGGTTAGGGATGGCAGTGGCCGACGATCGATGCAGTAGTGATTTTTTTGTGTGGGATGGGATAATATATATATATTAAGTATATAATATATATATATAATATTATCCCAATCTCCACTCACCTATAACACCCTAACTAGCATTTTATCTAACATACCGTTTTATACGTCAATACGAATACCATATCTGATTATACTGTACAAATAGTAACTACACTACATACAATGTTCACATCATAATACAAAGATTATATACACGGTTCATTACATCCACACATAATATTATCAATATTGTTACTAATAATAAACTCTATAAATAATAAATCCTCATGCGTCAACAAAGCAAGAAAACCAAACACAATACCACATCATCGCACACTCACGCGTGGATGTGATCAATGAAGTCTCGCTTTCTAACGTACTTCCATGTGTACTGCATCGCGACATACGCACACGAACAAAATCAGGCGCAACTGACATTACCACGCAAACACGTAAACAAACAAGTTGACACGCGACACATTAACCAAACGCACCATTTGATCATATTTTATATCATTTGAATCATTTTGGAACACTTCGTTGCCTGATGACTGGTACACAAGGAAGAAACCAATGGTAGCAATTATTCCAATGCGATAAATATAAACTAAAACCTTTAGTTTATTTATCTATTAACACCATCACGATAATGAGCACTCTTCTAATAACACTGCTATGTTGGATATTACCGCTCTTCAAGTTCTAGTGCCAACCATAAACATTGTTATAATATATATAATTATATATAATATTATATATTATATATATATATCTATATTGTTCAGCTGAATTTATAAAGGATTTTTTTAAATAATGACAACTTTATTGATCAGAAATTTCGAAGAGAAAAAGAGAAATTAAAACTTAAGGCCCTTTTCGACCGGTGCTTTGGGTCAAATCAACGACCGGTAGATGTGTTAAAAGTCAAATGTAAATTAAATGGGTAAAGAGAGATCCATCATACGAAATGGTGGGTAATGAACAACTACCACTGTACCGAAAGATCACCAGTTTCAAACGATGAGTTGACGAGGGACGGTATCGACCCGAATTTGATCCTGCGCGAGGTCACCAACCGAGCTAAGATAATTGCTATAAGAAGATTATGAGACGAACAAACATGGCGGACACTGTGGCGAAGCAAGCACGAGATCGAACGTGGTACTTTTCAGGCTAGCTGACTCCATACCTCCACGGGTTTACATATTTTACAAGCAATATATGATTGCGATGAATTGTAATGAAGGTAAAATATTATTAAAAAATACATTAACGAAGTACGAAAAATGTGGGAAAGTTTTTAAAATAGAATATATGATATATATAATATATATATATATTATATATCATATATATAGTAAAGAAATAACAAAACTCAGAGATTGAGCTTATAGTCTATTTCAGGGAGCCTTAGCTATAATGTCATCTCTAAGTCTTTGTGTTATTTCTTTACTTAAAATATTTGCTCTTGTGTTAAATTAAAGCACACAATTCAGCTTCATAACTGCGACAGTTCTTTTAAATAAAACTATTGTGTCGTAAGGAAGATTTCTTCTCTGGACTTTTGGCTTATATATATATATATAATATATATATATATAGTATATATATAGTAGAACGCGAGAGAGAGAGAGAGAGAGAGAGCGGATAGAGAACAGAAAGAAAAAGACAGAGACAGGGAAGAAAAGTTTTGTTTGTTTTGTTATTTCTTTGTTTCTGTTCTTGTTTTTTTTGTTTCTTTATAGAATTTGAACAATGTGTTCCGACATTTTATTTTTCTCGTCCAGAGACACGAAAATAATTAAAACAAGAAAAAAAATATTGACCCCGACGTTAGGTTGTTCGTGTTTTTTTTTTGTTTTTTTTCAGGCGGGTCGGCAGCATGAACAGATACTGAATCAGCCTATCCGGATAACTGGATGCCGTGCGGAGGAGCTTCGATGCGATGAATATTAGAGATTGTTTAGAGTAGCCATGACATATCGAGCTAATTGCGTGACCTGCTGATGCTGATACTTGATGCGCTGCTGCTGGCTGATGATGATGATGATGATGAATGATGATGCTGCTGCTGCTGCTGATGATGATGATCTGTAAGACGGCTAAAGTGGTTAATGGGATATGTTCGTTTCTAGTAAACAAACAACAGAGACAAATACGTCCAGTAGAGTGTTTCTAAATAGACAATAATCTCTAGGAAAGATAAAAAGCCCCAACATCCCCAAAAACGCATGCGCATTGCGCAACGCATCACACACATGCAACACAAATAGAAGTGTAATGCACATACACTTGCGTACACAAATATATCCACTTATATATAAAACACATTGTGATTTATTTGCATATATATTTATCGTCACCAAATCTGGTCTCAACAAGCCAATTATGGTAGATATAAGACGGTTTTTGTACGGTTTTGTAATAACAATCCACGTGCAGGTGCAATTATTAGCAAGCTTTGTGTCACGCTAAGTAACTGGAAGTCCTTTTTTAATGTATCCTTTGCTGTGTTTTATATATAGTATATATATATATATATAGTATATATATATATATATGTATATTGTATAGTATGTTTTACCAACAGAATTCGTCTTTCCTCTTTTCACATTGGGAGAACTGCTATGTGGAGGAAGTGGGGCTGCAGTCTTAGTATTACTTTTAACTTCTAAAAGGGTGGACTATTCACTGGAAAACGTTTTAATATATATATAATATCTATAGATATATATACTATATATTCACTCTATTAGTATTGTACCACACGAATTCTTCCTTCTCCTTTCTACATTGGCGAGAACTGCTATGTTGGAGGAAGTTGGAGCTGCAGTCTGGTATTACATGAACTTCTAAAAAGAGGTGGACTATTCACTGGAAAACGTTTATATATATTTAATAATATATTTATATATATACTATATATATATATATTATATACTCAACGGCTGATGATACCCTTGCATGAAACCTAGGTAGCTGT
>CM042161.1:50542071-50575235 GCA_023376005.1 Doryteuthis pealeii
AAGAGAGAGATTAAATCTAAGAATGCTAGCAAAAATGATATATCTATGATAATATTAAAATATCTACCAGTAAATATAGTCAGTAATAAATAGTTGTACATTTTTGTAACTTGTTTAAATTACAGTTTGAAAAAAGTAATTTAAAATGGTGGGACCTCTGTATTTTAATTTTTTTAATCTATCATTAGTTTAACAAAAAAGAAAAAGTTTCATAATTTTTTTTTTTTTTTAGATAAAATTTATGTGTACTAAGTTCTGATGTTTTTGTTTTGTTCTGGGTAACCGTACTTGATAAGCAGCCTAGATTATGTACTTTGAACGTCATTAGGTGTAATGAAGGAAAATGGTTTCCCACTAAAAAAAAAGGCCAGAATCAGACAATATCCCACACAAAATATCGCAGATTACATTCACAAATATAGTTTTATAGCAAAAATATATTTCAATTTATATTAAATCTTTTTTTTTTACCTGTATATCAATAGAAAGAAAATGTTTTCACACTCAAAAGACAAGAAGCAGATGAGATCCTATAGAAAATATTACTATGCAGATGATCTAGTGCTTTTTTGCAAATACACCTGCTCAAGCCAAATCACTGCTTCATAGCCTGGAGCAGGCAGCAAGAGACATTAGACTCTATGTGATGAGATACATTAGCACCATTTCTTTTGATAACCAGTTTAAATAATGTATTACGAACGTCATTAGATGTAATGAAGGAAAATGGTTTTTACACTAAAAAAAAGGCCAGAATCAGACAATATCCTACACAAAATATTGCAGATGACTTTCCCAGATATAGTTTTGTAGCAAAAAAATATTTCAATTTATTTTAAATCTTTCTTTTTTTTTTTTACCTGTATATCAATAGAAAGAAAATGGTTTCACACTCAAAAGACAAGAAGTAGATGAAATCCTATAGAAAATATTACTATGCTGATGATCTAGTGCTTTTTTGCAAATATACCTACTCAAGCCAGCTTCATAGCTTGAGTCCTACAATGAGATACATTAGCACCATTTATTTTGATAAGCAGCCTAGATTATGTACTTTGAACGTCATTAGATGTAATGAAGGAAAATGGTTTCACACTAAAAAAAGGCCAGAATCAGACAATATCCTACACAAAATATTGCAGATGACTTTCACAAATATACTTGTCTTATATTAAAGTTTTGTAGCAAAAAGTATTTCAATTTATTCTAAATCTTTTTTTTAACCTCTATATCAATAGAGAGAAAATGGTTTCACACTCAAAAGACAAGAAGCAGATGACATCCTATAGAAAATATTACTATGCAAATACACCTGCTCAAGCCAAATCACTGCTTCATAGTCTGGAGCAGGCAGCAAGAGACATTAGACTATGTGTGAACTTGCGTAAAACAGAGTTCAAGATGGTGTCATCTCTTCATTAAATGGCAAGACTTTGAAATTTGTTGACTAGTTTGCATACCTTGGTAGCAATATCACATCTACTGAAAGCAATGTCAACATATGCATAGGAAAGGCATAGACTGCTATTAATGGGTTAACAGCCAAATATGGAAATTGGATCTTTCTGATAAAATAAAATAGAGATTCTTCCAAACTGTAGTCATATTACTATTGTATGGTTACCCAACTTGAACTTTAACAAAGGTTTTTTGGGAAAAGCTAGAGAGGAATTATACAAGAATGTGATCAGAGTTTTTCAACCAGTGTGCCGCGACAGACTAGTGTACCGTGACGTTTCCGTAAGTGTGCCGTGAGTGTTGAGGACGGTTGATCATCCTCTTATATCTTTATTCTATTACTTTAATATTTTTTTGTTTTAATAAAATATTTTTTTGTTTCAATTAAATATTTTTGTACTCTTAGAACAGAGTTTTTCAACTCTATCTTAGAAACAGGCATTTTTACTTTTACATAATTAATTTTTTGTAAAAATTTATATTTTTACTCTATTTAATATTTTTTGAAATTTTACTCTAACATTTAGATTTTTTACTTTAATATATTTTTTTGTTTTATTATATTTATGTTTTTGCACACCGGTTGAAACACATTGTCATAGAAACTGTTGTTTCCACTTAAGTAATTTCTTAGAGAAAATGTATACCTTTTATTCCACAATATATACTGATGGTGTACCTCAATCAATTTACTACACAGCTCACTGTGCCGTGAGATGAAAAAGGTTGAAAAAATCTGCCTTATATGAATCTGTGATGAGACTGAAAGACAGCCCTATGAACAAGCAAATTCCCAGCCCCCACAAACAAAGCGCGTCAGGATATGTTTGGCCTGTGCAAGGGGGAAGAGTGTGGCGAGCGGCTACGGATACTCGAACTCGCTACCTCCTCGTAGCTGGGGTGTTGTTAGTAGAGACCCACATAAAGTATATCCGAATTTGCATAAGCGCAGCCGAACGAGCAGAAATAAATACGGACTGTCGCTGATAGGGCGAGTGAGGAAGAAAGTTTTTGGACGGCAAGTGAAATGTGACGACTGCTATTTGAGAGTGGCGTGTTCAGTTGGGAAAGGAATTGCATTTCGTTTGCTGGAGAGACTTTCAAAGGATTGATATTACCGTGAATTTTTGGACCCTTTTAAAAGAGAATCTTTGCTACATAGCATAGAGCAGGCATCAAGAGGCATTTGCCTCTACATGAATTCAGATAAATCATTCATGTGTTCTAAACAATATATGTTATATACCCCTTTAATCGGATGTATATAATCGGTGAAGACTTCTCGGGTGTTTAATAGAGAGTCATCTTGTGTATATAATAGAGAGACAGAGAGACAGAGACGAGAGTAGATATTCGAGATGATAATTCTTACTTTTTACACTGCTTCTTCTGATTATTCGTCTCGGTCGTCTAACTCGACGGCCGCCATTTTTTCTGGTTGAGCTTATTATTTAAGGGCTGGCCTTCTTTATTAATTCTTCTAACTGGGCTGGACTGGACTGGGCTGGTTATTGTCTTAACATTCAATTAATAACAAGACTTGGTGTTTCTGGATCAAGTTTTATTTCTTAGCCCATGATTCCGCCGCGGGGAGAGATGCACCCTGGGAGCTGACAACACGTCTGCGCTCCTTGAAAGTCGGGTCGAATCTGTAACTAAACTAACTTGTTTTCATTGCGTCCAATCGCTCGCCTTCAAGTGTCGGTAATTTTCCATAAACACCATCATTTCAAATTAATGGACCCTAATTCAAATTCTAACTACAGGTATGTTCACAATTCATGACTGTTCATAAATTGTAACATGGAACCATCTTCACATTCTATTATAATAGAAAAGTTACAAAAACACACACAACCTATCAAATATCGGACATATTCTGCCAAAATAATAACTCAATGCCTGAAGAAGACAACAGATCAGAAACACGTGTCGCGTATGTAAGATAAAAAGAATTTTTAATTTTTTTTTTCTGAGAACATAATTCATTTTGCGGACCTTCTTCTTTTATATATATATATATATATATTATAATATATATATATATATATATATATATATATGGGGGGAAAATACACAACTACCGTATCTATTTGACCAAACAGTTAATCTAAATTTCTGATATCCTTTTTTAATAGAAATAAAATTTTTAAATGAAAACATAGTTTTCTATCCGTTGTAAAATTTAAATTAACTAACTCAATATCCTTGATCGATTCTTAACAAGGTTTGAAAGTAAATAGAAAACTTAACTTATTTAAAATTTTAGCTCCATTAAAGCAATTTCAGGAAATTTTACAGTGAGAACAAATATATGCCTTGTTATGGTGAGTGCACTAGAATTGCATTCAATTATGTAATGGTCTTGTTTTTTAATTATTTGCTTACCAAAAATTTCCCCACAGCTGTAACAATTTTTTTTTTTTTGTATTTCAAAACCCCACAGAAAAAGCAGCTTAATGGAATAAGAGAAAATTAGAAGCATAGAGGGAAAAGGAAAGGGGCAGAGAGAGAGAGAGAGAGAGAGAGAGAGAGAACGCGATAGAAGGCTAAAGGAAGAAATGGAAAGAAAAAGAAATAGTACGCTGGAAAAATGGAAAGAAGAAAGAAAAGAAAGAAAGAAAGAAAGAAGGAGGAAGGAAGGAAGAATGAATTAAAGAAAGAAGAAAGAAAGAAAGAAAGAAAGAAAGAGAGAATGACATAAATAAAGAAAGAGGGGAAGGAAGAAAGAAAGAATAAAAGGGAAAAAAGAAAGAAATTATGAAAGAAAGAAAGAAAGAAAGAAAGAAAGAAAGAGAGTGAAAGGAAGAAGAAAGGATAACACGAAAGAAAGAAAGAAAGAAAGAAAAAAGGAAAGAAAAAAGAATGAATGAAATAAGGAAAAAAAGAAAGAAAGAAAGACAGACAGACAGACAGACAGACGTAAAGAAAGAATGATTGAAAGAAAGAAAGAAAGAAAGAAAGAAAGAATGATTGAAAGAATGATTGAAAGACAAAGAACGGAAAGAAAGAAAGAATGAAAGAATGAAAGAAAGAAAGAAAGAAGGAAAGAAAGAAAAGGGAAGGAAAGAAAGAATGAAAGAAAGAATGAAGGAAATAAAGAAAAGGGAAGGGAAAGATGAAAGAAAGAATGAAGGAAATAAAGAAAAGGGAAGGAAAGAAGAATGAAAGAAAGAAAGAAGGAAAGAAAGAAAAGAAGGAAAGAAGTCAGTAAGAAAGAAGGAAAGAAAGAAGAAAGAAGGAAGAAAGAAAAGAAGAAAAGAATGAAAGAAAGAAAGAATGAATGAAAGAAAAAACGAAAAGAAAGAAGAAATAATGAAAGAAAGAAAGAAATATTACAATTGATTAGAAAAAGTGAAATACATAAAAGGAATGAAATTTAAATAAAGATAACTGGGAATAAAAAAGAATGAGACATAAAGAAAAATAAATGCAATGAATAAATAAATAAATGGCGACTGTAGAAAGTGTCAAATTAGCGTATGAAAATGAAGGTTTCTTTCTGTCGAAGGCGGAAGAAAGAGTCGTGTCTTCATGTCCTCTTCGGCTCTCTTTCCAAACGACTAACTATGTCCCCACAGTTCGAAGACACAGAGTTGTGTTGAAGTGATGGTTAACACACGGACACAGGCTAAGTAATAGACTTCACCACCTTTCTAGAGTCACGTCCATAATTGTATCACCATGACAGGCTAAGCTAAGATTGCATAAAGAGAAAGAATAGCACTCAGTGTTGAAAAGGCGGGCTAACTACAACACGCTCGAGTGCGTTCTCCGGACTTGTTACCAGGGTGATAACTAGCTCTCCCCTTTTTCCTATTGCGTGGAAAACCATGATTGGTGCGATTTGATTTGTGTTTTTAGGGTTTCCTAAAACCAAATCGTGGTGTATAGGAGGCAAGAATAACAAAGATGGACAGTGACAACAAAGATGGCGGCTAAAGCCAGGGAAGCAGCAATGGGAGAAAAATGTACCTGTGGACTGGTGCACATACGTAGGGTACGATGATCAGCAATAAAATGATTCCAATTAGGGATACAGGATTCAAGCAAGAAAATAATGCTCCCCCTTTTTATCTTAATGAATTAGAAGAAAATACACACAAGAAATCTTTTTGAGTAGGGGTTAGCAAACTTTTAGAAATATTTTTAGGCTGAGACAAACAAATAAAATAAAATAAATTTTTTTTTAATATAAAGCAATAATTATACAAACTTATTGAAACAACTTATTTATAATTACGAATTTTTTGGTGGGTGGGAGGTGTTTTATTGTATACTTAACTTCCTCCCCATTCAATTAATTATGTAGACTCTCTGTTAGAGTGAGAGGTGAAACAATTCATTGAAAGGCAAACGAAACCAAACCATAGCAATTATATCTATTATAAATGGAGATTCGCTTCTGGTTTTTGTATGTAACAAAAATTACGTCACTGCTTACGTCACATTACACAAAATCGTCATAATATAGAATAAACACACTGAAAATTTGAACATGCAACATTAGACAGTCCTCATTGTTTATTAAAACAAGTTTTAATAAATACATAACTGGTATTATATATCTATATATAGTTTGTTTTATTTTAATATATATTTAAAGTTTACATTTCAAATTGTTTTATTTTTTAATCCTTTAATGAATTTGATGATTTTACTTACTTAGGGTCCAAACTCACTGACATTGAATGTTTAACTCCCACCCCTCAGGCAATATGTTTCAAAAATCTATTTTTACATTGCCCGGGGGGCGTTTTTTATTTTGCTAATAATATTTATCTATTTATCTAATTTATTATTTAAGCAATAATAATATGAACTAGAAACTATTAGAATTTACAGCTAAGATATAGGAATGGAATATTGTATGTAAAAATGTATCATATGCATAATGAAAAAGGGGTAGCAATCTTTGATTAGAGTTTAAGAGTAATCTCCCTTGAGAATTATAGCGATTGGAGTAAACGGGAACGCAAACTAGAGTATTATTAATTAGTAGTGATTAGTTAGTATTATTACTGAAATAGATCACAATTTAGGACTGAGCATAATATAGTAGTGACCACCCCAGGCGGAGTTTAACAGGTTTTAATTCAGAGTTTTCTTTTTCATAGACTGGTTGCCTAACCAAGGTTAAAGAGTTCAGTCTCCCCTACTATTTACCCATAGCTAGAGGGGGAGTAGTTGGATTCATACCTTTCCCAAGTGTATTAGCGCTATGTGAACTGTAGCTTCGTCCACGATTTGAACCCAGGTCAACGAGTCCATTTCCTATGACTCTAACCATTACACCACGGCCTCCAACTTATAAAGTTGTAAACTGGACAGGAAATTGCTTTATTCTCAAAAACAATTTGAGGGTTGACATTTTTGACGTGTCCCAGGAACACATAAAATCATAAAAAATTATTATTTGACAAGGAGCAGTTTATTTTTACGAAAACAAACATTAAAGGCAACATTAGTTTCTCTACATCCGTATAATACTTAAGTATATTAAAACTTAATAGATGCAAAAAATAGAGCGGCCTGGCGCCTCAACGTTAAGCAAGGTACGGAGAATGGCGAGGCAGAGAAGAGAGTAGCCTCGACAGAAAAGATAGCCAGAGAGAGAAAGGCCAGCAGCCCCAGAAAGCATCACAGTTTGTGTGCATTCAGTGTACCAAAGACTGTCACTCAATAATTGGCCTGCAGAGTCACTTGCGCAGATGCAGATGGAATTTTATTTATTTTTTTAATTCATTTTTTTCCGACACTACGCCATCGTCCTTAGTGGACAGAAAGGATCCAATAATAATTACAACTTAAATACTTGTGCCCGGCGAATGCATTTTTTTCATTTTTTGCTAGTATTTATATTTCAATTGTTTTCCAACCGATAACTTTCTCTACCCTGGTTGCATTATTTTTGCTTAACCGCATGTTCCTCAACTAATTATTTTGATTACTAATTATTCACTGTTCCAGCTCAAGCAACTCTTCTAACAATTTTGATCTGTTTTATTCATTACCAGAAGCGGCTACGCAGCGTTGCCTGGGTAGTGAGGGAGGTAAAAAAAAATCATGTGTGTTGTTATTATTGATTTCAGAGTTCTACAGGTTAAAATATGCTCTTAAAATCGTACAACCTAAACACCGCCAAATATCGAAAGTGGGCTAAAAGTTTATTAACGACTGAAAAGTAAATAGCCGTCTGCATAAAAAATAAACAAACAAAAAAGACTAAAAACCAAAAAAAAAACCTCCAAAACAGACCACTTAACTGATATATCTTTTGAAATAAAAACAAAACTGGCCCGGGGATCAATATTTATCTATGATCTGATAAGAGGGAAAAAGTAAAAGGGATCGATAATTATCTTTGATTTCAAAGAAATAACAAAATTGATCACGTTTTTATAGACCTTTCTCAATCTATATGTTTGAATGTGTGTGTGTGTATGTGTGTGTATGTGTATGTACATGAGTGCGCGTAGGAGGGTGATCTGTAATGATCTTAGCTCTAGCTATGAGCTCTTTGGCTTGTTGGTGTAGAGATGAGGGGAGAGGCTAGATAAATTTTTATCTCTATTATTTTATTTGTTTTTTTTTCTACTACTAAATTGTTTTCTTTCAAAATATTTGTTTATCTCTCTCTCTCTCTCTCTCTGTCTCTCTCTCTCTCTCTCTGTCTTTCTCTCACTCACATACACACACACTCTCTCTCTCCCTCTCTCTGTATATATATATTTGTGTGTGTGTGTGTGTGTGCGTGTGTGTGTATGTGTGTGTGGTGTGTGTGTATGTGTGTGTGTGTGTGTAGAATAATGATTAAAATCGCTTTTTAAAAACTTATTATAAACTTTTTAAATTACGGTCGTCATAGACCCTTTAGCATAACTATCAGTTTCAAAAGATGAAACCCACTTTTTGATATACGCTGGAAACAGGGTTATATTTTTTTTTTCAATCTCCTGCTTCGAAAGAACGGTAGCAGTGAAGACCGACGAAGATCTAAAATAATTAATGCTCTCTCCGGATGGCAAGAAATGATTTAGCAGGTGTTCTTGTGATATTGCATTATGATTAGAAGAGACGTGATTCTTCTTTCCAGGAAAGATTTTACCATGTACATCTCTTTCCTCTTAGAAGTGCGTCGCAGATGACAATGACGTCACTCCATGTCTTCAACAGTTGTGGACCCTCTGGTGGCTAGGTAGTCCAATTATGGATTTGCAGATGAGGTCACACACATTGCAAGGGAAATTCCCATCTGTATTTGGTGGTTCATGACGACGAAGACGTCGCCGCTCTGCAGCCCTGTTAATATCGATATTGATCCGTCAGTCCAGATCTTCCAGGTTGGAAAGTGTGATTTTTTCAGCGTCGTCTTAATATGGTCTTTGAACCGCTTTTGTGGAACTGTTGTTCTCTGCGTGCCATCAGCGAGTTCACCATGAAGTATTTTACAGACAGACTCTCTCGTCTGTCTGTACATCTACAACTAATGACTCTATCAGCAAAAAGGGGACAGAATCCTATATATCTGTCTCCCAAGAAACCCTCCCTGTGCAAAGTCCAGTCGCCAAACACTGTTAATTGTATTAATTCCCAGCCGATATTTTCATTAGAAAAAACTTCTTATTTTATTGGCGCTGCATTTCCCGCTACAGACAGTTTTGTTGTTGGTCTACGGTGGACTTACTTCGGCATTATGGAAACCCGAACACGCACAGTCCTGTCGGCTGGGGCAACAGAATACACCGACTGCACCACTGCAGAGGGGTAAGAACACTCAATAGAATTTTAAATCAAACGCCAAGTTATATGTTCTTCTCATTAATTTTTTGTAAAAATAATGATTCAGAAATGAATTATAAGCTTAAAATTGGGAAGAGAGTTACTTTACAATCATTCCGTAGAAAATCAGTGAAAAAAGAAAGTAATTGTGTAGATGACCATCAAATGAAAAGCCACTTCATTTTTTATAGAAACACTTTGAAATTATGAATTTGTTAGTAGATTACCTGAATCTTTTTTTATGGCAGGAATTTGAGATTTTATATAAGCTAATCGATCATTGAAAGCTTTTCTTGTAAGGTAACCTCGTATGAGAGATTATACTAAAATTATAAAACCTTCATTAGCCTGAAACAGAAGTTCTCGGTCATATGCTTCTTGAACTTCCGTAAGAACAGTCTGAAATTGAAAAATAAATAAAATAAAGAAAAAATAAAGAAAATAAAAGAATACATTTATAAAATATATTTCATAGAAACAATTCTAATAAACTGGTAAAAGCTACACATTTGAAAGGAAATGAGTATCCATAAAGAATGGATAAATCAAAAAAGTCTTCGGCGTAAAAATGACCCAATAAGGGTTGACAAACCAATAACCGAACAAGCACCACTATCCGAGTGCTAAATAAAAATCTGAAGATTCACCGTTCAAAAAACTGTTGGATTATTTGGTGGATATCAGCCGTGCTACAATACACCACTTAAATTTATAGAATGGGAGGGGGAGAGGGGAAAGGTATTGGTTTTTATTCTAATCTAGAGGGCCAAAAATGAAGAGAAGAGAATATTGTATAAATAACTAAATTTTATTCTAGAATCGTTTATCTGTTCATCTAATTAAGGTACTTACCGTTCTTAAGTTGACACCCATATTAGAAATTAATTTTGGAGGCGCATGGTCTAATGGTCAGAGTCGTAGGAAATGGACTCGGCAACCCGCATTTCATATGACGCTAATACCCTTGGGAAAGGTATGGATCCAATTCTCCCTTCAGCTATGGATAAATAGCAGCGCAGACTGGACTCTTTAACCATGGCTAGGTAACCAGTCTATGAGAAGGAAAACTCTGAATTCAAACCTGTTAAACTCCGCTTAAGAAATTGACCTTGTGTCGGATCCTGCTCATGAGGAGGGGTTGGTAAATATATACATATATATATTAGAAATTAACAGACTCATCGTTGCTTAACTTTCATGATCTAGAGAACATAGAGGGTTTCAACTTGACTTAACGGTATGTCTATTTACGTGTTGTTAGCTGCCCCGAGACATTGTATAGATTTTCTCCAGTTATTATGTAATAGCAAGACTTTGCCAAGTCAAGTCATAAAAGTCATAAACTGGAGTTGTAAGGTTGAATTACTATTTTTATTATCTAAATTTTTCGGGCTGTTGTTCTCATTTTTATTGTTATATACACAAGTATCGGCCGATGTGCCATCTGGTCTTTTATAGAACTCAGGAACCTTCTGGTCGAATTTGGGAACCCTCATGTGGTAACCCGTAATTTTCACCGAATTTCGAACCGAACTTTCTATTTAAGCCATTACTATTTCTATTATTCAGATTTTTTCGGGCTGTTGTCCTCATCTTTATGGTTATATACACAAGTTTAGGCCGATGTGCCATTCGGTTTTCTTCCGGTGTTTCTTATAGAACTCGGGAACCTCCTGGTCGAATTTAAGAGCCTTCATGTCGTATTTGGTAGTCTACACAGAACTTTGAACTAAACCCTTTATTTAATCCTGTAGTGAGAGAGGAGACCTACCTCGTGCAACACGGTGTGACAGAGAGAGTGGCGGGCGTGAAGACTTGCCGTATTCTCGAAGGAAGCGGTCTAGGCTTTGCCTGGCGTGCAGGACTGACCTAGAGTCGAACCCGCATACATCAGAATGTGGACGAGCAGTGAAATAGGAAATAGCAGAGTGGCCCGGATGTAGGTGGTCGCGCCGTAAAGATTGGCGCGTACTTGCAGTGCTGACGAGTGTCGCACGTGCTGCACGGACAATTCTGAGTGAGGAGCCCGGATGTGGTGAGATTGAGATATATTTAAAGGACTTGCCCACGCAGACGAGGAAGGGAACAACTGCATTAGTATTTTGTTGTCGAGACGAGCGGGACAAAGAAATAATTTTGGATATTGGATTTTGGAACGTGATACAGTTGGGAGTGTTTAGATTGTCGATTGGAATCTTGCGTCAGACTTGACTGTGACCCCCCACCCATCCACTGATTAGAAATCCATTGGGTTAGATTGTTCTCATTCCATTAACCATGACTCAGTACAAGTGTTAAACTATGTTAAGTATTTTATGCTATTTCAGTTCGTTGTTAGGATTGAACCTACAACCTACTGATAATTGTCATTTAAAACCGTATTAACTCAACCCTGATATCCGTTGCAACATGTGTCCAAATTACTGCTAACATACAATTAATTAGAAATAAAAACACTAACAGGAGAATCGTTAGTGTTATTCAATAATTAGCTAATTACTAACTATATGATTACTAGGAATCGATTATTTCAATGTTATTTATCAGAAATCTGCGAATAATGTCTGTATAAGTTGATTAAAAAATCAATTCAATTTTTTCGTTAAAAAATCCTCATCAACGAAGCATAAAAATTCTCTAGGGATAATAACAGATAATTAGAGTCTGAAAATGAATAATTTTGATATTATTCGGAGGTTTTAGTCAACAATGTGTTTTAATCATACTACCGCTGACCATGAATATGGAATTAGCACACTTCGAGGACGTTCACCTTGTTTGTTTTGTAGCAGTAAATAAACGAACAACAAATAAAATAACATAAAATTTGCCTTAAACAAACTAGACTAAATTGTTCAAAATTGAAACAAAACGCTCCCCGGGCGGTGTAAAAATTAAATTTTGAAAGATATTGTAGGAGGGGAGGGTTTAAAATTCTATGTTAGAATATTTTTTTATTAAGTAAAATCATCAAATTTATTAAAGGGGTAAAAAAAAAAAAAAAAAAAACAATTTCAAATAGAAACTTAGTTCTGTCCCCCTCGAATAAAATTTTGCGTACATCTATTATTAATTAAATAATTATTTTTAATATTTTACACATAAATTTTACACAAACTCGTAGGTTTTTATTTAGTATTGTTTGTATTATTCGGACTATTGTCCTCATTTTCATGTTTATTTGTACAACGTTTCGGCAGATGTGCCCTCAAGCCTTCTTCATGTATTACTCGGACTCGGGAACCTTCTTGTTATATTCGGGAACTTTCTTTTCGTAATCGTGAACCATCACGGAAGTTTGAACCTAACCCTTTATTCAGTCCCCGGGGGTATCCTGTTCTCATTCCACTAAACATAGCTGGGATACAGGTGTTAAGCTGTGTTAATTATTATTCTATGTTACTGCTGCCCAGGATTGAACTTGCAGTCTAGAGAAAACTGTCACTTAGAACTGTCTTAACCTAACTCCTTTATCCACTACACTATGTTTCCAATTGGAAGGTTCCCAAGTCCGACAAGAAATACCTGAAGAAGGCCGGATGAGGACAATAGTTCGAATAATACAAATAATACTAATTATCAAGCCTCATCTAAAGAAATCTGAGAAATAGGTTTTTATTTATTTGTAAACTTTTTATTTAAGCTCTTGTTACTGAAAAAAGGGCGAGAGTAAAATACTAATTTATAAAACTGATTAGAGCGTTGTTCTTTATTCTATGTATTGACGATTTTCGATATTGTGACGTAGGTAGTGACATAGTTTTGGTTATGGACAAATGGAGACCGAATATCCATTATTAATAGATTAATGGTATACTTTTTTTCTTACAAACAATGCAGAAGAACATATTGTTACATCCTCCCTTACTCCAGCTTATAATCAGGCAATCTTAGCACCAGATTGTAATATCATTACTTGATTTGTTTATATACTTATCAACCGGCGCTCATCTCTTTACTCCTTCAGTTCTTTTTGTCGTAACCAGTCTAGGAGAAGGAACACTCTGAATTCAAACCTGTTAAACTCCGCTTGAGAAATTGGCCTTGCCTCGCATCCTGCTCGTGCGGAGGGGTTGGTAAATATATATATATAATATATATATATATATATATATATATATATACCAAGTCCTCCGCACGAGCAGGATGTGACACAAGGTCAATTTCTTAAGCGGAGTTTAACAGATTTGAATTCAGAGTTTTCCTTCTCCTAGACCGGTCGCTTGAACCAAGGTTAAAGAGCCCAGTCTGCCCTACTTTTTACTCATAACTGGAGGGAGAGTAGGATTCATACCTTTCCCAAGGGTATTAGCGCTAAGTGAAATGCAATTACCACGTCCAGAATTTGAACTCGGGACGACGAGTCCATTTCCAATGACTTCAAAGATTACTCCACACGCTTCCTACATTTAATTTATATATATATATATATATATATATATATATGTGTGTGTGTGTGTGTGTGTGTGGTGTGTGTGTGTGTGTGTGTGTGTTAGAGTAGCGAAGACATAAAGTCAGTACATATAAATAATCTATCCATGATATTGAGCACTGTTTCCTTATAAATATAGACCCCTATTATCCATTATATATATATATATATATAATGTGTGTGTGTGGTGTGTGTGTGTGTGTGTGTGTGTGATTATTTTATAAGTTAAATGCATCTCGGAAAATAAATAAACCTTTTGCTTTCAAGCGAAAAAGCGGATGTGGCTTTAATGTAGCGAACCGGATATTAACGGCAAAACTGATCCAGTCAATTTTTATTGCCAATTTATTACACGCGCCAGCGCCTACAACTTTTAATAACAGTCACATTTTGCTTACCTACTAAGCTCTGTCTAGTTTAACTAGTTTGGCTATTAACAGTAGATCACACAGTGAATATCCAATTCATTACAATCGCCAAGATATTTGCTAAACATCCCTCTGCCATGGCTACCCATTCAGTCATATTTACTATAGTACTTCAGAGATGAACAGGAGCATTTTTCAGTTAGAATTGCAAATCGTCGTCAAAATTAAAACGGAAAAATTTGGCTTGAGCATAGATTTTAAGGAATTTAATTATTACTAAGGACACGATTTATGTTATTTTTTACTTAAATTTTAACCGTTAGTTGTGTTTAAGGAAAAATAGATAAAATAAAAGAGATGAATGATAAGGCTAGTCAGAATTAATAAATATACAAACAAAAAACAAACATTATTAGCACTAGATCACACACTGAATATCCAATTCATTCCAATCGCCAAGATATTTGCTAAATATCACTCGTGCTGACCAGACTGGTTTGTTTAATTTCCCTATCATCAATACGGTTAGTTTTGGGCATAATTCGATTCGTTTTAATGCACTTAATTTTTGGAACACTGTTCTGTCGGTATTGTTTGATGAAGAAAAGGAGGAAAAGGTGAAGCTTGTTTCGGTAAATTATTTTGTCCTTAAAAAACTTTTGTAAAAGCATTTTATTGTCTCTTATAAACAACAGATTTGCATTTAGATTCTCACACGGCTAATTTGTCTCATGATATATATCTATATGTTTGTGTTGTCTGGAGTGTCTTGTATCGTTTCCTGTGAGCGTCCAAGGGTGGTCATGTCCATGGGCTTAGCTTCACGCTATTAGGCATGGCCTCCCTTCAATAGTAGTTTAACAAAAATAAAGTTTTTCTTTTACTTATTCTTTATAACTTGTACCTACTATTGATAAATAAATTTCTTATTTCTATTTCTTATTTCTTATAAACATCCCTATGCCATGGCTACCCATTCAGTCATATTTTATAGTAAAAACAATAAATAAAACCGCCCCATGTATAGTACCTCTGAGATGAACAGGAGCATTTTTCGGTTAGAATTGCAAATCATCGTCAAAATTAAAACGGAAAAATTTGGCTTGGGCATAGATTTTAATGAATTTAATTATTACTAAGGACACGATTTATGTTATTCTTTACTTAAATTTTAACCGTTAGTTGTGTTTAAGGAAAAAATAGATAAAATAAAACAGATGAATGATAAGGCTAGTCAGAATTAATAAACATACAAACAAAAAACAAACAAAAAACGTACTTTCTTTTTCAATATTACAGGCGACGTGTGCTTTTCTTAAGTATGGATGATCAAACGTGTAATAATCCGTGTCTTTTATGTTAATAAATTCTCGGAAAATATTTATCCCTCTTAAAAATTAGTTCCCTTGCGGCCCTCTGTAGGAAAATAACGTCCAATGAAAAACGGTTAAAAACACAATTAACGGTTAA
Source organism: Doryteuthis pealeii (assembly GCA_023376005.1). Lineage (NCBI taxonomy): Eukaryota > Metazoa > Mollusca > Cephalopoda > Myopsida > Loliginidae > Doryteuthis > Doryteuthis pealeii. Next base: position 50,557,582 of record CM042161.1, read on the forward strand.
AATTTAAGTAAAAAATAACATAAATCGTGTCAGTAATAATCAAATTCATTAAAATCTATGCCCAAGCCAAATTTTTCCGTTTTAATTTTGACGACGATTTGCAATTTTAACCCATTTTTCTGGGTGACCGAGGAGTCCTACTATTACTCTAAATCCAGTGAATACTACCAGTTAAAAAGTCAGCGGGTAGCCTGATGTCAGTATCAGCCAGACAATGAGAGAGTCTATCCCCTTTTCACAAGTGCAAGACTAAGGAGATTTTTTAACGTCTGTGGTGAAGCGCCACACTTATTTTCAGCTCTTCCTTCACTTTATCCCACATGTCCCTGTGCTACTCATACGCTGAGTTTGTGAGGGCCGGTATCGAATCAGGAACCTTCAGATTCCTAGGCAGACGCTCTACCGACTGAGTTAAACCAGCCTTTACTGTATTTTGTCACTGTAGTAGCTAGGAACATACTACACCAGCGTTCAGTCCTTCTTCATTTGAAGCTGCTCTGTTCTTTCCTCTGTGAGATTCCTTAGATCCCCGATTCACATGGTATTTACCTCGTACCCCACTTGTACGAGTCAGGCACAAGGCCCTATTAATGCAGGACCACCTACAAACCGAAGCACATGGTAGCGGGTGAAAAATTGCGTTGATCCCTTCGGCATTCCCCTCAAGGGGCCGCCTCAAGCACTGGGCAATAAACCCAACCCTACCCCTTTAAATCGAAGAGGCAGGTGTTGCCTGAGGGGATGGCCCCCTGGGATCAACGCTATTAACTTGGACCATTGGACCCCTGGACCCCCGGCGTTGGTCGGAACTACCGATTCACATGCTTACTTGAGGCTTTCAGTCCAGCAATTTGGAGGTCCGCTCGCAACTTACTAAACAAATGTCTGCAGTGACTGCCTCTTCATTCCCGGTAGTCGTTTAAACCTATTACAAAAAATTCCAGGGATTTGGGGCTATGTGCTTCTTCGGGCACCCGCAGCGATTGACCAGGTCATTATGCCAATTTCCTCGGGAGATAGTGCTGCTCGGGTGTTACTGACATGCTGTCTACGTTGAAGAAGGGTTGACATTGCAAAGGGTTGCGACGATCATATAGGTATTGGGGCTTGACGTGATCAGCCGATTGATCGGACGGGGTCTCTCCGACTGTCCGTTGTCATCCTTAACTTTGTTGGTATTTACAGGAATCGCCTCGTGAAGGAGTTGTTGCATAATTGTGTGGTAGCGTGGGCTTTTGACAAGCCGTGTAGCGAAAATTCTAAGAGGCCATTATTTTTCAGAGCAGAGGAAGGAAAAATACCAGTAAAGGTTATGGCCCCAACAGACCCCAGAGGCGGAATTCTCGCACGTTACTTTTTTAGTTAGTTAGGAAGTCAGTTTTTAACCAGACGTCAGGCAGAGTGGTTGTAACTCAAACCGCGCTGAATCAGGATGGGCAGTAATAAAATCTTTGATCAAAGAAAAACAAATTATTGATTAATGCAGGATTTAAAATAAGTCCTTCGTTAGAAACAGCCGGACAAGAACTTAGAAAAAGAGGAAAAAAAGAAAGAAGATGAAACAACCACTAGACAACGAAGCAAGTAAATCACAATCTTAACTCTATCTGTCTGTCTGTCTGTATCTCTCTATAACACGAGAACTCTCTTAGGAAGCGCGTGGTGCGATGGTTAAAGTCATTGGAAATGGACTCGTCGCCCCGAGTTCAAATCCTGGATGTGATAATTGCATTTCACTCAGCGCTAGTACCCTTGGGAAAGGTATGAATCCTACTCTCCCTCCAGCTATGGATAAATAGTAGGGCAGACTGGGCTCTTTAACCTTGGTTAGGCAACCAGTCTAGGAGAAGGAAACTCTGAATTCAAACCTGTTTTGACCTTGTGTCACATCCTGCTCGTGCGGAGGGGTTGGTAAATATATATATACCCAACGAGGGTATACAACAAGAGGTGGGTGCTGCATCTACCTTCGGCTACCATTTTGCCTCACAGATCCAAGGAGTTAGACGACAGATGACAACCGGCCAAAAGAAAGAAGATGAAACAACCACTAGACAAAGAAACAAGGAAGTCACAATCTTAACTCTATCTGTCTGTCTGTCTCTCTATCTCACGAGAACTCTGCCGATGTATATACCCAACAAGGGTATACAACAGGGGTGATATTCCACCATCATATTTATTGATAATCCATTTATGTTATATGTATTTACCAACTGCCCAGCACGAGCAGGATGCCGGATGCTACACAAGGACAATTTTTCAAGCAGAGTTTAATAGGTGCGTATTCAAAGTTTTCCTTCTCCTAGACTGGTATCCTAACTGTTGTACCGGCCATTCCTACAGTGGAGAATATACACCGGTTCTCACTATAAATAGTGAGACACCGAGTGAAAAGGTGGTACTGTTACCGTTAACGGCAAGCTAGCCGTTCCTGTACCATTATTGTAAATACACTTGTCTTATTTTACCCTACCTCGACTTGACTTCTTTTTTTACTGTTGGAATAACATCACAACACTAACCAAGACAAAACAGCCGTCTAACCTACTATTTACCCATAGCTGGAGAGAGAATAGTTGGGTTTGTACCTTTTCCAAGGTTATTAATGCTATAGATAATACAAACAGCCTCGTCCAGGATTTAAACTCGTCTCGTCGCGCTCATTTTCTGCGATGGTAACCATAACACCGAGCGCATCCACATTTATTTTATAAAGTATATAATAAATTTATAGGTTTCGAATTTCAAGAAGTATGATATGCCTCTCGAAGCGAAAAAAAAACAACATTTACCAGTCTTAATGGACTCCAACATAATTATTATTCCCATTTCAAATACAATGTAATTATAAATAATAAAATGAAAAGTAAAATTACATTCATTGAATTATTTACTTTATAACACAATTTTGATAATAACGTCATTTGTTTTAATTTGAAATTCAAAGTGAGCAGCAACTGCGTTTAAACTGTTACAACATATTTCCCGTATGAATTTGAATTAATGATAGAATAACAACTTCATTTGTTTATTTTTACTAGTTACAACTGATGTGAAATATTCGCAAAGGGAATAACAATAACAATATAACAATAAAGATTGATGAAAAAATATGAGAATATGCAGTTTTATAAAGAAAACAAAATTGTGTAATCTAAATTGAAGATTTCATTATTCCGAATTTTCTAGGAAAAGTTTTAAAAAAAACCTAGTGATAGAAGCAGGTAATAATCCAAACATGCAAAGTCCTTTAAGTATTAAGTGTTATATTCCCATCTTGGGTATATACACAATAGTTCTTTTGTGTCAGAGAGAGACAGATAGACAGACAGACAGACAAAGAGAGAGAGAGAGAGAGAGAGGGGGGGGAGACAGAGACAGATATCAGAGAGATATATGACAATGCATATTTGCATTACTTGCTTCTTTCTTCTTCTCTGGCCATCTGTGATCGTCCAGTCGCCATGTTACTGTTACTACTAGAATAGTTTGTTTATTCTAACAGGTTTAACAGGTTTAAATTCAGAGTTTTCCTTCTCCTAGACTGGTTGCCTAGATCACTAATTAGGACTGAGCCTATTCTAGTAGTGACCACCCCAAGCGGAGTTTAACAGGTTCAAATTCGAGTTTTCCTTCTCCTAGACTGGTTGCATAGATCACTAATTAGGACTGAGCCTATTCTAGTAGTGACCACCCCAAGCGGGGTTTAACAGGTTTAAATTCAAAGTTTTCCTTCTCCTAAACTGGTCGCCTAGATCACTAATTAGGACAGAGTCTATTCTAGTGAATTCTATCTTCTTCTACTTCTTGTCTGGGTTCTTGTTGTTGATTCATTTTCAAGCTAAGGCATTCATTGACCAACAACTCCACGTTACTTTTTAAACTGTTATTCCTAATCTTAACTAACTAATACAGCGTGCGCAGTTGATGAGTTCCAGTCAAGCAAGAGACATCTCTCTTCTACCTGGAACTGAGGATCTCTAGCTCTCGCGTGACTTCAAGTGATTTGCGATTTTCTCGCCTGTGGGGTCAAAGTTCCCCAACAGTCTGTAACTTTCCATTTTCGCTACACAGCGTTTTCAATGATCTATGCTATCATAGATTATGCAACATAAGAATGGGATAAAACATATTTGCTTAATAACGTTATCTTAAACGAGCTGTATATACCCAGCCTTGTTCGGCTTATATAGTATCCGTCTAGATACTATATAATAGAGGCGCATGGTGTAATGGTTAGAGTCGTAGAAAATGGACACGTCGATCCGAGTTTAATATCTAGGCGAAGCTGTTTGCATTTCACATGGCGCTAATATACTTGGGAAAGGTATGAATCCAATATTCCCTCCAGCTATGGATAAATAGCAGAACAGGCTGGGCTCTTTGACCATAGCTAGGTAACCAGTATAGGAGAAGGAACATTGCAAATACTCTACCAACTGAACTAAACCAAACGCATGCATAAATAGCGCATTATAGGAAGATTTTTTTTTAAGAAGTATACTTAAAACGTCCAAAGGCTTTAATGTAGATCTCTTTCAACAGATGATTTCAAAATATAATTATCCAAAATGGTCGGTCTGTAATATATTTAGAAAAACGACATCATGGGCGACCTTTAAAATATATCCCAAAACATATCTGGTATTTACTCTTAATAATGGCAGCCAATTAGATAGTCCAAATACTCTTTGTTCTCTTGAGTGACATTTTTGCTTTTATAAACTTTATAGAAAGCACTATAGCAAAAATGGCACTCATAAAATATATTTACCTCTCATGGGACTAAACGCGTCCTGCTCTTCGGGGAGGGGGTCTAGTGGCTTCAACCCTGGATCTTACAAGCTAACATCGTTGATCCCAGGAGGTCACCCCGCCAGGCAACAGCTGCTCCCTTGATTTAAAGGGACAGGGCTTGGTTTATTGCCTATTGGGGGAATGCCGACGGATCAACGCATTTTGCACCCGCCACCCATGAGTCACGGTTCGTGGTTGGTCCCACATTAATAGAGCCTAATATAATGGGACTAAATGTCACAATGCGAGTTGGGTTAAAAGCGTATAGACACTAGGCCATATTTATAATGACAGAAATGAACAATGAATTAAACCTCGATTATTTTTTTTAGTTATTTCTAGGCTTTAAAAACCTCTTGCAAACTAAACGGAATTATCTGTGCGCTAGGCCTACTGAAGTCGCTCACAGTGGCTCATCAACCATTGCCGTGACCGCATCAAACTACCGTGAGCTACTGGCGGTGGCTCTTGCGCGTGTCATTTTTTTACACTGAAAATTCACTCCGTGAACACCCCTGCCATCTTTTGTTTTGTCTGTGAACCAAACCAAGACTGGTATTTGATCCTCTTGCAATAGGGAAACAGTTTTATGGAATTTGGTTCAGTTATGGCGGAAATTTGGTAAGCATCTGGAAGAGTTAAGATCATATTTTTGTTGCGGTAAGAGGAAAATAAATTAACGATTAAATCATATCCTTTTTCGAAGCGCATTTAGCGTTACGGTTCTCGTAGGAAAAGGAATTAATAATCCAGGTTCAAGTTATGGACAAAGATTTCGGCATCTCACTTTAAGCTTGGAAAAGCCTTGAATCCACTTGTTATTCCCTCTGCTATGAGTAACTGGGTTCTTTAGTCTTGGTTCGGCAACCCGTCTAGGAGAATGAAAATTCTAAATTCAAAACAGCTAAAAAAAAGTCCTTTTATTGGGTGTAATTTTTTAATTAAGTCATTGGATGTAAGTAAAATAAAGTCGTCTAATGTCGGTATCAGCCAGACTGCGAGGGAGTATATCCCCCTTTCACTAGCGCTATACCAAGGAGATTGTTTTAGCGTCTGGCGTGGAGCGCCACACCTACCATCAGCTCCTCACATTACCGGACAGATCACTGTGCTACTCATACGTTGAGGGCCGGTATCGAACAAGGAACCTGGTGATTCCCAACCGGACGCTCTACGACTGTGCTACCCTTAGTTGTTGGATGTAACTAAGAGTTAAAATGGGAACAGCGGGAACAGGGAGAGACAGGGTAGCATCAGAAGATCAAAAGAGTCAGGCAGGCGGAAATTATAAAGATCTACACATAAAAACAAAAATATACCTCAATAAAAATATTTGAAATTTCCCCCATTCCGAAAATAAGAACAAAAACTAAACGTCATATTGGTGTGGTTTAGAATATGCTGATTATATCCCCAGCAGCGTCTCCTTCGCCACAAAATGGGTGTGCTAGGTATGAGACTAAACTTGATTGGGAATTCCCAGTTCTGGAGATCGTGTAATGTGTGGTACTGTAGCGTGATTATTATGGTCTACGCAAATTTGGGGATTGAAAAGAAAACGGTAATTGAATTTCTGGAGAAGAGAAGAAAAAGAAATAAGAACAAAGATTAAAGTTTGGAAGGGTTTACCTCAACGGGGGGGCAGCAATTGACCGAGGAATGACACCGGAACTAGATTTAAAAATAAACAGTTTTTGACCGGAAGCGGAAGTGGGTGACTTCTCCGGGGATGAGAAACGGAAGAAGAGAAAATTTGTTGTTTTTTTTCGGCTGGACCTACGTAAGGGACCGATGGGGCTTCCTGCGTTCCCCCGTGATGTGTTTTTGCATAGTAGTACCGAACATGATTTACGATAGAATAATTTGACCTTACCCCTCTCTCTCTCTCTCTCTCTCTCTCTCTCTCTCTCTCTCTCTCTGAAAAAGAACCCACGAGCCTAGAAAGGAATAAACTACGCCTTTGTGTATATACGAATTGCGTATGTTGTTTCTGAACTAATAACTACTACTGCTACTAACGACTACTACTACAACCTGAATTTAGCCCTATGCAACAGTAAACGTCATTACCATTGTCCGCAGGCACATTCTGACCCGTGTTGTAATAACTGTTAGGGTCTCATCTATGGGTTAAATGAACATATTAGAATATTATTCTTATTACATAGGAATACTTATGTAATATCACTGTAAATTATTTGTATTAAATAGTTACTTTAAACTATAATTCTTCTCTAAGGTTTATTATAAATATTAGTTACTTGAAACCATATAATTGTTAGAAAACAAAATTTTATTATCAAATAGAATAGTTACTTGATTATTTAAATGTGTATAAGAATTACAATTAGGAAAGGAATAATTGAAAAATCATACAACTGTAAGCAAATTATTTGTATTAGAAAGAATACTTGATATTTATATAAGTTGTGCAAAAAGAATGTAAGAACCAAGTAATATAAATTTATATATAAACGTGCAATAACGCGATTCCTTCTTAGCCTTAAAATAACCCTAGACGGGATGAATCCAGTTAAAATTAGATAACCAATTCATAAAAAAAGATCTTGGGTCCATATGTTGCGTCATTCCTCCTCTCTCTCTCTCTCTCTCCTCTCCTCTCTCCTCTCTCTCTCTCTCTCCTCTCTCTCTCTCTCTGATTCATTTTCTCTGTCTCTTTCTGTCTCTCTTTCGCTCTCTCTTTTCTATCTTTCTATCTCAGTCCATTTCTCCTCCGTGGTATTAAGTTTAATCCACGTAGGAAGTGTATGTGGCATGATGAGTTCAAAATACTGGATGAGATTGTTTGCATTTCACATAACATTAAATACACTTGAAAAAGTATGTTTTACGATTCTAGTAGCCATCCTTTAGGCTTTTAAGCAAGAGGCTTGTCCAGCGGAGATCCTTTGTGTTAAGCGCGCGATCCTTGGTAAATAATCATTTAGTTGTTTCTTGGTGCTCCTCAGCCTTGCAAGGTCCTTCGTCAATGATTGCAAATGGGCATCTCTCTGTATCAGTGATTAAGTAGTCAATCAGCCACACATTCGGGCTGTTGATTGGCTGAACGTTTAAACCACGGTGACCTCTCTTAGTCTAAATAATTTAAGGGGTGTATTGTAGCACGGCTTATATACCACAAATAAATTCAAACTATTCTCCCTCCAGCTATAGGTAATGAGAGGGCAGGCCGGGCTCTTTTTCCTGGTATGGAAACCCGGTAAAGATAAAGAAAACTCTGAATTCCAAACCTGCTCAACTTAAAATTACCTGTGTCACATTAGTTTTGTGTGGGGTGGGTAAATACACATATGCGATAGCTTACCTACCCCTCCCGGCCAGAATTGACCTGGGGTACAGTTACATGAAGGTTAACGCAGCACCGCGTTTAGCGTCAATAACTCAGAAAATACCCCCTTGGGTGCGGTTTCTTAACCGGTCATAGGATAGTCAAGTGGTAAATACTAATTAGACGTCAACCTTTCCTAAACGAAAGATCCGCAGATTTAATTTTTCCCTTCATTTCTGACCTGTACGCAGATCCTGAAATTGGCTGAAGGAAAGGTATGATAATAGTTTTTGGTCAGATTTCGGCCGTTTGTCCAAGAAGGAGCATAACGCAGGTGTCCACCACCTCTTTAAGATGCTGACTAACCCTTTTGGGTTGTGTTTTTTGTTATTGATGTAAGAATATGTAATACCTAGCGTACCCCCCCTAGAATTTGATTGGATAGGTCCTCCATAAGTTCTCAGACACTGTGGTGGTAACAAAGCGCCTACTACTAGCCTACTAGTGAAGACACCACGTCCGGCTGCTTCGAGGACGTAACGATACTCGCCTCCAGCTCTATTCATCTAACGAGAATATTACCCTACTACAAACCATAATATATCCCTAACGCCCATATATCAAGTTATAACATAAGGACACTAAAAAAGCAACGAAGTCCTGCATATTTATTACAAACAAGAAATAACCAAGACGACCCAGCCCATAAAAGACAGCCCAAAGGAATTGCAGCTGACGAAGTAAGGACAAAGCAAGCCTTCACTCGTCAAAACAAAAATCAGAAGACGAATTAATCATGTGCGCAGGTTATATATATTTTCTTTGTGAATTCTCAATAAAATTTTAAATTCAATGATTTGCACCCAATTGAAAATAAACTAATGATGTGAATTGAAACCCAAACAAACCGCCAATTTCCATTCTGCTTCCCGGCCAAAACTCAACCCTCCACCGCACCCACCACCCCGAGTCCGGCAATTTTTTTTATAAACTTCCTCAATGCATTCCTGCGACTTTTGCTTCCTACCAAACAGTCACGAAAGCAACAAACGATTAAATCTAACATTCCCGTCTGTCGGGTAAATCCGAGTGAAAAAATAAAACAGCAAGCAATAACCGTTTCTTTGTTTTAATATTATTTATATTATTATATTATTTGTTGTGTTGTTGTTGTGGATTATTATTAATTATTATTAGTTGAGAAAAGAGAGCTAGAAAGGGGGAAGAAAGAATCTAGAGAGAGAGAAGAAGAGGGAGAGAGAAGAGGAAATTTTAAGAAAGAATAAAGAAAACGGGTGAAATGAGAGAGGGAGATAGTGTAAAATAAAAGAAAGTAAAGAAGAAAATGATGGATGAGAGAAGAAAGAGAGAAGAGAGGAGAGAAGAGAAGAAAGAGAAAGAAGATAGTAAATGATAAATAGGAGTAGGGGAGAAAGGAGGAAGAGATAAATAGAATAAGAGTTGATTGGAGAAAACAGAGAACTGCGGTGCGAAGAAAATGGAGAGATGAGGAAGAGGAGAGAGAAGAGAAGAGAGAGAAAGAAAGAAGAAGAAAGAGGGAGTGTAGGAGAGATTTTTGAAAATTAGTAAGTAGATAAAAAGGAGCGAGAAGAACCAGAGGAGAGAAGAGTGAGTGGCAGAAGAAGGAGGGACAGGGAGAAAATGGAGATGGAAATAGACTGAGATGAGAAAGAAAGAAAGAGAGACCAGGAAGAAGAGACAGAAAGAAGAGAGAAATGAGTCAGAGAGAAGAGAGAAAGAGAGAGAGAAAGTGATTTAGAGAGAGAAGAAAGTAGAAAGAAGAGAGAGAAATAGTCAAAGAGAGCGAGAGAGACGATGAAGAGAAAGAGAAAAATGATCAGAGAAAGAGAAAGAAGAGAGAAAGAAGAGATCACGAGAGAGAGAGAGAGAAAAAGAGTCAGTGAGAGAGCGAGACAGAACAGAGAAAATGAGTCAGAGGGAGAGAGAAAGAGAGAGGAAAATGAGTCTTAGAGAAGAGAGAGAGAGAGAGAGAGAGAGAGAGAAAGAAGAGGAAGAAATGGAGATTAACTCTCTGTGAACGTTTGTTACCAGAAAAAATACTGATGACTTTTCTTTTGTTTTTCATAGTCAATAAGTTTTTTTTTTGTTTTTTTGTTCTTGCGTTTTTCTGTGTTTTCTTTTTCTTTTTTTCCATTTATTTACGTTCTGTTTCCGTTTGCCGAAAAGAGTTTGAAATCCGAGACTGGAATCAGCATTGTTCCAGCGGAATCCATTTAAAAAGTTAGGTCCAAAGAGAAACAAAATCTACCATAAAAAAGGAAAAAATACGACATAGAAAAAATATATAAACATATATTTTTTTTTCAATGAAACTTGAAGTTTGTCGAGGAAGATAATGTTTTTTCTTTTGTTTGTTTATTGTTTTTATTGTGTGTACTTTTTTTTTCAAGTCATCTTCTCTGAAGAAAGAAGGAATAGCAATGAGTAAAATCTTTGAGAAAAGAAACAGAAAACAATAGTAAGCAAAAGGAACAAAAGAAATAGAGAAACTTGTGGAAATTGTTAAAAGAAAGAATATTTGCTTTATCGCTGAAACTCTCATTTCAAGCATTTCCATCTAAATATACACAGTGCAAATGTATAGTATATAATATAATATATATATATTATATATATATATATATTATAATTTATAAATATAGTACGGTACACAAAAATGTAAGAAAATCAATAATTGAAAATGTCCTAATTAGAGAGTCAAAATCATACAAAAACAGTTTTAAATTATTTATATATAGACTACACACACACAGACACAGACAAACACACCACACACGCACGCACTGCAACATACATAACATACACACACCAACACACCACACACACACACACACATATATATATATATATATATATATAATAATATATATATAAGTTTTTGTTGAACTGTACAGACAATTCTTGTCGGACCGAGTTTTTGGTTGGATCCTCTCTAATTTTCGGACAATCTTTTTGGTGTCGGGGTGTAAACTGGTATAGTAACAGTTCAAGCAAAAGGTTTCGACACGAGCCCTTTCGCAATACAGTTTGCCCATCATAGGAGGAACGATGTATGTTCGTGTCTCGTTTTAGAGAACGGGTTAGCAAGAATTAGAAGTGGGGGAGGTATATAAAATTGGTAGTGGGAGGTTTGATGGCATGGCCTCGAACGATCGATGCAGTAGTGATTTTTTTTGTGGGAGATTGGGAAATATATATAATTAATATAATATATAATATATATATAATATTATCCCAATCTCCACTCAAACTATAACACAGCTACTAGCCATTTTTAATCTAACATACCGTTAACATTACGTTCCAATACGAAATACCATATCTGATAATACCTGTTACAATAGTAACTACACTAAACAGATGTTTCACATCATAATTCAAACGTATTATAATAACAACGGTCATTACATCCACACATAATAGTTATCAATATTGTACAATAATAAACTCTATAAATCACATAATAACCTCATTGCGTCACAAACAAAGACACCAACACTAAATACGCACATCATACCCGCACACTGCCGCGTGGATGTGATCCATGACGTCTCGCTTCTGAACGTACTCCATGTGTAACGTGCTATGCCGCATACGCACACGAACAAAAGGCGCAAACTGACATTAACACACCCAAACACGTACAAACAAGTAACGCGAACACAGTTAACCAATAGGGTCAAACACATTTGATCATCATTATAATCTTGTAATCATTTTAGGAACACTTTCGTTGCCTGATGATGGTACAGTCAGGAAGAACAATGGTAGCAAAATTAATCCAATGCGAATAAAATTATAAACTAAACATTTATTATTATCTATTAACATTCAAGATAATGACCACTCTCTATACACTGTATGTTTGGATATTACCGCTTCTTCAAGTATAAAGATAGTTGCCAACCATAAAACATTGATTATAATTAAATATATATATATATATATATATGTATATATATATATATATATATTATATTGTGGTTCAGCTGAATTTAATAAAGATTTTAATACTGACAACTTTATTGATCAGAAATTTCGAAAAGAGAATAGAAAATTAAAACTAGGGCCCTTTCGACCTGGTGCTTTGTCAAATCAACGACCGGTAAGATCGTTTAAAAAGTCACAATGTAAATTAAATGGTAAATAGAGAAGATTCAATCATACGAAAGTGGTGGGTAATGAACAACTACCCCACTGTAAGCGCCAGATCCCTACATCAAACGATAGTGACGAGGGACGGTATCGAACTCCGGAACCTTGTGATTCTCTGCGCGACGGGTCTACCAACCGTAGCTAGATACATGCTATAAGAAGATTAAGTGAAGCGAACAAACATGCCGGACCTGTTGGAGGAAGCAGAAAGCACTTATGAATCGAACTGGTGGTGATTTCAGCTAGCTGACTCCATACCTCCACGGGTTTTTACATATTTACAAGAAATACTTATGCATCTGCGATGAATTGTAAAATGAAGGAAAATATTATAAATAAAATACATAACGAAGTAGCGAGAAAAAATCTCCTTTCTGGAAATTTTTAAAATAGAATATACGATATATATAATTTATATAATATATATAATATATATATAAGTAAAGAAATAACAAAAAACTCAGAGAGTTGAGCTTTATAGTCTATTCAGGAGCTAGACTATAAGCTCATCCTCTAAGTCTGGTGTATTTCTTACTTAATGTATTTGCCTGTGACCAACATAAGAGCACACATTCAGTCTCAAACTGCGACATGGTTTTTAAATAAAGACTATTGTGTCTTAAGAGATTTCTTCTCTGGACTTTGGATTAAATATATATATATATATTATATATTATAATATATAGTGTAATAGAAGAGAAGAGAGAGGAGGAGAGTAGAGCGGATAGGAAGAGACAGAAAGAAAGAAACAGAGACAGGGAGAAAGTTTTGTTTGTTTGTTATTTTTTGTTTTGGTTTTGTTTTTTTTTGTTTTTTTTATAGAATTTGGAAACATGTGTTCCCGGGACATTTATTTCTTCTCGTCCAGAGACACGAAAATATTATAAACAGAAATATGACCTCCGACTTAGGTTGTTGTTTTTTTTTTTTGTTTTTTTCAGTGCGGGTTCGGCCAGCGATCCAATACTGATCAGTCTCTATCCGGATAACTGGATCCGTGCCGGCAGGAGCTTCGATGACGATTGAATATAGAGATTGTTGGTAAAGAGATAGCCATGAATATCCGAGCTAAAGTTGCGTGACCTCTGATGCCGAAACTATGCTGCTGCTGCTGCTGATGATAATAATGATGATGAATGATGATGATGCTGGGCTGCTGCGCTGAATGATATGATCTGTAACCGCCTAAGTGGTTAATGGATATGTTCGTTTTCTAGTAAACAAACAACAAGAATACGCTCGAGTAAGAAAAAAAAAAAAGTGTTTTCCGAAATACGAACAATCAAATCATCCTAGGAATGATAACGCCAAACTCACGCAGCGCATGCGCAAACGCACACACACAGGACACAAATATAAACGTGTATGCACATACTACCTGCCGTACACATAATTATCCCTTATATATAATACAACATTGTGATTTATTGCATATAATTATCGGTCACCAAATCTGGTCTCACAAGCAATTATGGTAGATATAAACGGTTTTTTTGTCGGTTTTTTGTAATAACATCACGGTGCAGTGCAATATATTAAGCAAGTTTGTTCACTGCTTAAGTAACGGAAAATTCCTTTTTGAAATGACCTTGCTGTGGTTATATAATAATATATATAGATTATTATATATAATAAATATATACTTATTGTATTAGTAATGTTACCTAACACCGAATTCGCTTTTCTCTTTCTCACAATTGGCGAGAACTGCATGTGGAGAGTGCTCCAGTCTTAGTATAAACATGACTTTCTAGGGGACTATTCACTGGAACGTTATGATATATAAGTATATATATATATATTATAATATATCCACTCATTAGTATTGTTACCCACATCGAATTCTTTCCTTCTCCTTTGTCTCACATTTGGCGGAACTGCTATGTGAGGAGTGGAGCTGCAGTCTGAGTATTAACATAACCTCTAAATAGAGGTTGGACTTTCACTGGAAACGTTTATATATATATATATATAATATATAGATGATATATATATAATATTTAATATAACTCAAACGGCCCTGAATGATTACCCCTGGCCAAAACCTAGTAGCTGTTTATAATAAACATTGAACTAATAAAAAACTCAGCAAATTAAAATAAATATTGAAGTCTCACAATTTTGTGATGAACACTGTATTTTTCTTTGTTTCATCACAAAAAAAGTTGTTTTTATATATACCTATAATATATAATATAATATTATATATATAATCAACTTCTATTAGTATTGTTTACCAACACGAATTCTCCTTCCTCCTTTCCTCAACATGGGGCGAGAACTGCTATGTGGAGGAATGGGGCTGCAGTCTGAAATAACATAACTTCTAATAAAGGTGGGACTATTCACGGATAAACGGTTATATATAATATATATATATATATAATATATATATATATATATTATATATTATCACCTATTAGTAATTTTACCAATCGGAAAATTTCTTTCCTTCACATCTTTTCACATTGGCGAGAACTGCTAATGTTGGAGGAAGTGAGGCTCAGTCTTAGTATTAACATAACTTCTTAAAAGGTGGACTATTCACGGAAACGTTTATATAATTATATATATATATATTTATATATAATATATAATATATATATATATATAATACTCACGTCCCTGATGGAATTGCCGCTTGGCATAATCTAGGTAGAGCCTGTGTTATGTAAACAATTGATCTATAAAAACCAGCAAATTAAATAATATTAGGTTCACAATTTGTGATTGAACACTGTATTTTCTTTTTCATCACAAAAAAACAAATTGGTTTTAAATATATATAATTATAATATATATATTATATAATATAATATATATTGTATTAGTATTTGGTTGCCAACTACAAGTCTTCCTTTCCCCTTTCTTACAGTTGGGGAGAACTGCCCTATCGTTGAGGAAGTGGGGCTGCATCCTGAGATTAACAATAAACTTCTTAAAGAGTGGACTATTCACTTGGAAACGTTTAATAATATAATATATATAATATATATATATAATATATATATAGATATTAGTAATGTTTACCGAACACACGAAAATTCTTCCTTCCCTTTCTTACATTGGCGGAGAACTGCTTATGTTGGAGAAGTGGGCTGCGGTCTGAGTATACATAACTTTCTAAAAAAGGTGGACTATTTCACTGAAAACGTTTTATATATATGATAATATATATATAATATATATATATATATATAATATATATATTGTATTAGTATTGTTACAAACACGAATTCTTTCCTTCCCCTTCTTACGATTGGCGAACTGCTATGTTGGAGGAATTGGGGCTGCAGTCTGAGTAATACGATACCTTCTTAGAAAAAAGGTGGACGATTCACTGATAAAAGTGAAAATATGTTTTGTTTTTTTTTTTCTTCTCTTATTCCCTAACGAAGAAGATCAAAGAAGTAGAGTATAAAAGAGCATAAAGATGCGAATAATGCTATTTACCCAACCAAAGTCAATTTTTTAAGGAGGAGTACGCTGATTTTGAATCAATGCTTTCTTTCTTGTAGAAAATAAATGGAATGATGCAACAATAGAAAATTGGAGTTACAGCAACGTAGCTCGGGTGCTTTAATTCTAATTATGAGGATTTTAAACCAACTCCAATCGCTAACAGTAGATAGGCTGTTTTTTTTGGTCTTCCTTTTATAAAAAGGTTGGGTCTGATTTCCTTTGTTTTATGGGGCATATAGACTCTTCAATGGACTATTGTCCATTCCATGACGTAATCTGTTGGGGGTTTTTTAAAGAAAAAAAGGAATACCCAATAGCAGTACAAGAAATCTTTGCATAACTAGGGGTAGTGAGGGGTCATAAACATTCCAGGGTTATTGAGACAAAAGCAATAAAGTAATAGTCGACTGAGAGTTTCGGAACTCGTTAATCAAGATGTCACTGTCCAGTTAGGTTAATTATTAATAGTATATATATATATATATATTAGTAATATAGTATGTGTAATATAATAGTAGTTGTTCAGAAAAGTACGAGTGAATGACGCTATTATTTCCAGATTATGAAATGAACAATGAATGGAACGTTTTAATTTTCAGGATAAAAGGTGTTGTCAAGAAAGTTTTAAAAATCTCGATAATTTTTTTGAACCACCTTGGTAATATTAAAATAAATATTAATTATAATATATATATTATATAGTAAAAAATAAAAAAGACTTAGATGATTTATCGTTATTAGTCTATTTCTGGGGAGCTGTAGACAAATTGAGTCTAAATCTCCCACTCATCCGATGCGATAGACATAACTAAATCTCTAAGTCTGTTTATTGTTTCTTTACTAATATCTTGCCTCCGTGATCTACATTAAAGCACAATTGATCTCTCAACTGCGACTTGTTGTTGTTTAATAATAACTCTTGTGTCGTAAGGAAGATTTCTGTCTCTGGACTTTTGATTTTAGATATATATATATGTATATATATATATATAAATACACACACACACACAACATATTATCTATATATAGATATAGATATAGTATATATATATATATATATTAACTATACATATATATATAATAATAAAATAAAATAAAATATATAAAGGTTACATATCAATTAAAGTTTGATGGAATAGAGCCAGTCACTAACCGTTAGGGTTTCAACATGCAAAATCGCATGCATTCATCGGTGGCGTTGGTTTCGAATATATAGTATAGTAGTATATAATATTATATATATATATATATATATATATACAAGGTTGGCGTCCATGAAAGTTGATTTTGAAGCTATTTTACCAATGATAGAAATGAACATGAAGCGGAACGTTACATTTTTTAGGATAATAAAGGTGTGTCGAAAAGTACAAAACTCTCGATATCTTTGGACCACCTATATATTATATAATATATAGTATAGTGAATATTATATATATATATAGTAATAGTATAAGTATAAGCAATAAGGATATTTCTTCTCTGGACTTTGGATTATATATATATTGTCTATATTAGACATATATGATATAGATATAAATATACAGTAAATACACACACACACACACACACACGACACATCAACAACACAATTTATATATATAATATATATAGTTATATTAGTACGATATATTATGTCTTAGCTACTATTTTCCTTAACCAAACCTCAACTATGATTCCTAATAAATATTTCCTGCATTTTAAATCAATCCTAATTCGCCATTAAAACCAAACGAAATATTGCACCTCTTAATCATTTCCGCCCAATTCGCATTGGTAGTGGGATACATTTTTCTTCAATTATTATTTTTTATTGCTTGTGTGTGTCGTGTGGTGTGGTGTGTGTGTGTGTGTGTTTTTCTTTCTATTTGGGCGTATAAGTGATGTGGTGGATAATGTGTTGTTG
>CM042161.1:50575335-50585335 GCA_023376005.1 Doryteuthis pealeii
AACAAGAGAGAGCTACCTGATTTTCTTCCGGAATAGTCGAACCCATTTCTATGTGGTCCAAATCATCGTCAAAGGTAAGTATTATTAATGCATAAATTTATCGACGACATTTCTCTTTCCGGAATAAGTCGAACCATTTTCTAATGTGGGGGCGCAAAACTAATCGGCAAAAGGTAAGTCATATATCTAATGACATATTTATGACTGACTTTCTTCTTCCGGAATATCGAACCATTTTGTTATTGGCGAAATCTATGTCAAAAGGTAAGTTTATTAGCATAATTTATACAACTGACTTTCTTCTTCTGGAATAGATCGAACCCATTTTCTATGTGGTCCGAAATCCTATCGTCCAGGTAAGTAATTTATTGCATAATTTATCACTGACTTTCCTTCTTCGGATGTCGAACCCATTTCATGGGTCCAAAACTATCGTCAAAAGGTAAGTATATAATGATAAATTTATCACTGACTCTTCTTCTGGAATAGTCGAACCAATTTCTATGTGGTCCAGATGTAGAATATAAAAATTAATAAACGCGGCTTTTGAAAATTAAACCAATTGTTTCTTTAAAACCAATCTAATAACTTTCTCGTGGAAGAAATGACTCTGCACGATAAAGGCAGTATCCTGCACGCGCAGCTTCAGAATCATCGGAAATTCGACATTTAAAATATCTTTGTATTCCTAATAGCGAGAGAGAAGAGAGAGAGAGAGGAGAAGAGAGAGAGCGACAGAGAGAGAGAGAGAGAGAAGAGAGAGAGAGAGAGAGAGAGTATACGATTTTTTTCTGCAATTCTATTTCGCCAAAAAATCGTGGGAATCTCATTGACCTTCAGTTCGCACCGAAACCTCAAATTTGAAATGTCTGCGTGACTCGTGGGTGCGAAAGTGGGTCTGGAAAAGGGTCAAATCCAGGGGTCGTTCATCACAAATCCGAAAGGTTAATTTTTAACTGGTCTCAGCAGAAACTGAGATTTGAGGGCACGCGGGCTTAGACATTTGGGACAGCTCGTGGGTGGTACGGGGGGGCGAAATTATAAACCGGATAAAAACAGAAAAGCTGCAATCGTCATTATTGCAAATATGTTGTCGACATAGTGGAGCGAGGAAACGATGAGAGATTTTTCCGAGTCGAAAAATTGGCCCTACTCGTCCATTTAATCCATTTGGCGACATGTCAGTACACTTGACAACTGATTGGGCGTATTTTGTGCAGAAAGAACTCCGTTCAGAGGTGTGTTTAAGGAAATTAGGTATGTATTCCCAGTTTGCAATACAAAGTCCATGTTTTCTATCATCTACTATCTATCTATCTATCTATCGTATCTATGGATCCAAGATATTCAAAAATCTATCTAAGTAGTTCAAGATCTCATCTTTTTATATAGTATTTTCCTATGTCTAGTCTAATCTATGCTAACTATCATAACTCGTTTCTAATCTACTAGTATCTATGTATATTCAGTCACTTTTTTTCTTCACGATATCATCTCTTTCTCTCTCTCTCCTCTCTCTCATCTATATAATAGTATAAATATAATATATAGCTATATATTATATGATATATATAGTTTAGTATATGTGTGTGTGTGTGTGTGTGTGTATTTATACTACACATTATATATAATATAACATATATCACACACACACACAACACAACACACACACACACACACACACAAATATATACTATATATATAATATATAATATATATACTTGCGTCTACCCAGATTATAAATAATTTATTAATACTGATAATATGGTTGCATACTATATAAGTTTTTTTTGAGAATCCCCATAAACGAGATAAGTGTCAGGCCAAGCGTAAGTTGAACTTCATGTTCAAGCTACACAAACTATACTACGTTATGAATATATATATATTTATTATATATATAGTATATAATATACGATATAACGAGTATATATATATATATATGGTCAAAGAAAGATTCTATACAGCACAACGCAGCCACGCACGTACAAAAACAACCTAAAAGCACATTGCAGTTTTTTCGATACAACACACCTCACCACCTCGATCTCACGACGTAAAAGAGAATATTCTAGACGTCACTATTTCAAAACCGTCACTTTTTTCAGCGTCCTTTTTCCAGATTCGAAAAGATTCGGAATTCAGAACTGAATACAAGGACTATCACTTGCTATTTTTCTCCTGTAGTGATGTGAATATGAATCGAATTTTGTTAATCACGCTATGCCATAAAAACATACCACAAAATAGACACGTGAAGGATGAATTGTGATATATAATAGAAATCAGAGCAGGCGAATAAAGTGAGTGCGAAATCGAGAGATGAGAAGCAGTCGCGAATGAAACCATGACGCGACTCAAGCTTATTTAACCTAGGTTTTGTTTGCAATTTGTCTGAATATATCAGCTCGATATATATCTTATATATAATATAACTACTAATAAATATTATATATATTTTGGTTGGATTAATTCAAATATGCTGCAACGGTGTTTTGACAGGAAAATTTGTTTATACATGCATGCAGTATTTTGTCTACAATTTTTGAATCAAAAGAAATGAATACATCAGAAAAAACATATATAAATAGTCTGTCTCATTCAGAGCAGAATGTTTTGATCTCCAAAAAGATGGGGTAATAAAAGCGAAATTATTCGAATTGATCAACGTCGAGTAAAGGGGAATATTAAAAAGAACACAAAAAACAAAACAACATTTCCTGGTCTTGAGCAAGTATTATGAATACTTTTAACCTGTTATATTTGAAATTGAAAAGTAAGATTTTATGGTTTGAATCGGGAAGTATGAATTTTATTAAATTATCAGCGCTTAAGATTTTAGAACATTATATCGAGAAAAAAATTTGGTTTGAGAATGAAGATTTTGGGTGTTTACAAATTTAAATGCGTTGTGATGAGCATTTTGAGTTTGTTTAATTATTATGTAGAATTGAATTAAATAGTAAGTTAAAGAGTAAGAATTAAGTTTGAATTTAAATAGTACGTAAAATGTTTGAAAATACATTAGTTCGTATATTTTTTAATTCTTGAAAAAGATATACGTGAGTTTTTTATTTTAATTTTGGTTGTCGGAAATCTTTTCAGCATCACGTTTTGCCAAGAAAGGCGATATTTATGGAACCCTTGTCTTATGGCATAATTTGTTGTTGTGGACTGACAATCAGATACAACTTTTTGTCATTCTTTGTATTGGTTCTTGTCGTGAATGAAGCAGCCATGGGGATGGAGTTCCTGGAAATCAAATTTCCTAACACATAACATTATTACTATGGTCATATATATTATATATATAATATAGTACAGTATTATTTAAACATAGAGTAGTCTATTGAAGGTTGAAACAGATATATCATATATAGATATATATATAATAATATACTATATATAATTATATATTATCATATATTAACAAGAGTAGTCTAATTAAAAGTGTTGAAACAGCATATATATATT
Source organism: Doryteuthis pealeii (assembly GCA_023376005.1). Lineage (NCBI taxonomy): Eukaryota > Metazoa > Mollusca > Cephalopoda > Myopsida > Loliginidae > Doryteuthis > Doryteuthis pealeii. The sequence goes on from CM042161.1 coordinate 50,578,810, forward strand.
ATATATTTATATTTATATAATATATATGTATATATATATATATATATATATAATTAGTTTATTACAAGAGCAGTCTATTACAAAAGGTTGAAACAGATAATATCTATACTATATATAATATATAATATAGTAATAATTCTATTATATATTCGAAGAGAGAGAGAGAGAGAGAGAGAGATGATAGATACATAGATAGATATAGGGGGCATATAGATTATATACGATTATATAACAGATATATATTAAATATATATCATATATATATATAATACCATATATATATACGTGTGCTGTTGTGTGTCTGATATGTGTGCGTATATATTATATATATATAGTATTATATATATATATATATATATATATACCCGTCGTAGAGCAATGCTCAGTTCAATTTTCTTTGTTACTTGGTCGTGAAATGAAAGCAGCCATCGGATAGGATCTAGGAATCAAATTGCCTAACATAACCCCGATGATGATTAATACGATTTATATATATGTATATCTATATATAATATATATGCATATAATATATTATATTATCAAGAGCAGTTATTAAAAGTTCGAAACAGATATATATATATATATATATATATATATATATATATATATATATATATAATATATATATCTGTTTTCGAACTTGTCTAATAGACTGCTTTGATAATATATTATATAAGATATTATAGATAACTAATTATGGAGAGAGAAAGAGTATAAATATATATATATTATATATATATATATATATATGATAATGTTATAGTATATATATATATATATATATTATATATATATATATATATATACATAACAGATATATAAATGTTGTTACCCTTTCTTCAAATCTTTATCTCCTGGTCGTATTTTTTATGACCGCCATTGTTAATTTCTCATCTATCTTGGTCGGTCTCTTCTAAGGTCTGAACCTTGTCTTGGGGATTTCGGGTTGTTTCTGTTAGGCGGTTCTCCTTATAGAAGCCTGTGTCATTGTAGCTTTTTTAGGTAATCAACACAAGTTTGATTTACTTTGAAGTTACTTTATTTTCAGATCTCCAACCCAGAACATCTGCGCAGGTGAGACTTAGCATCCTACGAGCTCGGCTCACTCTAACTGACTGAGACCTTCTTACTATCACTAAAACCGGAAGAGAGGGTCTCTCTACCGGTTCTCACGGTAATCCACGGAAGGTTAGCGGACTTGAGGTCAAGCTTGTCACTTCATCCTTTCAAGGCCGTTTTGATTTCTACACTATTGCCGATAAATAATTAGGTATTCATAATAATTAGTAACAACATATATATATATAATATATATATACGTGTGGTGTTGATGTGTATGCATATATATATATTATATATATTATCATATTATAGTATATATACTTATATATATATATAACCGTCGTAGGACTATACACGGGGGACGAGTTCAAAACTTCGACCAGCTACTTTCATTTCGATAACGTTTACATCTATCATAAATACATCCCCATTGATTTTCTTGCGATACGCCTCGAAGTGATATACTAGATTTCTATATAACAGTTGAGAAACCAGACAGCCTTGCTTTGCTTTGAGATTCAAAAACTAACACACGACAAAAATCAGGGTTAATTACCTTGATCCTTACATCTGATGAAGACGAAATTTTGGGAGCCACTATACTTAAAACAACTTAGTTTTATAAAGGGCCCTAATTTTGGTCGAAAATAATATATCTTTGATTAAATTCAACGTTGACTAGCAGCGTTCTGTTTTTACTAACGCTTGTCCTTTTTTCCCGTCCTTCTATTTTTGTGTGTAAATGACGACCGACGTGCGTTGATGACATTATAAAGCACTTAGGGTCTCCAATATTAGTTGAGGATGGGCCGAGTGTTGTTTTTAAACCGTCAAAGAAATGGGCCCCGAACGGTTTGCACACTTTCTCGTTCTGATGAGCGCTATTTTCAGTTGATAAAATGCGTTTGTTTTTATTGTTGTTTTTCATTACATCTTAATTCAATACACTGTCCGGATTAATTTCCATTTCTATTTTCACGAATATATATATATATATATGGGTGTGCTGAACGTTCTCAGACCCGGATAAGAAGAGGAAGCATATCACTAATTATTGGAACCTCTCGTTTATAAGATGATCAACATTTATAAACAATCAACCACTATATATATACTATTATTATTATATTATATATATATATATATTATATATATAACTTTGCAAAGAAAGAAAAACGAACAACGTATTCTCGTAATAAATTTATTTCGACCAAAACTCAAAGGCTTTAAAAATATAAAGAAATTTTCTAAACCTTCATTAGACAGAAATCAAAATTAAATTGATTAACCAAAGAAAATCTTACCAGAAATTCATCAATGTAAGGCCAGAACAGCAAAGTATACAATTACAATTTTAGCAAGGCCAAAAAGAGAAGTCGAGGGTATCTCTAGCTTCCTGTTAATATACATTTTAAAATGTAATATCTACTAATTTTTATAATAAGTAAAAAGACTATCAATTATCTAAGACTTGATTTATAAAAAAACAAGTTTTAAGGGCGTGTTTTTTAACTATACAAGTTAGTGTATGTTTGAATATTAATATATAATCAATATTGAATAAGAAAAAAATAAAAAATTAAAAATGATAAAGAGCATAAAAATATAAAAAGTAAAACTAAATATTACTATATTAACTAGTATATATATTATATAATATAATATATATTATATATATATATATATATATATATAATATTGGTGTGTTCTTCTAGAAAATTTACTTTTGACTGCTGGTCATCTTACTGGGTTTGAAACAGCCCATCCATGCTCCAAATTTAACAAGCATGCTCCTTTCTCCTGTATAAATGTAGAATTTTTATAGTATTATTATTGCTGATTATCATTAATACTATGAGTATTATACTTATTATTATTAGTAGTACGTATTAGTAGTAGTATTATTATTAGTAGTAGTAGTAGTTGTAGTAGTAAGATTGGGGTATGACGGTTCTTTAAAGGTTTTGTTATCTAGTACTTTGCTTTCATCTTTTCGTTTGAAGTTTTGCAATCCTTTCTCCGAACGTTCTTTCTTTTTGGATGCACGAAAACCAAACTTGTAATTAAATTCAATAAAATCATGAACGAAAACTGTTTACCTCATAAAATTGAGTACCTCTTTGTTTAGCGCCAAAAATGCTGTTAACAAAAAAGAGATGTCTGGAATTTTTTATCACATAAAATGTATATACTTTAATATATATTATATATATTATTTTATATATTATATATATATATATATATATATATGAAAAAGTGTTCACAAGTTAAAGCAGTTACCATATACCGAAATTGCGTGTATGAGGCGAATCGTAATATACTATACGCACTTTAGAAAATAACTTTCTATTTTTTTTGCAAAAACGCTTGCTGAATTATATTATTGAAAAAAAAACTTTATGAAAAAAAATGGCCCACACTAAACTTCTCGTTTCTTAATTTTTTTTCAGACAATCTTAAGTTTTTCGCAGAAACTGGTGCGACTTCAGAATCGTTTCTACTTGAATAAATGCTCTCTGATTGATCGATTGATTGAAATGATTGTTTTAAGGGCATGCCACCATTTTAGGGCATTTTATGCTAGGGTTTTTTGTAATATTGTTTGTTTGAATGGCATAATCAAACTTCGTGAGGATTAAATACAAAAGCCATCATGGTCCTATTTTAACCTTAGCTGGGGAGATGAAAGACTTCATAAATTTTCCCAAGAATATTAGTCCGAAAGTGAAACGTTATAACTTTGAAATCGCTTACAAGAATATCGCGTGTACTAGGTTAGCCGCTTTTTTGTGCTTAACCATGAGCTTCGACTTGTGGGTGCCCACATAAAAATGTCCTTGTGTCACGGTGCCTTCATAAGTGGGCTGAAAGGCAAATATCATACGCCACGTGACCCTTAAAAAAAAGTAGCCTATCTTCTGTAAAACTACATTACCGCTCTTTCTATCTTTTTTTTATACAATCTTTTTGATATATAGCACATAAATCTCATTATATCTGTTACGAAAATATGTTTTTTAATTCAATTTAAAATTTTTTAATGAAACTCTACTTTACAAATATTTTCTATTCTTTGGATTTTTTCCGTACTGTTGTCTTCACAACAATACTCATACGCTACTCATACCTAATTGGTGAGGGCCGTATCGAACTAGGGGTTCTAGTCGGACACTCGTCCCGCTTGAGCTAAGCCAAGTCCTATCTAGTACAAAATTGTCTATACATTTCCTAGGGTATTAGCCGCTATGTGAATTGCAGAAACAGCTTTGTCCGAGGAATTGAACTCTGGGTTGATCAGTTCCTTTCACACGCACTCTCCAAATACTAGCAAGATAGAAGAGTAGCTGACCTAAGTTCTTATTACTGTTCTTACTTATTTTGTCAACATAATATTGCAAAACATTTGTCAGAAATGGAGTAGTGTTATAGGAAAGTGGAAATTCCATTTCTTTCAAACAGTAATGAGTGCAAAAGTGATCATTTTATTATATATATATATATAGTATAGTATATATTATATATATTATATATATATATAATATATATATATTATTATATATGTAAAATGGAAAAAGGAATTGAATCCGACAATTTTGAGGAAAATGAGTAAAGAAAGATAATGTAGATGGATAAAGAATTTAAATCGATATCACTTTTAATCGATATTCACTTTACACTGTGCTTTCGGTCAGTTATTCAAAAGTATACGGACTTACGCTTATTATTATGAAATAATCAGATGAAATTGAAATAATGATAATGATATATGAGGGAAATGTTAAATATTCGCGTAACAGAGAGATTTTTTTACGACCTCATCAGAGTGAATTTTTATTTTTTTGATAGAGAAAATCCGTTGGAGACAAAAAGAAATTTTTTTTAAATATTCGACAAAAGATGTTTTTTAATCATATTTCGAACTCAGAGTCCGTTAATAAATGTTTGGTGGATGGATCATATATATTTATAATTATATATATATATAATATATATTATATTCAATAGATATATATATACACCACATCAGGTGTGTCAAAAAATGATTCGGATTTTTGTACTTTTGACAACACTTGTATTCTAAAAAAATTAACGTTCCTTTATTTCTTACATTTCTATGTTGCTATATACACATCGTTTCGGTCGATGTACCATTTGGTGCTGTCCGGGCATTGAATATTAGCTTTCGATACACGAATGAAATGAATCCTTGCTCAGTGCAATATCTATTTAACAACATCTATGAGGACCGGCCCCTGTCATCTGGGCGTTTAGAATACCACCGAATACACCTCTGCAGAGAGGGCAAGACTTCCTCAAATTGGGGCCAAACACTGTCTGGTCGTGGGTTGACAAACCGCTGATGCTTATCGATGGAACTCCACGTGCGCCCTTACTTGGCTAGATGGGCGGTCCGGTAGAGGCGGCCCTACGAATCAATCAGTTGATCCCGTGAAGCCCTAGTACTACATTCCTGACTATTGCCTTATGGCAATCCCTAAACCTTTTATCATATGGGCCGCTAGAGACACAGAAAAGTCTTGGGAGACCTCAGGAGACTGTTGTCACTCACACTTCAGTGAAAGTTTCATCGGCTTAACGCTGGTGTAACAATTTACAATGAGAAGATATATACTATATATTATATATATATAATATATATATATATAGTGTGTGTACAGAACTAACTACTCGAGTTTCCACCATAAATGGTACTTTCAGGGTTAAATCTAACTGAATCAGTCAATATATTGGATTAATTACACTGCCTGAAGTTTCAATTAAAATTGTGACGATTGAGAAACTTTATATATGTTAGAAAGCTGACTTATCCGAGTAACATTTGTGACCAACCAAATATTGAAGATCAAGCCGCCATATTTTTACCGTAAATCATTTTTAACCACACACACACAACAGCACACACATATAATACTATAATATATATATATAATATTAATATATAGTATATATATAGTATGAGATTAAGATAATTTGCTTTAGATGATTGTTGAGTAGAGTATATTAATTATTTATATTTTTTTGCTTGAAGGGCAGTTAAATGCGTAATATCGTATAAAATTCGATAATTAAATAAAATAATCATGACAACAACTCGGCAAATATCGCCCCTACGTGAAGGTAAATTCGTAAGTATACAAAGCTATGAGACCTTAATAAAGTTGACAATAGGCTGTAACAATTTCTACGTAGGGGTCCGATATTCTGCCAGAATCGCTTGTCATGATTATTTTCCTAATTACTCGAATTTTTATACGATATACGCATTGTAACTGCCCTTCAGAAAAAATATAAGATATAATAATAATTAATAATAATAATAATATATATATATATATATATTATTTTTAATTATTATATCATTATATATTATTATTAATTATTATTATTATTTTATATAGGAGTAGAATCCTTTTTCAAATAGGATTTACTCTGATGAAGGTCG
>CM042161.1:50600335-50621541 GCA_023376005.1 Doryteuthis pealeii
ACTTTTCGTCACCCAGACTCCAAGTGAATGACCACCAGTCATCGCTGCTGTGAAAAACACACAAAGTGTATTAATAATAACAAATGATTTCAATATTAATTAAAAGTGAAAACCATTTCCAATTAATTATTAGCAATTCGTCATTATCTTTTAATTAAGTAGTAAATGAATTGACGTTTTCCTTATATAATTTTCTTTGGCAGACATGATTCCTTGCAAATGTTTATAAGTTGTTTTTTTTGTTTCAATTAAGAAGAGAATTATACATCTTTGAATGTATAGGCCATTTGGTGGCGTTGGTTTGAACTATATGAAATTTGTTGCTCATGTAGCCACTTTAGTTTTGGTTTGGTTTAGTTTATTTGTTTAATGGCATATAAATTATTTATGGGTTATTCAATGCCAAAATCTGATTACTTTCTAAATGTTTCATTGTAAGTAAAGTAAAGTCGTCAGGTGTTCTAAAGTCGGTATCAGCTAGACAGCGAAGGAGCCTCTCCCCTTTTCACTTGCGCTAGTCCAAGGAGATTGTTTTGGCATCTGAGGTGGAGCGCCGTACCTACCATCAGTCCCTCAATTTACGGCACAGATCCCTGTGCTACCCTCATGAAAGAGAGGAAAAGAAGAAAAAAAAACAAAACAAAACTAAAAACAAGACTATGCAGCGCCAAATGATAAATAAAGTGGTTCACTACCCTACTCCATTCCTACATCACTTGGATGTTTGTATTGAATGTGTATTCAATCTAATAGAAATAATTTTGTACACAGTTATAAAATGTTAAATAAAAACCAGATTTAATCAGCCCTGTTCGCTTTGGGTCGTGACTCGTAATACTTACGGACGGAATCCTGGTGGCTGAGCAGTTCATGATATGCAACACTCCACTTTGGCCGTTGCTTGAACTAGACGAGACGTCGGAGAGCCCCCTTTCCGATCAATCGGTTGGGGGTCTTAATCAACTGGTCACGTCAAGCCCTAGTGCCTATATAATTGTTCCGATCTTATTGCCCTTATGTCAAACCCCCACCATTTCTATTATATTTGTTTTAAAAACTATTCTTTTGTAGCATACGGACTGGTGACAGAACATCCATTCGTTTTACACACTGTCGTACATAATATAACTAAACTTGTAGTTGTATTAGCATAAAAAGTCGTTAGTACGGAATACAAAATATACGAAACAGGCTTGAATTCTGGCTAAATGTGTTTATGTTCCCGGTGAGAAGGTCATTCAATGTGTTATTTCCCATAGCCGTGAAAGACAACAAGTGCATTTCGTCATTTACATGGTTAAGCTGGAAAAGAAGGAAGGGGAATGAGAATTCGGGCAAACCCATTCCATTGCGTCTAAACCATCGAGTCAATAATTGTATCTGATAACAGCTCTTGTCCATACTACATAGGTTTTTTAGGATCCAAAATATATACATATATAATTTATATTCATATATTTAATTTATATATATATATATATATATATATATATATATATGAGAGTAAGTAAATAAACAATGTGTTTATTTGATATGGCAAAAATATATACATATATATGTAATTACCTATATATATATATATATATATATATATATATATATATATATATATATGTGGTGTGTGTGGGTGTAAATCATATATATATATTTAGAGGTAAATTATATGTATATAAATAATATTATTTATATATCTATATATATATATATATATATATATTATATATATATATATATAATATATTATAATAACTAAATGACGTTCAGTTGTTTTTTTTCACTTTTACTGGAAGTGTAAATATTAGACTGTATATAATTAATTAATTAATTATCACACATCAAGCTCTCCTTTTGACATTAAGGAATCCTTATATAAATTTATAGGTGTGCATCTGTATGGGAATGTGTGTGTGTGTGTGTGTGTGTGTGTGTGTGTGTGTGTGTGTGTGTATAAATCAGTGGAGTAGCCTATTTTCTGTAGCAACCAAATAACAAGCAAGCCTATTCATTTTTCACTAGTGCTTGACCAGGGAGATTGTTTATGCGTTTGAGGTGGAGTACAACACCTGCTGTCAGCTACCCATTTTCCCACAACAAAATCCAAACAGTGCTATACATGCGCTGAGTTGTTGAGGGTCGGTATCAAACCCGTAACTTTGTGGTTACGAGGCGGATGCTCTACCGATCGAGCTAAACTGGCACTGGTTGATTAAAGAAAGTGTTTATCACCAAAAGAAATTTTAATATCTTACCATCTCCCCTGTACATTTATGATATGATTTCAAACAATCTCCACATGTATAACATCTCTGTCCAAACCTTGAAATCTCGCTCGTTTCTATGGGAGTATCTTCATTGGAAAAGCGGAACGGATATTGCGGAGACAACCTGGTGAAGATTCCAATATTATGTTCACAGGGATAGTGAATAACTGGATACTTTAAAATCATAATATCGTGAGGGAACTCCCATATATATCTTATTATAATGGAGATTGTGTGTTTTTCTGTCTGTAACCGAAACTATATTACTAATCGAGTCACAATTAACATAGTTATTTACATCACATTCTCCATGATTTTATTTATATTTAAACCTCAATTATTAATAAAATTTCTTCACCTTTTTATTAGTGTTGTCCATATCTACATACAAATAACATGCAATCGTATTTATATATACAAAAAATAGCGGTTTGCAGTGTGAATGGGAAGGCTAATTTGCATATTGATATTAAAATGTGATTTTATTAAATATGTGCTTAGTATTATTGATTTCTAACTATTTGGTTTTATTTTAATGAATATAAGCAAAAATCTCTTCAATGAATCTTAAATGAAATCCATTAACAAGAAGAATTAACTGTAATTTTATTATTTATTTCCCATTTTAACTGAATAGTTAAATTAGGAAAATTTAGTAATAAAAGATGGGAGTGGTGGAATAGTAAGTTACAGTTGTTCTATTTTTCGATTGTACCCACTTCTGTTTCAAATCTTTTTATCTGCATTCTTATTTAGTTTCATTAGCCTTTCTAATTTAGTATAATATCTTATTACTTTAAAACTTAAATACTTGCACTCGGAGAGTGCATATATTTGCTAGTATATATATATGAAATGAAATCACTTTATGATAAGTAAAATCCTTTTAAAGATAATATATAATAATTTTACTTATTTATCCCCTAATCTCTCTCTCTCTGTCTCTCTCTATGTGAGCCAATCTTTCTGTCTGTCTGTCTCTCTATACACACACACACACACACACACACACACACACACACACATATATATATATATATATATATAATGATTTATTTATTCATCCACCGATCTACCCTCTTACCTCCCTGTATGTGTGTGCATCCGTATGTATGCCAGTTTGTATATATGTCTACACACACACACACACACACACACACACACACATACACATACATACACAGAGACATATATATATATATATATACATGTATATATATATATATATATATATATATACATGCATATATATACCAGAGTAAAAATGATATCCGCACTTTGATCTTAACATATCATTAATATTGTCACACTGAGTTCTGCACATGCGTACTGATAGTTGCCACTGTTGGGGTCACGTGATTGAAATTTCAGCCATTTTATTAGCCGTCTTGACTGTGTAAACATGACCACTCCACTAAGGAAGAAAAAAGGACAGTGACCCGGTTTCTCTGGTCAGAAAGAGAGTCAAGGACTGAAATTCAATTAAACCAAAGAGTTATTATCGAAGAGATAACTAGTTCTTAGCAGATTAGTCTTGGTTCTGCCTATCAAATCATCTACGATGAGCTTAGAATCTACAAAAAATTGTGGATAATTTTAAACTCTCCCTACAATATATATATATATATGTATATATATATATATATGTATATATATATATATATATATATATATTGTTGGAATTTTTGTATATAAGGCATGGGGAAAATGGTAACTTCTATTTATAGACTCGCCTATAGGCACGTGACCTGGGAGAGATTCCTATTGTCCAATCACTGCAGTGCAGCTGCTGCTGTTGTTTGATTTATCTAGTCTGATTCTTAACCTTGGCTCATTGCTATTTGGATCATCTTGGATGTCGGACTTACAAAGAATACTATAACACCGGATACTTATTGGCTTGCTTACTATTACTACATCTGGAACAAAGGATGGCGGCCAGATACTCAACACACACACACACACACACACACACACACACATATATATATATATATATATATAATATATATATATATATATATAAACGGACTATATATATATATAAATTGAACTTCAACAGGCATTCCCAAAAAGCTCTGTTCTCAATTTTACATATGAACTAAGCAATAATAATTAATTCCCGTTCCTTGATGTATTGATTGACACTAACACTTTTACACCATACTCTTATAAAGAGCCTACAAGTATTTACTCATGTATTCTTAATTGTAATCGCGAATGTCCTGAAAAGTGTATTTTGGCAGAATTTTTTCTTTTATACAAGTTTTGTTGAACTGTACAGACAATTCTTGTCGGACAAGTTTTTGATTGATCCTTTCTAATTTTCGGACCATCTTTTTGGTGTTGGGGTGTAACTAGTATAACAGTCCACCACAGGTTTCAAGACGAGCGCTTTCGGCAATACAGTTTGCCATCATCAGGTAGGAAACGATGGAATGGTTTCGTGTGTCATTTTTAAGGAGAACGAGTAGTAGCAAGGAATTAGAAGTGTGAGGTAATAACAATTGGTAGTGAGAGGTTGTAGGAATGGTAGTGGTTCGAGCAAACGATGCAGCAGTAATTTCTTTGTGGGAGGGGGGCTGGAATTGTGTGAAGGGGAGGGGTATAGTAGAAGGAGAATAGGCGGAAAATTATAAGCATTTGAGAACATGTTGACTTATTTCAAAGTTTATTTTGTTTAAGGTAGTTTTTTTTTGTTTAACATATAAAGCTTCGATTATTTGAAGTTTTTGTTTGTTTTTTTCTTTATGTAGTGTGCGTGTATTTTCGGTTAGAATTTTGCAGTAGGTAGAAGGGGGACATGAATGTGTTTTAAGGTGTTGATTAATGGAGCTGGAATCAGATAAGTGCAGTGTTAATCTGCGTATAATGTGGTCGTCGTGTGGCCAATATACGTGTTATTAATTTGGAGAGACAATCTCCTACGGCACATTTGAATTCATACACAACATTGGTCTCATTAAGACGAGTAGTTTTTGGCGAGGAGTTGTTGCATGTGACGAGATTTGTAGTTTTAATTTTTTTGTAATAAATGATCATATTGACTTTTTTCTTTGTGTCGGTGGAAGAGACATTGTTACGTATTATTTTTTTAACGCATTTTCGTCCATACAGAGATTGATTTCTCTAGATTTGTTTAGCCTTACATTTGAATAGTTATGCCCGCCTAATTCATTAATTATTAATTAATTAATTCAAAATTAGGTACGACTTCAATTAAGCACATATTCTCCCCCCCAAAATTGTCGGCTAAAAAGCCATATCAAAACACATTGTTTGTTTGTTTACTTCTCATAAGTACATATATAAGTTATTATATAATTTATATATAATCATAAGTTATATATATAAATATTTTGGAGGATATGTGCTTAATTGAAGTCATACCTAATTTTGCAAATTAATTAGTTAATAATTAATGAATTTAGGCGGGCATATATGTTCAAATGTAAGGCTAAACAAATCGAGAAAATATCAATCCCAGAATGTACATTTCGACCTATTTGATCTCATTAGGTCGAAATGTACATTCAGAGATTGACATTTTCTTGATTTGTTTAGCCTTACATTTGAACATATATGCCCGCCTAAATTCATTAATTATTAACTAATTAATTTGCAAAATTAGGTATGACGTCAATTAGGCACATATCCCCCAAAAATTGTCGGCTTAAAGCCATATAAAAATGAAACACATTTGTTTGTTTACTTAACCTCATATATGAATATATATATATATATATATTATATATATATATATATATATATGCTGGGATTACACTTGTATATATATATATATATATATATATATATATATATATATAATATATATATATATATATATATATATGCTGGGATTACACTTGTTCAAGTTCATTTTCTATAAGAAAAAGTATCGAATTTTATGCGATACATGCGTTGTAAGTGCCTTCAAGTAAAAATTTAATATATACTTTATTCAGCAACGTTCTAAATAAACAAACAAAAAGTGTTTCACTAGGTTTCACTGTGTCTGCTGAAAGTCCCGGTTTCGATTTCTGTCGGAGGGAAATCGTTAGTATATACCGCTGATGAGACTTTAATAAAGTCGAAACAGTCTGTACGGTATTCTACACATCGAGCCATCCTTTGCTGGGATTACACTTGTCAAGTTCATTTTCTATAAGAAAAAGTATCGAATTTTATGCGATACATGCGTTGTAAGTGCCTCAAGTAAAAATTTAATATATATATATATATATATAATATATATATATATATATATATATATATAAGTACTTATAAATAAGTTGTATATAGATTATATATGTACGTTAATATCCTACTTTTTCTGTGCGATTCCTTTACACTTTGTTCTTTTACTGAAGTTCTCTTTTTTTAGTTCTCTTACTCAATTCTCTTTATTTTCTTTATTTTCTTCTTTTTAAATGCCACAATTTTTGCTTTCCTATTTTTTTTTCTTTTTTACTTTCTTTTCTTGTAGACATCTTTCTTTACTTTTTCTTTCTTGTTTTTTTCTTTAACTTTTTTTCTTTTTAAATTTTACAAGATTTGCTTTCACATTTTTTTTTTTATTGTTTTCATCTTTTACTTTTTCTGCAATTTTCTTTTTAACTTTTCTCTGTTAGTTTCTTTCCTTCTTTCTTTCTTCCTTTTTTGTTCTTTTTTATTTGTTTTTACTTTTAGAAGTTTTTAGTTGCTCATTGATTTATTGATTTATTTTCTTTTACTTTCTTTTCTTGTAAACCATTTCTTTCTTTCTTTCTTTCTTTCTTTCTTTCATTCATTCTTTCTTTATTTATTTATTTCTTTCTTTAACTTTTTTCTTTTTAAATTTTACAAGTTATGCTTTCACATTTTTTTTATTGTTTTCATCTTTTACTTTCTTTTTTTCTGTAATTTTCTTTTTTATTTCTTCTTGTTAGTTTCTTTCTTTCTTTCTTTCTCTTCTTTCTTTTTTCTTTCTTTCTTATTTTTTACTTTTAGAAGTTTTTAGTTGCCCATTGATTTATTAATTTCTTTTCTTTACTTTCGTTTTCTTTGTAAACCACTTCTTTTTTCTTTCTTTCTTTCTTTCTTTCTTTCTTTCTTTCTTTTCATTCATTTCATTTCTTTCTTTCTTTAACTTTTTTCTTTTTAAATATTACAAGTTTTGCTTTCACATTTTTTTTTATTGTTTTCATCCTTTAATGTCTTTTTTCTGTAATTTTCTTTTTTAATTTTTTTTGTTAGATTCTTTCCTTCTTTATTTCTTACTTTTTTTGTCTTTCTTTTTTATTTTTTTACTTTTAGGAGATTTTTGTTGCCCATTTATTGATTTATTTTATTTTACTTTCTTTTACTGTAAACCACTTCTTTCTTTCTTTCTTTCTTTCATTCTTTCTTTTTTTCTTTCTTTAACCTTTTTCTTTTTAAATTTTACAAGTTTTGCTTCCACATTTCTTTTAATTGTTTTCATCTTTTACTTTCTTTTTTTCTGTAATTTTAAATTTTTTTATTTTTCTTTGTTAGTTTCTTTCTTTCTTTCTTTCTTACTTTTTTTCTTTCTTGTTATTTTTTTACTTTAAGAAGTTTTTAGTTGCCCATTGATTTATTAATTTCTTTTCTTTTACTTTCTTTTCTTGTAAACCACTTCTTTCTTTCTTTCTTTCTTTCTCGTTCATTCATTCTTTCTTTCTTTTCTTTCTTTCTTATCTTTCTTTCTTTCTTTCATTCATTCTTCTTTTCTTTCTTTATCTATTTTTTCTTTACTTTTTAAATTTTACAAGATTTGCTTGGAAATTCATTTTTTGTTTTCTTCCTCTATTTCTTTTACTGTATTTTTATTTCTTAATTTTTCTTTGTTGTTAGTTTTTTTAATTTCACAGATTTCGGTTGCAAATTCATGTATTCCTTTCTTTTCCTGTAAACAACTTTCTTTCCTTTTTCTACCTGTGTTTCTTTATAAATTCTTTTTAAATTTCAAGAGTTTTGCTTTAACCTTCTTTTGTTTCTTCTTTTACTTTCTTTTTCTGTAAACCACTTCTCTTTCTTTCTTTCTTTCTTTCTTTCTTTCTTTCTTTCATTCTTTCTTTCTTTCGTTCTTTCATTCTTTTTTTCTTTCATTCATTCTTTCTTTCGTTCTTTCTTTCTTTCTTTCTTTCTCTTTCCCTTTTTCATTCATTCATTCCTTGTTTCTTTCTTTTCTATCTATTTTTTCTTTTTTTCTTTTTTCTTTTTTTCTATCTATC
The DNA here is from genome assembly GCA_023376005.1 of Doryteuthis pealeii. NCBI lineage: Eukaryota > Metazoa > Mollusca > Cephalopoda > Myopsida > Loliginidae > Doryteuthis > Doryteuthis pealeii. The sequence continues at coordinate 50,608,830 of CM042161.1, forward strand.
TATCTATCTATCTATTTTTCTTTATTTTTCTTTCTTTCTATATTTGTTTCTTTCTAATCTCTTTTTAAATGAAAGTTTTGCTCTCACCTACTTTTGTTTACTTCTTCTACTTCCTTTTCTTGTAAACCACTTCTTTCTTTCTTTACTTTCTTACTTTCTTTCATTCATTCATTCTTTCTTTCATTCATTATTGGTTTTCTTTATTTCTATCTTTTTTATGTTTTTTTTTTACATTTCACAAGTTTTACATTAAAATTCTTTTATTGTTTTACTTTCTTTACATATAAACTACTTCTTCTTTCTTTCTTTCTTTCTTTTTCTTTTTTATTTCTTTCTTTTTTCTTTTTTTCTTTTTTTCTTTCTTTACACCATCTATTTGAAAAACATCTTCTACGCCTCTTGTGTCTTTCAAAAGAGGAAAGTGGGAAACCCGGTTGGATGTTTGTAAGTAGGAATGCAATAGATTTTGTCATTGGAGCGAACGCGCCGATTTCAACATGGATGCCTGTCAGCTAAAATCTGTAAACAAACTGACACGTCTTTGTAGTGGAACGTTATCCGTATGCCGAAAAAAAAAAAGAAGTAGAAAAGAGAAGAGATGTGCATAGGATGGAAGAAGAGAAACATATCTAAGTTAGCGGTTACAGGGTAGCCCGTATATCCGGGTACGTGATATTGGTTATCTATACATGCACTTGTGTATTTCAGTTAGGGATTATGCATGTATAGCATGGGTTTATATATATATATATATATATATATATATATATATATATATATATATATATATATATATATTAACATTTTGAAAAAACATATGATGTTTGTTATGTAATTGCTGACAGTACTGTTTCGACCAAATCGATAAGTTGGTCTTCATCAAAGAGCGACATAGATGGGAAGTCGCTCTTTGATGAAGACCAACTTATCGATTTGGTCGAAACAGTACTGTCAGCAATTACATAACAAACATCATATGTTTTTTCAAAATGTTAAATTTTATACTGTCGGATTAATTTCCATCTATTTTTCATATATATATATATATATATATATATATATATATATAGAGAGAGAGAGAGAGAGAGAGAGAGAGAGAGAGAGAGAGAGAGAGAGAGGGGGGGAGAGAGAGACTAAGAAATTGAGAGAGAGGGGCGGTTACACGTATTCTTTATGATAATTATATAACCACAACAGAGCACATACATAACATCTATTTTTGTTTAGCTTTTACTACATCTCTATCTCTCTAATGATTTGACTTTATATATATATATATATATATATATATATATATATATATATATATATACACAAATATATATGAGTATAGATAAAAGGATATGAAAACACCACAAAATGCTGTTAAAGTGAAAACATTTTATAACATATTCATTGCTGATATTGAACAATATTTCGATTTTATAAAAAACATCTTCAGAACTTGTTTATACTCCGTGATGTTAAGATCGGAGACAAAAGTCATATGAGTTTGAATAAGAGAATTCGTCTAGTGTCATTTTTATATCCTTTTATCTATACTCATACCGTCGGATTCATTTCATTTCTTTTAACTTATATATATATATATATATATATATATATATATATATTATAAAATGGATACAAGAGATAGCCTACTCGAGTTTCACCATAAGGATCTTGAGGGTTAAATCCACTGAATTAATCGAGATACCGATTAATTGCTGTCGATTATACGTGTGTGTTCATTGCGTTAAAGAGATCGTTAAAATTTGCTCTACTTCGTATTGAGCACTTTGTATTTGTTATATCACTGACTTACCCCCCTGAATTCAGCACTTCCTAACCATCATATCCATATTCACCGGTAAGTCACCTTTCCCTTTATACATATATATATACATATATATATATATATAAATGGACTCTCTCGTCGATTTTCGACGCATGAGGGTTCATACACACAATGAACTCCCACACAGGGATTTGTTTATAGTGGTGAAGGCTTGTGTTGGACCATCCACACTTTTTGGCACAGTCGATAGGAAAGAATTGGTGCATCAAAGGTTGCCACAAACCCAATCAACGACCGACCTCAGGAATTTTGAATTCAGAGTTATCCCTCTCTTAGACTGGTTACCTACCCAAGGCTGAAGAGCCCAGGCTACCCTACTATTTAACCCATAGCTGGAGGGAGAATATATGGATTCATACCTTTCCCAAGGGTATTAGCGCTATGTGAAATGCCAACAGCTTCGTCTAAGAATTGAACTCGAATCGACGAGTCCCTTTTCCACGACTCTAACCACTAGCCCACGTGCCTCCATATATATATAAGTAAAAGTTAAGTAAAGTTGTCGGGTGGCCTAAAGTCGGTATCAGCCAGGCAGCAAGAGAGTCTATCCCATTTTCACTAGCGCTATACCGAGGAGATTGTTTTTTAGAGTTTATGGCGGCTCACCACACCTACCATCAGCTTCTCACTTTACGACACAGATCCCTGTATTACTCATACGCTGAGTTGGTGCAGGCCGTTATCGAACCAGGAACCTTGAGGTTCTCAGCCGTAAACTCTACCCACTGAAAGTAAAATCATACATATAGATAATATATATAAGGATTTAACTTATTTATCCCCTAATCTATCTATCTCTTCTGTGCGTCTGAGGCTGTATGTGTTCCAGTCTGTCTGTTTTCGTGTCTGTTTCTACGCGCGAGCGCGCGCGGCACACACACACACACATACACACACATATATATATATACATATATATATATATATATATACATATATATATATACATAATTTTGGAGGATATGTTCTTAATTGAAGTCATAGCTAATTTTGAAAATAATTTAGTTAATAATTAATGAATTTTGGCGGGCATATATGTTCAAATGCCCGCCTAAATTCATTAATTATTAACTAATTGATTTTCAAAATTAGGTATGACTTCAATTAAACACATATCCTCCAAAAATTGTCAGCTTAAAATCATATAAAAATAAACACATTTGTTTGTTTACTTAACCTCATATATCCATATGTATATATAAATAACGTAAATTATACACACACACACATAAACACACACACACACACACACATGTATATATATATATATATATAATATATAATATATATATATATAATATATATAATGAGTTTATCTATTTATCCGCTGGTCTATCTCTCTCTTCTCCATGTTTGTGTGTGTATCTGTATGTGTACCAGTCTGTCTGTTTAGACACACACACACACGTACACAAATATATATATATATATATAATATATATATATATATATATTATATGATCACTATTATCATATATAGGACACCTTGAAAGTAAAGCTTCCTATTTATCCATACTGAAAGTGCAGCTGATTTAGAGACGACAATAACAATGTTTGATAGAGCAGGTTTTCAACTTGAAAACACAATTTTCCCACATCGACATAGCCTATGCATATTACATATTCACCAATACTCTTCTTCTTATATAAATATATATATATATATATATATATATATATATATATATATATATATATATTGATTTATTTAAGTCACCAGTACAAAGTTCGTCTTACCAATGGTTTCAGATGTTTATCCGTCATCAGAGACGTTTACTTTTTGAAAAAAATTGGACAGTTTTTTTAACTCGTGGCTCGTGTGAACGTGATCCGTTATTCGTTCTTGCTTTTGCTTTCTTCATTCACCGTCGTTCCTATTTGTCCTCATTGAGTCTCGTGTTTTTATGATGATTTGTTTATTTATTACATATATATATATATATATATATATATATATATATATATATATATCTTGGTTTTATTGTTGATTTAATTATGTGCATATATGTGTACTTGTGTTCCGTTTTTTATTTAAAATACATGTTTTTTTAGGCAACTGCGTATTAGACATCGAATAATAAAGAACGAAATAAAGAACGAAAGACTAGGAACCCTGTTAAGTATCTGGTCGCCATCCTTAGTTCCAGATGTAGTGAATAAGTAAGCAAGCCAATAAATATCCTGTGTTATAGTATTCTTTGTAAGTCCGTCGTCCAAGATGGTCCGAGTGTCAATGACATGAGTTTAGAATCAGGCCTCTATTGATACAGCAGCAGCAGCAGCAGCAGCACTGCCTGTGATTGGACAATAGGAATCTTTCTCGGGTCACGTGTTAGTCAACGAGGCTATAAGTAGAAGTGACCATTTGCCCCATGCCTTATATCATAATATTGCAACACACACCCCTTTTTTTTATATAAGGGCTATTCCATTCAACAATATTAAATCCTTCCATTGCGGAAAATTACAATCGATTACAATCAGAAATGTTTACATAAAGTCATTAAGAAATTTGTAATTTCAATTTTATAGTAAAAGCAAAAATACTATTACTATTACTAATCTTATATTCTACTCAGCCTATTTTGTAAAAAAAAAAAAATATTAATTATTATTATTATTATTTTCCTACTCCTAATTCCTAGTTTTATTACTGCAAAACGTTACTGTCAAAATTTAGTATAGGCCCCCTTTTTGGGGTTTCCTTCTTTTTTTTTTTTCTTTTTTTTGATTTTTTTGTTTTTGTTTTTGGGTTGTGTTAATTCAAAAAATACAATACTATACAGTACAATACTAAATTACTTAACAAACCCTACCGACAAATAAGCCTCAAGTAATTTCCCCATTGCTTTTTCTACAGAATTCCCATACCAAAAATAATTTTGGGACCACGCAATTAGGCCCGCCTGATAAGATGTCTGACATCTTTATTTTAATTCTTTTGAATTTATTTCTCCATTTTTTCTCTTTCCTTCGAACTGATAAAGTGGTGAAGGCAGCACCATATACATTTGTTTGAAGGAAACGCATTATGGTATTCCACCTATGAGGCCGATTCCTCAGAAAGTCCTCCTTCTTGCACCACCCAAAAGGCAACGATGTTTATGAAGTCTCCGGTTAGTCTCCAGATGAATTCTCAGACAAATGCTTAGTAAATACCAAAGATGTTATTCAGAAACCGTAGAAAAACGTAAATGACCTGATTTATTGAAGAAGAAGAAGAGAAAGAAGAAGAAGAAAAGAGAAGAGAAGAAGAAGAAGAAGAAGAAGAGAGAAGAAGAAAGAAGAGAAGAAGAAGAAGAAGAAGAAGAAGAAGAAGAAGAAGAAGAAGAAGAAAAAGAAGAAGAAGAAGAAGAAGAAGAAGAAAAGAAGAAGAAGAAGAAGAAGAGAAAAAAGGAAAAGAAGAAGAGAAGAGGAAAAAGAAAAAGAAGAAGAAGAAGAAGAAGAGAAAAGAAAAAGAAGAAGAGAAAGAAAAAGAAAAAGAAAAAGAAAAAGAAGAAGAAGAAGAAGAAGAAGAAGAATAACAACAACAACCCGTACTATTTCTACTAATGCTTTGAGGACTATAAAAACAAAACTGGTAAAAAGTTAGACAAGGATGATGTTGATGATGATGATGAGGAGGAGTAGGGAGATGATGATGATGATGATGTTGATAATGATGTATAATAAGTGATATATATATACATATCTACAATAAGTGGTGTATATATATATATATATATATATATATATATATATATATATATATGTGTGTGTGTGTGTGTAGTATATATATATATATATATAATATATATATATATATATATATTATATATATATCGCTCCATATATATAGACAGACAATGAATGAGAGAAGAAGGGATAGGGGCTGGCGAGGAGGTATTCATTTTTAACACTCCATTCATGTATATACATAAAGACTTGTATATACATGATCACACACACATAAACACACACAAACACACACATACATATACATATATATGGAGAGAGTGTGGGAGAAGTATGATAGGAACTGAATAGAAGATATTTACTAATCAATCTAACTATATATATATATATATATATAGAGAGAGAGAGAGAGAGAGAGAGAGAGCAGGAGAGAGAGAGAGAGAGAGAGGAGAGAGAGAGAGAGAGAGAGAGAGAGAGAGAGAGAGTTGGTGAGAAAGTAAGAAAGAAAGAAAGAAGAGCAACAACAATAACAACAACCCATACTATTCCTACTAATGGTTTGGGTACTATAAAAACAAAACTTGTAAAAGATTAGACAATGATATGTTCCCTATCTTTTTGGAATTTTCGGGCATGGTCCAGGTATTCATCCCTTAATTTCACTCTAGGTACTGCTGTAACAGCGACAGCTACTAGCAACTTTCTTCATGTTCTCAAATGCTTTCAGTTCTCCGGCTAGGTCCAGGTCTGCTCTTCTGTTGGCAACCTTCCGTCTACTAAAGACGATGGCATAGTGTCCATTTTTTAATTAATCTGCAACTGCGTGAGTGGCTGAACAGACCAATTTTTGAATGGCAATCTCTGGTACAGTGACGGCAAACAAAAAGTGATGCTTGCTGGAGTTGCATTTATCTCTCCTTCCTTCTGGCTCTCTTTTCTGTGGCGCCTTCTTTCCTCTCTTTTTCACTCCTTTTCGTATCTTGTTTGACGAGGAATCGCCAGGTCATACGGTCTTCTGCACAAGCCTCCCATGTGTTGGTGTTGATGTGGCATGTCTTCATGTTTCTCTTGCAGACATCCCCAAAGCGCAGCCGTGGTCTCCCTACTGGTCAGGTGCCAATCTACTAATTCGCCATACAGTAGGTCTTTGGGGATGCGTCCTTTGCCCATCCTCCTGACTTGATCAAGCCAACGCAAGCGTCTATTTCAGATGATGGTGAGCATGCTCTTCATGTTTGCTCGTTCCAGTACTTCTGTGTTGGTCACTTTGTCCTGCCAGCGTATGCGTAGGATGCGGCGTAGGCATCTGAGGTGGAAATTTTCCAGTCTGGGTTTATTGACCCCTTATTGTTTGTGAATTTTTTGTGTATTATTTTACACCTGACAAGTTATTTACATTAATTATTTTGTTTGTGACTCCGGAACGAGAGGCGCAGGAGGAAGAGGGTCGGTCGTTTTTCGGTTGGGCTTTGGTGGGAGCCAGACGTGGCCTTCCGGTTCTTCGTATGGGTTTCGCATAGTAGTGCCGAGTAATTTGATAGAGTAAATTTGATCGTACTCTCTCTCTCTCTCTCTCTCCTCTCTCTCTCTCTCTCTCTCTCTCTCTCTCTCTCTCTCTCTCTCTCTCTCTGAAAAGAACACACGAGCCTAGAAAGAAATAAACAGCCCCTAGTAACTATACGTCTTGAGTATGTTGTTTCTGAACTAACGACAAGTACTACCACTAGACGACTACTACTACAACTCTAACTTGGTCCCATACAACACCCGCTAGATCACCAAAGTTTGTTCACTACTTAGATAGTTAAAAATTTAAGCAACATCAGGTACTGGAAGAAACTGGATGTCAAAATGACTACATTCGGCATTAAATACCCCAAAAAGGGTTGACATGCCGTAAAACGAACCAACTAAATTCTTTTTATATCCACTATTTCTGATTGGTAGTGCAGTTTTTATGAATAATCGTTGAACCTCAGGAGTGAAGGGACTCGTTGTTACCATAAAGCTGTATGCTCAAATGAATATTTTGCCAAGTGAATGGATTTCCAGAAATAGAAAGATCGTGACATGATAGAATCTGTGAATAAGTAAACCATTGAGCCCCTTGGTGTGTCAGTGGGGGTACGTAAGACAGAGGTCGAAAAGTGGTCAATTTGTCTGAATGTGACATATTCGCCCAGTAGGAGAACAATTCTTGTCTATATTCGAAGTAAAAAAAGAAAAGTTAAATTTACCATATATACATATATTCATTCAAAAAGAAAAAAAAATTCTAGTAACATCCGACAATATATAAATATATATGTATGTGTGTGTGTGTTTGTGTATGTGTATGTGTGTTTGTGTGTGTTTTGTGTTTGTGTTTGTGTTTGTGTGTGTGTGTGTGTGTGTTTTATGTGTGTGTGTTTGTGTTGTGTATATGTGTGTGTGTGTGTTTATGTGTGTGTATGTGTGTGTGTGTGTTTGTGTGTGTATGTGTGTTGTTGTGTGTGTCTGTTTGTGTGTGTATAAAACAATTGTCATTCAATAAGTAATGGGAATATTTGAAATACACAAAATACATTTTTTTTCAGAATTTGTTTCTAAGAATGTAAACTTTGCTTTGTTAGGAATTGCTTCACAGCGAAAATTATTTTAATCTCGCAAAAAAAATTTGTTTGGAGGATATTCAAAATGGCGGCAAATCAAACAAAGTGATCCAGGTTTAAACAGAGGAATGTCAAGAATCTTTTGGTGCCCGTAAAGTGCAAACCATTTGAAATTTACTGACCAATGTTTGATGTTTACGGGGAAGCATGTTTTTTGTAAAACAATGAAAGACTAAATGTTGGTTTGTACTACAAGACTGAACCGAAAAGAACGTCCATGGAGTAGGAAAGATATTGATACTCGGATAAAAAAAGTTTCCAGGCGTAGCGGTCAGCAAAACAATGTCATGCTGAGTGTATACTAAAACATGAAAGACCCGTCACTATGAATTTCCTTAAAGTAAACAATTACGGCCAAATCCTGCTGAAAGCATGGGTTACCAGTATCTTACGGAAGTTAAGTAGCGATTAACCTGTTCATTACTTAAATGGGCTAACACTTAAGCAACAGCAGGTACAGTAAGCATTCAAGGTCCTTTGTTTATTAAAACGAGTTGGTTCCGCATTAAATGACTCGAAAACGGTTGATATGCCGTAAAACAAAACAACCAAACCAAACCAAACCAAACTTAAAGTAAACAGAGCTTCCATTTGCCAACTGCTTCGTCAAATTTCATATAATTGAATGACTATTACACACACACACACACACACACACACACACATCTATATATATATATATAATATATATATATATATATTATATATATATGAGAAAAAATTGAGAAAAATAATCTGCTTTATGGAATAATTCATTTCAACTACAACAAGCTTAGCTGGTCATACATCTTCAACCGTATAAAAAACATGGTTAGTACTGATTTCTCGGAATTTCGAACATACATAGCTATGATTCTATCTCAATCCTCCCAAATCACAAAAAAAAATCCCGAGAAGCGTAACTATTTATGTAAAAAATTACGAAAAATCAATACTAACCATATTTTTGTTCTATGTATGAAGATACTGTTACGTGCTGAGCTTGTTCCACACACACACACACACACACACACACACACACACACACACATACACACACACATATATATATATATATATATAATATATATATATATATATATATATATATTGTTAAATAATGCAGCTATTTTTTGTCTGCAAGTATTGTCCTTTGTTTTTTCGTATTGCGGATTATTTTTGTAATATCTGGCGAAAATTGGCTGATGTATTTGCCATATGTCATAGACCAAGTACTTTCCGCCCTATCGTGGGCCATCTTCAGGGTATTTTGAACCGTACAACAATGGGACATTCCATTTTCTATTTATATAGGTTGTGTTTATTATTGTTGTTGTTATTATTATTAGTGTTATTATTATTATTGTCATTATTATTACTTTTACTATTATTATAATTTTATAGTAATTATAGGCATTTTAGAACGTTGGTGCTATTATCAAAGTTTATTTTATTTAGTTTTGGATTTGTGTGTCTGATATGCAGTACTTCGAAGATTTTTAGTCGTTTTTTACATTATTGTGTTTCTATAATGGTAGTGTTATCGTTAAGTATTTTCCGGAATTTAGTATACATTGGTTTAACCACAACTACCCTTTCCAGACGGCTTACAATGCACCTTACAGACAATATCTCAATAGCCCAACATCTAAAAACACACTCTTGTCCCAATAATAAATTTTCTACATTTCTACATTTTTTCTATTATTATTATTTCATTTCATTTTGTTATTTAAAAATGATAATAGATTGAATAATGTACACATGGATAAACTCCTGACCGAAAAACGTGTAAGTAAAATTGATTAAAATATTCTTTTTTATCCATTCAATACTTTCTTTCCTTTATTTCTCTTTTCAACCCCCCCATATATATATATATATTATATATATATATATATATATATATATATATATATAATAAAATAAATATATAAAGGTATTACGTATCTATATATTTGATGGCAATAGAACAGTCACAACCTTAGGTTTCATACATGAAAAATCGCATGCATTCATCAGGTGACGTTGATTCGAATGTATGAAACCTAAGGTTGTGATTATTCTATTGCCATCAAATAAATAGATATGTAATACCTTTATATATTTATTTTATTATATTATATAATAGCTCTATTCTTTATATCGAGCACTCTCCTAATTCTACTGCAATTTGGCGCACCATTCCAATGAAAGCTGAAGTCCATATATATATATGAAATATAAGGTCGAAATGTACATTCAGGGATTGAAATTTTCTCGATTCGTTTAGCCTTACATTTGAACATATATGCCCGCCTAAATTCATTAATTATTAACTGATTAATTTTCAAAATTATGTATGACTTCTATTAAGCACATATCCTCCAAATATATATATACATATATAGTAGACAGACTTTTTACACAGTATTTGGCTAAAATTTTCCCAGTTGCTTTTTACTTTAAACGTTGTGGCTCATTGTGTTACCTCCAGCCGGTATGGAAACCCGATCGATTTATCATCAAATAGACTTCTTGACCATCAGCAACTAGAGACTAGAAGGAGAATTTTAACTGATAAATCCATACATATGTATATAGGTAAAAGCCACAAGAGAGTAATTCATCCGTTTTTATTATAGAAGAGTGTTGAAGCTTATTGTTATGTATCTGACCGCCATCCTTGGCCAGTTGAAAATGACTTAAAGTAAGTTTGGTTTGTTTGGTTTGTTTTGTTTTACGGCATATCAACCTCAGTGAGTCATTTAATGCCGATAAAGTTTTGAAATAAATCAATTCTTAATGGATAATACAATTTTGTTTATAAACTCATGTTTTCTATTTAACCCATAGATGGGACCCTAACAGGTACTACCACTCCGGGTCAGAGTGGACCAGGGAGCAATGGTGATGAAGGGGTGCTCCACTTTCCCCAAACCTCCAAAACTGGAACCTCACCATCAGATAGAGTTTAACGTCATTCCCAGGACATGTAGACCCGCAGCCACCGCCTTCTAGCACCCATATGATAAAAAGGGGTTGGGGCTTGCCATAAGGGCAATAAGGTTGGGAAAATCATATAGGTGCTAGGGTTAAAGTAAGTAAGTCCTGAACTATAGAATCCTTTGGTAAGTGAATAAGTCCCAAGTTTTGGAATCCTATGTAGTGTCAAAGGTCCAGTGATATAATCCTATGTTCCGTCGTCCACGACGGCTCAAAGCAATGTGTGTAGGTATGACCAGAACAGCCAGTATAAATAATAATATCAGCAGAAGAGCACTGCCAGTGGTTGGTCCATAGGTGGTCACATGTTTATCGGCGAGTCTATAATTAGAAGTGACCATTTACCACACGCCTTATATCTTAAAATTCTCAACACTTATGAAATGAATGAAAACAGCCAGAATAGAAATAACAAAGCGAGAGATGCTAGTAGGAAAGAACAATTGAACATTAATGAGAAGTACACATTTATTTGATTAGTTCTTCAATGATAAATGTTGCGTACTTCATTTTAAAAAAAAGTATCTTTAGGACAAATGTGCAATTCAGAGATATTCTATCTTCCTCCGATCAGAGAGCGGATCGGAAGGGGAGAGAATCGCGTGCTGAAAAGGTTTATGATTGTAGTTAACGGTATATTGTCAGAGCAATAAATTTGGATAAGATCTTTTATATTTAAAACAGCGTCACCTTAGACATCATCGTAACTGTAGAAAAGAGAGAAAAAATGATAAGCGATGAGTCAGCAGGGAAATATCGAGTTTTATAAAATAAAATTAAAGTTTTAGTAATATTTTCGAATACACACACACAAACTCACACACTCACACACACACACACACACACACATATATATATATATATATATATATTTTATATATATTTATATATATATATATATATATATATATATATATATATATATGAATAATAAAAATAAATATATAAAGGTATTACATATCTATTTATTTGATGGCATTAGAACAGTCACAACCTTAGATTTCATACACACACACACACACACACACACACATACATATATAATATATATGCTTATATATATTAACATATGTGTGTGTGTGTGTGTGTGTGTGTGTGTCTATATGAGTTTTCAAGTATGAAAAACATTTTTGAAAACAATAAAGAATCTATTATGTTAAACCAAATTTGTTTGAATATGAATATATATGTACATATATACATATACATATATTATGTGTGTGTAATATGTATGTGTGTGTTTTAGTGTGGTATATATAAGTGTGTATACATGTGTGTATATATATGTGTGGCGGTTATATTTATATATGTATATATATTTGTATATATAATATATGATGTATTTATATTGTATAATATTTGTATATATATAATTGGTAGAAATATACATATTATGTTGTATATATATATATTATGTATATATATATATATATATATATGTGTGTGTGTGTATAAACATATGACCTCACTATTGAACTATTCATAGTTTATCCCTAAAAAAAATCTTGCACAGAGATACACGAAAGCGACTTAATATGCAACAGTACAATATAAATAAAGAAAATAACTATATATCTTATCTTCC
>CM042161.1:50621641-50631641 GCA_023376005.1 Doryteuthis pealeii
TAGAGCGTCGGCTAGAATAGAAAACCACAAGGTTCATAGTTCGATAACGGTCCTTGCCAACTCAGCATAGCTGAGGGTAGGTGTGGCACTCCACCTCAGACGCCAAAACAATCTCCTTGGTCTAGCGTTATTGAAAAGGGGATAGACTCCCTCGCTGACTAGCTGATACCGACTTTAGGCCGCCCCGACGACTTTAATTTATTTATTTAAATAATTATTAATTCATCTATTTGTTTTCTAGTTTATTCTTTAAATATGTTTTTTTTAAAATTATTATTATTATTATTATTATTATTATTATTATTATTATTATTATTTGCTCCTTTTGTGTTTTCACATCAGCATTAGCTGATGGTCTTTCACTGGAGTCTGAGTGACAGCAAGTCTCCTCAGGTCCCCATGACTCTTCTGAGTATTCTGGTAGATTGCAGCAGTGCAGTGTTCTGAATGGTTTCAAATCCTTCTCTGATTTCCAAACTTTCCAAACCCTTTTCTAATCCTTTTGGGACCGTTCCAAGTGCACCAACTACAATGGTATAACTTTCACTTTCATATTCCATAACTTTTCAGTTTCTCTGGCAAGGTCCAGATATTTGTTAATTTTTTCATTTTCCTTTAGCTTTACCCTGTGATCTGCTGGAACTGCAAAATCCACCAGTTGATAAGTTCTTTCTTTTTTGTTTATCAACACTAGGTCTGGTCTTCTTGCTGGGATAAGGTGATCCGTTTTTATTTCAAAGTCCCAGAGAATTTGATGTGTTTAGTTCTCAAGAACAGATTCTGGTTTATGCATATACCATTTTGTTGTATGGTCAAAATTAAATTTTGTGCATAATTCCCAGTGGATCACCTTCCCAACCCAGTCGTGTCTAGTTTGTATTCTCGTAGTGCTAGTTTGCCGCATTCGCAGAGTATATAGTTTTTACAGTCTCATCTCTATTCCGCAGAGTCTATTATTATTATTATTATTATTATTATTATTATTATTATTATTATTATTATTATTATTATTATTATTATCTATTTATTTTTTTCTCTCTTTTTGAATGCCAAATGGTCTATTACATATGCACATCATATGTTTTTCAAGTGTATCGCGAAAAAAGATAAACACCTCTCACACTATACAAACACTTGACCAGCTAATTTTTACATCACTTCCGTCTGAAGACTCACTCAATCCTTTTGAAACTTGGGCAACTGAAATAAATATCTATAATTTCATAATTTTTGTGTTCTATACCTGCGGTTTTTCATTTGCAGCCCTTCATCACACACACACACACACCACACACACACACACATATATATATATATATATATATATATATATATATTAATATATATAGAATCTCCCGCCTGTCAGTTAGGGTTCGAATCACACATATGACGTCAATTAAGCACATATTCTCCCAACAATTGTCGGCTAACGCCATATCAAAACACATTGTTTACTTTCACATATATATATATATATATATATATATATATATATATATATGTATCAGTATGTTCATATCTATCAAATCAACTCCTATCTATCGTAGTTTATTCATCCGTCAACTTATATCTGTTTATCTCAATTTATAACTTGGTAACTTTCGATCTATCTAAAGTAAGTAAAGTCGACAGGGTGGCCTTTTGTCGGAATCAATCACATAGCGAGGAAGTCTATCCTCCTTTTCCAATCAGGAGATTGTTTTTCCGCCTGATGTGGAGCGCCACACCTACTATCAGCTTCTCACTTTAACGCAATAACCCTGTTCTACTCTTGCGCTGAGTTGGTGAGGGCCTCTATCGAATCAGGTACCTTGTGATTCCTAGGCGGACGCTCTATCAACTGAGCAATCTTAATTCATATATATGTATGCATATATGTATGTATGTATCTATCTCTGTTGATAGATTGAAAGTGAAAGAAAAGAAAGAAAAAAACGAGAGAACGAGAGGGATAGCAAGAGAAAGAAAAAAATGCTTTCTTTATGATTATAAGTAAGTAAAGTCGTCGGGGTGGCCTAATATCGGTATCAGCCAATCAGCGAGGGAGTCTATCCCCTTTTCAATAGCGCTAGACAAGGAGATTGTTTTTAGGCGTCTGAGCTGGAGCGCTACACCTACCATCAGCTCCTCACTTTACCACACGATCCCTGTGCTACTCATACGCTGAGTCGGCGAGGGCCGGTATCGAACCCTGAATCTTGCGATTCCTAGTCCAGTGCTCTACCGACCCTTTTTTATGATTATAGCTGGCCTAATTACACCATGTTTGTTTGTTTGAAATCTTCTTTCTTGTGTATCCTTTCGTCTTTCATATACAACAATCATCGCCCCGAGTTCAAATCCTGAACGTGGTAATTGCATTTTCACTTAACGCTAATACCCTTGGGAAAGGTATGAATCCTACTCTCCCTCCAGCTATGGATAAATAGCAGGGCAGACTGGGCTCTTTAACCTTGGTTAGGCAACCGGTCTAGGAGAAGGAAAACTCTGATTTTAAACCTGTTAAACTCCGCTTAAGAAATTGACATTGTGTCGCATCCTGCTCGTGCGGAGGGGCTGGTAAATATCTATACAACAATCATAACCTAATTTTTGGACTCAGTGATATGACAATAATTGATCAATTGGTGCTACATGATCTGACTTGATATTAAAGTAGATATTTACCCAATCTATTTGACATGGGTTGGATGTGACACAAGGTTACAAATATGGAGCATCCAGTGAGGATCAAACTAACTGGTCAGTAGTAATGGATCTATAAGACTAGTTTGCTAACCATTACATCATGGAGGCGCGTGGGCTAGTGGTTAGAGTGGAAAATGGACTCGTCGATTCGGGTTCAGTCCCTAGACGAAGCTGTTGGCATTTCACATAGCGCTAATACCCTTGGGAAAGGTATAAATCCATATATTCTCTCTCCAGTTATGGGTTAAATAGTAGGGCAGACTGGGCCCTTCAGCCTTGGGTAGGTAACCAGTCTAGGAGAGGGATAACTCTGAATTCAAAATTCCTGAGGTTGTTCGTTGATTGGTTTTGCTATGGCCGGGTTAGCTCAGTCGGTAGGGCGTTCGTCTAGAAACCACAAGGTTCCTAGTTCGATACCCGCCCTCACCAACTTAGCGTATGAGTAGCACAGGGATCTGTGCGGTAAAGTTAGGAAGCTGATGGTAGGTGTGGCGCTCCACCACAGACGCTAAAATAATCTCCTTGGTCTAGCACTAGTGAAAAGGTGAAAGACTCCCTCGCTGCTTAGCTGATACCGACATTAGGCCGCCTCGACGACTTTTACTTACTTGCATCATGATAGGGTGCCTTATCTGATCTTAACTAATCAGAGACTTTTTAATGCATTAATTATTATGGACAATACACAGTACCAATCCGGCTGGTCACGTCAAGCCCTAGAACCTATATGATTTTCCCAACCTTATTGCCCTTATGGCAAGCCCCAACCCCTTTTTATCATATGGGTGCTAGAAGGCGATGGCTGCGGGTCTACATGTCCTGGGAATGACGTTAAACTCTATCTGATGGTGAGGTTCCAGTTTTGGAGGTTTGGGGAATGTGGAGCACCCCATTCATCACCATCGCTCCCTGGTCCACTCTGACCCGGAGTGGTAGTACCTGTTAAGGTCCCATCTATGGGTTAAATAGAAAAATGTATTTATAAAAAAGTGTATTATCCATTAAGAATTGATTTATTTCAAAACTTTATCGGCATTAAATGACCCACTGAGGTTGATATGCCGTAAAACAAAACAAACCAAACCAAACGGTACCAATCCATTTCTAGAAATCATCATCATCATCATCATCATCATCAATTGGGGAATATATAATATTTTCATCTCTCTATCACAAAATTGTTTCTTTCTTTTCTACTCATAAAGATATATTCACACATTTTACACATCCAATTAGCATCTTTTCTTTCACCCTTTCTTTTACATCCGCTTCAAACAAGCTCTCTTTCTTCTGATATTTTACTACTTACACATACATTTCATACTCACACTGCCTACATTCCTTTTCAGAGACTAATTTGCTGTTGTCGCTTTTTTTTTTTAATTTGGTATAATTTTATTCTTATTCCTCGCCTCTGATTTCTTCGTCATTCAACATATTTTCATTCTCACTATTTTATCTTTCATGATTTTTAATACTTTACGATAACACTTTTTCTTCTTTTTTTTTCCCTCCTAAAACTTGTTTTTGAAAACTACGACTTCTCTTTTAATATCATATATACTTTGTCTAATTCATTACATTTCAACGTCTATCTCTTCTCTTTTCTCTATTTTCGTACGGCCTTTCACCAGTTCTAATCTATTTCGGCTTCCTTCTCTTTTGCGTAAAATGCACTTTATTTACCCTCTTTTCCCAGGAGAGTTCTACAGCTTCGCTTTCCCCGTATTTTATCCGAACGCCTCTTTCAATAAAGGCCATAAATTTTAAAAACAGAGCATTAAGAATGTAAAATAAGTTTTGTTTTATTTCGTTACCAACCGAAAATAGACAGGAACGACGAATGAGAGGGAGAAAACAAATAATAAAAAAAACGAAGGACGAAAATAGAAAGTAAATAAAGAAAAAAGAAAAAAAAAGAAAAAAAGAAAAAAAAAGAGAAAAAGAGAAATGAATTAATTATTGCCTTGTTCTCCTATAAACAGAAAACTATCCTCAATTTTAGCGGGAAAAAAGTTATGGAAAAAATAATAACGTAAGATGTATAGATGCACATAAATGTATATAGAAACTGAATATATTCATTCATAGCGTGCATGCACACGCACACATACACACACGCACATACACACATAGACACACACAGACACACACACACACACATATATATATATATATATATATATATATATATATATATATATATATATGCGTGTGTGTGTGTGTGTGTATTTATGGATGTGTGTGTATCAGAACATATAGATGTTCCAATAGATATTTGTAGAGTTTTCTATGCATATTTATAACGATATGTAAATGTACACACGTTTAAAAAGATTCTTAGAATATACAGATTTAAAATTTAATTGATTTCCGAACAAATACTGGGAAGATTTGTTTACCTATAAATATACTTTCTATTACTTCAGTGTTTTCCAATATAATATTCTTTCGAATATTTATGCTCACACATATACGCACACACACACATATATCATTTATTAATATTATTAGTATCTACTCCTTTTGATTTTGTTTGGTTTGGTTTGTTTTACGGCATATCAACCTCAGTGGGTCATTTAATGCCGATAAAGTTTTGAAATAAATCAATTCTTAATGGATACTCAATTTTTTTTTATGAATACATTTTTCTATTTAACCCACAGATGGGTTACTCCTTTTCAGTTTTCACATCAGCATTAGCTGATGGTCTTTCACTGGAATCTGAATGACAGTAAGTCTCCTCAGGTCTCCAGGACTCTTCTGAGTATTCTGGCAGATTGCAGCAGTGCAGTGTTCTGAATGGTTTCAATCCTTCCTCTGATTCCCAAACTTTCCAGGCCCTTTAACAATCCTTTTGGATTACTAAATTGGTATTACTTTCACTTTCGTATTCCATAATTTTTTCAGTTCTCTGGCAAGGTCCAGATATTTGTCCATTTTTTCATTTTCCTTCAGCTTCACCCTGTGATCTGCTGGCACTGCAAAATCCACCAGTTGACAAGTTCTCTTCTTCTTCTTCTTCTTCTTCTTCTTCTTCTTCTTCTTCTTCTTCTTCTTCTTCTTCTTCTTCTTATTATTATATTATTATTATTATTATTATTATTATTATTATTTACTCCTTTTGAGGTTTTCACATCAGCGTTAGCTGATGGCCTTTCATTGAAGTCTGATTGGCAACAAGTCTCCTTAGGTCTCCAGGACTCTTCTGAGTATTCTGGCAGATTGCAGCAGTGCAGTATTCTGGATGGTCTCGATTCTCCCTCTGATTTCCAGATTTTCCAAACTTTTTTCCAATCTTTTTGGGACCGTTCCAAGTGCACCAACTACAATTGGTATAACTTTGACTTTCATATTCCGTAACTTTGTCAGTTCTCTGGCAAGGTCCAGGTAGTTTTTCACTCCAGCTTTAGCTGATGGTATTTCCCTGGAATCTGAGTGACAAGTCTCCTCAGGTCTTTAGGGCTCTTCTGAGTATTCTGAGGACTACATTTAGACTTAGAGATGTTGAATGCATATAAATATTTAAACAACCGACGACCGCTCATATATTGAGATTCTGAGACCCAATACAATCATCATTATATATATATATATAATATATTATATATATATATATATATATATATATATAGTCATCCACAGACACGTGTTTAGACTTATCAAGTCTCTTCAGTGTGGCTAGAAATTTGTGAGCTACCTACAGCCGGGATAGAATCGATTGATTCAGCATCAGTCGGATAGCTGACCGCTCGACTATCGTCACCAACAGAATGCGAAGTGGTTTTAACTGTTTTAATACACACATCTGTATGCAAAGGCCGCCATAGAGTGATCCATCTCTTTTATAGGAGAGCATTGTGTTTATGCTTTAGTTGGTGATCATCAGCGACATCCCCTCCAAAATGCTCAATCCTAGGGGGACGGGAACACGCACACACACACACTCACACACACACACACACACATATATATATATAATATATATATTATAGTGGATACAGAAATAACCTACTTGCGTTTCACCATAAGGATCTTCAGGGTTAAATCCACTGAATTAATCAATATATTGATTAATTACAGCTACCTACAGGTGTTAATGTTGTAGTTATGAACGTTCATACGGACATAGGTACGGTCATAACCACAACATGAACTCCTGCAGTTAGTTTTAATTAATCATTATCTTGATTAATTCAGTGGATTTAACCCTGAAGATCCTGAAGATCCTTATGGTGAAACACGAGTAGGCTATTTCTATACACACCATAATAATAAATCCGCTCTACTTAGGTATTGAGCACTTATATGTTATAACTGACTTATATATATTATATATATATATATATATATATATATATATATATATATATTGCTCTATTTAGTACATTGAGTAGTTGAGTTTTTTTACACCGTCAAAGTTTATATATATATATATATAATATTATATATATATATATATATATTATATGAAAACTGAAAATGACCTTGGAACTTCTACACGTTGTGGTTCAGGGTCACTCGGATGCCCCACCACAAACCCAGAGGCTGTGCCATAAAGACGACAGCAATAACGCCGAAAGATCATTCAAATGACATTGAAATGATCATTCAAATGAGTAGAGAATATTAAAATTAGAATAGAATAAAAATGTCATTCAACAAAATAATGTAGAAAATGACAGAGGCCTGTATGAAATAGTAAAATGTGTAAGATTAAAAGTAATATAATATTCGTAATTTTGAATTAATTATTATTATTTATTTTTTAAAAGTTTTCAATGGTTTTATATGACCACGAAATCTTGCTACCATATATTACACTCACACACACACACACACACACACACACACACACACACATATATATATATATATAATATATATATATATATATATAGTAAAATAGTAGGATACGCTTGGCCTTCTAGCCTTGGTAGTGCAACTGGTAAAGCAATATATATATATATATATATATATATATATATATATATATATGAAATTTAACATTTTGTAAAAAAACATATGATGTTTGTTATGTAATTGCTGACAGTACTGTTTCGACCAAATCGATAAGTTGGACTTCATCAAAGAGCGACATAGATGGGAAGAAAGATATCCGTTAAAAAGATAGTTTACAGTTTTTTCAAAATGTTAAATTTCATACTGTCGGATTAATTTTCATCTATTTTTCATATATATATATATATATATATATATATATTTATATATATATATATATATATATATATACTTAACCATCCTCGAAGCTGTTTATATTTCTTGTTTTCGACCTACTCTGTGCAAACAAACTCCAAAACACTCTCTCTATTTACTGGGAGAGACTTCTAACCCTGTTTCGATCTAGGGTTCATACATACCCACTTTCTTTCCCCTTTTTTATTTTTTTATTTGACCCCTCTGGCTCACCCTCATTCGTTCTTATGAATTTCTTATACAACCTGACTTTCATTCGTCGCCGGTGTATATACTTGAAAAGTACCGGTCGAAAAGGCCTTCGTGTATCCCCCTTTATTTTATATTTCATTCAATAATAGAATATTACCTCCCTAATCATATATGATTCCTCTACTTTTAGTGTTGTATAAGTTCTCCTGTACCAGAAATCTATCTATGTATCTATCTATAGAAACCACAAGGTTCCTAGTTCGATACCCGCCCTCGCCAACTCAGCGTATCAGTAGCACAGGGATCTGTACGGTAAAGTAAGGAGCTGATGGTAGGTGTGGCGCTCCACCTCAGACGCTAAAATATTCTCCTTAGTCTAGCGCTAGTGAAAAGGGGATAGACTCCCTCGCTGCATGGCTGATACCGACATTAGGCCGCCCCGACGACTTTACTTTATATATATATATATATATATATATATATATATATAATATATATATTCACCAGGGTCAATCCATGAAAATTCCAGGAACAAACAATGTGTGTTGTGCTATCTGTGGCAAGGTCTGTAAGTCGGCTTCTGGTCTTAAGAGACATATGGTGGTGCATAAGCATCAAATTTTATCTTCTGATTCATCTGATTCAACGGGAAGGACGTCCTTTCTATGTCATATTTGCATCAAACTTTGTGGATCTGCAGCGGGTTTGATGAGTCATTTGAGAGCTCAAGCTAGGAGGGGTTCTGGTGGTGGAGTTATAGGATTGTGAGGGACGACGATGATCTATAAAGATTATGCTATATATATATATATATATATATTATATATATATATATATATATATATAGAGAGAATGAATTCATATTAGCATAGTTCAAAAGTTTGAATCCCTATCTTATGAAATAGGGTTTAACACACGCGCACACACACGCGCGTGCGCACACACACAACACACACAAAATATATATATATATATATATATATATATATATATAATATAATAATATCCTTGTGCGTGTATAGCATAGCATATTTCTAAGTGGGTCGACAGGTTAGTTATAGTAAAATGAGGAAGCCTTGGTTTTAAGAGAAAAAACCGAGATAATAAAAGAACTAATATATATATATATATATATATATATATATATATATATATATATATATGTGTGTGTGTGTGTGTGTTGTGTGTGTGTGTGTGTGTGTGTGTACATATGGATTGCATTAATTTTATTGCCTATTAAAATATCATAGAAATTCATGCGTACTTGTAAACTCTTTCACGTGTAATAAATAATATATAAAACTGAAATTCAAATCTAAGAACTAGCATATTATATGGAGGTATGCCTCTGTACGTGAAATAAAAAAATGCTGCTACTGCCCATTAGATGTGTTTAGTCCATGCAGTCTTTCTTCTTCTTCTTCTTCTTCTTCTTTCTTCTTCTCTTCTTCTTCTCCCTTCTTCTTCTTCTTCTTCTTCTTCTTCTTCTTCTTCTTCTTCTTCTTCTTCTTCTTCTTCCCTTCCTTCTTCTTCTTCTTCTTCTTCTTCTTCTTCCTTCTCTTCTTCTTTTCTCTTCTTCTTCTTCTTCTTCTTCTTCTTCTTCTTCTTCTTCTTCTTCTTCTTCTTGAATTTGAAGTCATTTCACCTCTTGTGTTGATCACCGTTATCCCACGCCGGTGAGTGCCTTGTGTAACGGTTATCGTCATCGGTAATGTAATTGTTGAATCAAGTCCGAATTCTATACGAGGCTGTGTTGCACTTTGCACTAATGCCATTGGAAAAGGCACGAAAGCATAAGTTCCCTTCCCAGCTATAGATTACTAGTTAGATAGAATAAGTTCTCAGGTTAACTTTATCCCGAAATTGTAGTAGCTGTTAGGGTCACATCTATTGATCAAATAGA
>CM042161.1:50636641-50674141 GCA_023376005.1 Doryteuthis pealeii
GCACTCTCTGGTGTATAAACAAGACATACCCCTTTCAAGAACAGAACTTCCTATCGAGGTTAAATTTGTTTAAGAGCAGGGACCATAAAGAACCTGGGAATAAAAGGGACACTATGAACAGTGACAGCCTAGGACGGGTCACAGCCTACAACTCTTTATGCTAGTTGAGTGGCTGATTGATATTAACGGGATGTCAACAAGTCTGAAGTTATTTTATGCCAAGAAGTTAGAGAATCGCGTTCATTGTACGTATATATTTACATTTCGGATGGTTGTCCGTTAAGGCTTTCAACTTTACATGGTATCAAGTATTTCGGACCAAGAAAACAATAAGCACTCCAACAGGGAACTGTTTTGAAAAGAATACCTTTTGCTTTTCACTGTAAACTCCCGGATGTTTGTTTATAAACAACAAACATTTTTTTTGGCATTAGAATTTCACTGTAAGATTTTTAAAAGTTTGTATATGTATATTTACAACCCAAAGGCACGTTTTTATACTAAAATAGCTTTTGATTTTGATTAAAAAATAGTTATTTCATGTTGTTGTTGTTAAATCATACAAAATTTTTAAAAAGTTTTAAAATCTTTAAACGAAAGACATGTTTTTATATTAAATAGTTTTTATTTAGTCAGAAGAGAAATGCAGATATGTTTATTTAAATGAAAATAGTTTTTATTTACAAAAGATTTTTTTATGTTTATTAAATAAAAGGATGTTGGGACCAAGTAACACATAAATAACTATTTTGTTTATTAAAATCGTAAAGTATTTTTGTATAAAATATGATAGTAAATATACATGAACAAACTTTAAAAAAATCTTACAGTGAAATTCTAATGCAAAAAAAAAAAGTCCGTTGTTTGTAAACAAACAACTGGGAGTTTACGGTGAAAAGCAAATAGGTGTTCTTTTCAAAACAGATGGGGTGCTTATTGGTTACTTGGTTCAGTATTTCTGTATACAAATATTTTCATACTAATTCCTATCTAACACATTAGTTCATACTCACTAATATGGTTTCAAGTAATTATTTCTATTAGATAATAATCATTGTTTTGTATACAATTATATAGTTTCATGTATTCTTATCCAATACTAATAATTTTCAACATAGTTCCCATTGCAGTTCACACTTATCTTTCTCTTGACTATATTATATAGATACCAATAAAATATAATTAAAATAAGTGTAATCGTTTTATATGCGTTCTTATTTAATTTCATTATTCTTTCTAATTTGATATATTTCATTACATTAAAACTTAAATACTTACGCACAGAGGTCGCAATACGCGTGAAATTCTAATGGTGAAGTTAAAATTCTGAAGATCTTGTAGTGAGGAACACTACCACCAGGTCCACCCTGACCCGGAGTGGTAGTACCTGTTACGGACCCATCTACAAGCAAAATAGGAAAATACATTTTGAAAAATTCTAAACCAATAAAGAATGAATAAAACAAAATGCCTTTGGCATAAAATAACCCAACAAGGGTTGCCGTAAAATCCAACCAACAACACCCATCTTCCATTGGTGTTGCAGTGCTTGGATACCATTGGTCAAAACAGTCATCACCATCGAATATCACGTCAGCCTATGAATTTTCCAGTCCATACTGTGGCACAGTAGTGTATACCATGAGATATAGTAATGTAAAAAGTTTTTTAAAAAATCGTTGCGTGGCCTAAAGTCGGTATCAGCCAAACAGCGAGGCAGTCTCTCCTCTTTTCACTAGTGCTAGATAAGGAGATTGTTTTGGGCGTCTGAGGTGGAGCTCCTCACTTTACTGCGCTGATCCCTTTGCTACTCATACGCTGAGTTGGCGAGGGCCGGTATCAAAGCGGGAACCTTTTGCTTACTAGTCGGACGCTCTATCGACTGAAATAAATCGGCCCTTTTTTATAGTAATATACACCAGGAAAAAAATAAACAGAAAACAAGTGACAGGTTCTGCATGTCCCAGGTATTTCCTCTGGTAGGAACTAATAGTTTTGCTTTTAATGAATCTTTGCTTGCAATTTTGGTGCAGTTTTGAACATTTTTTAATATTAGTTTACCGCAGCGTTCTGTGGCATTTCTCAGCCAAACACGTGTCTCTTAGTTAGATAATAAATTTATTTTCGGTATTTTTTGCCTCTTGTCCTGAAATCTTCCAAATAATTAAAAATCAAGACTGAAAGTGGCAAAAAATGTCCAAAATAAATTTTTTAATCTAAACTAAAGTATTCATATTTCATTTATTATATTATATATATATATATATGTACTAATATTAATATATATTATTATATATAATATATATATATTATATATATATATTTGTCTAAGTCAGAGTAGTAATGAACATGAAGCTAATGCACTTGGTAACAGACAGTTTCTCGCCTATGCATTTAAAACCAATGCATTTGGTTGAAAATCATGGTCTATCAATGATCTAAAGACTATTTACTAATGAATATTAGCAATAATATATTATCATAGCTGACGTAGGTGTGGCGCTTCCATCCAGATGCTAAAATAATCTCCTTGTCTAGCGCTAGTGAAAAGGGGATATACTCCTCACTGATTGGCTGATACCGACTTTAGGCCGCCCCGCGACTTTCTTTTCTTTATATATATATTATATTATATATATATATTATTTATATATATGTATACTTGCATATGTTACCTTAACATAAAGACAGAGAAGCGACGGCGATTTAGCTTTTTCGATATATATCCTCTTTCATTTCTCGCGCCTTTTTAAATGTAATCTCCCGAACTCTGTGTAATCTCTGGAGGTAGAGCATTACATCTATGTATCTTCAGCTAAAGTTTTAAAATTACTTAAATCTATGAAACGGACAGAAACGCATGGAAGATAGGTATTTATTTTTTTATCAAAAGAATGAAAATAAATAAATAGACATAATAAAATAAAAATAAAATAAATTAAATAAAAATAAGCAAAAATGAATAAAAAGTAAAAAAATTGAATAGATAAACAAAAGCAGTATGTTTGGGGAGTCTAAGTATTTATTTTTGAAGAGGATATGACTTCTGCTGGAAATATGCGTCAATAGTGTAGGAAAAATAAAGGCAAAGTCTGTGTGGTCTGAGTATCTGACTGTATATATCTCTCTGTGTCTCCTAATCCCACTCACCCCCATACTCCTCTCTCTTTCTTTCTCTTTCTCTCTCTCTCTTTCTTTCTCTCTCTCTCTCTCTCTCGTCTCTCCATCTCTCTCTCTTGTTATCTCTGTTTTGGCCCTGCATGTTTCATTCGCTGCTCTGTGTGAAATATTGTGTGTGTACGCTTGCGTTACCTCTCAAATAATGCCTCTTTACCACTCTCCAGTCTCTCTCTCTTTCTTTCATCTCTCTACCATCTTTCTCTCTACCCCCCTACCTCGTCTTCTCCTCTCTGTATATATAGTTAATATATATATATATATATATATATATATATATGAGAAGTAAATACACGCGGTGTTGTTTGTGATATGGCTTTTTTTAAACCGACAATTTTTGGGAGAATATGTGCTTAATTGAAGTCGTACCTAATTTTGAAAGTTAATTAATTAATAATTTTAATTGGCGGGCATATATATTTAACATGTAAGGCTAAACAAATCGAGAAAAATCATTCTGTATATATATTATATATATATATATATATATATGATATATACATAAAATTTCCGGGCAGTATTTTTAACAGCACCGCTCAAAAACACCACGTACACTCGCACACACACACGCATTAAGTGTTAAAAATTGAAAAAAAAGAAAAAAAAATTTGCCATGTTGCATCGAAGGCATGATTTTATTAGGCCCTGCGGTTTAGGGCGTTTCGTTCGTATTAATAAACCTTCTTCGGAACCATCATTTTTGTGAAAAGAACCTACTGCTGACCAGAGGTTTGTGAGCATTGGTCCGGACGCCCCTTACGACCTGAAATAAATCGGCCTTTTTTTAGTAATGTACACCAGGAAAAAATAATGGTGAAGTTCCAATTCTGGAGCTCTGGTAGTGAGGAACACTACCTCCAGGTCCACCCTGACCTGGAATGGTAGTCCTTGTTACGGACCCATCTATGACCAAAATAGGAAAAATGAGTTTTTAACAATCCAAAACTCATAAATAATTTTTCAGTCCATCCTCGTACTGTGGCACAGTAGTGTGCACCATGAGATATAGTAATGTAAAAAATTTTTTTTTTAAGTCGTTGGGTGGCCTAATGTCAGTATCAGCCAGACAGCGAGGCAGTCTATCCCCTTTTTATTAGTGCTAGACCAATGAGATTGTTTTTTGGTGTCTGATGTGGTGCCCCTCACTTTAACACACAGATGCCCGAGCTACTCTTACGCTAAGTTGACGATAGCCGGTATCAAAGTAGGAAACTTGTGGTTCCCAGGCGGACGCTAAATCGTCCCTAGATGGTTACTAACATAAGCTAATAAGATTTCTAGGTGTTTAGCCTTAAACAATGGAGTTTTCCTTGAGCGGGAAGCTTGAAGACTTGCTCTATAAAGGCATCTAGTATCCTGCTTCAATATATTCAGCCCTGCTGTCTTTACATCATTGACAATGTCTTTTGCCATTAAGTGATGATTCTTTGAAACATTTGTAACACTTTTCTTTTCTGTTTTCTCATAAATTAATCTTTTTCTGCAAATCCTTAACTTATTCTCGACACAATGACTCTGTATATCCATCACCTTGCTTGTACGCATCATCTATCTTCATTCGAACCTGTTCTTGTCAAGTTCAGCTGTCTTTACCATAGTTGCACTAGGAAGGAGTTATCGTGGAAATCATAGCTTTGTTATATACCCATGTTGCGGGTATATAAATAATTTAGTTCCTTTTTTGTTAGAGAGAGAGAGAGAGATAAGTAGAGAGAGAGAGAGAGAAGAGAGAGAGAGAGAGAGAGAGAGGAGAGAGAGTAGAGAGAGAGAGAGAGAGATAGACAGACAGACAGAGAGATATATTGACAGATATATATATTATATACCCATGTTGCGGGTATATAAATAATTTGTTCTTTTTTGTTTAAGAGAAGAGAGAAGAGAGAGACAGAGACAGAGACAGAAGACAGAGAGAGAGAGAGACAGAGATAGAGAGAGACAGAGAGCAGACAGAGACAGAGATAGAGAGAGAGACAGAGACAGACAGACAGACAGAGAGATATAATTGACAGATACGTAACTTAATTACTTGCCGTTTGTTCGTCTAATCGCCATGTTGGATTCTACTTCCTCTAATTTTTTCTTCTCAAGGGACTTCTTCTGGCTAAATAAGGCATGCTTAATTAATTAACAACGCTAATGTTTTTTTCAAAGCTTTATTTGCCTTTTGTAACTACTCAACGCGCGGAGCTGACAACCGAAATAAGATACGTCTATCTCACTTCCCGTCTAGGCTGCTGCAACTGACTAACTAACTAAATCACGTGACGTGTGGGATTTCAACCGTCAAAATTTTTCCGTCCCGAGATATGAAAAAACAGGAATCGCAGAATTACAGGGTGTTGCCAATAATCCATGCTACCACGTAGATTATGCAACACATCGTCTTCCCCAGAACCTTCTACAATTTTAAAGAATCAATTTAATGCTATTTCAATGTAATAATTGTCATCTTGAGGGAATCCTGTTACGTATAGACGTAGTGGTTGTCGTGCTGGACTGTGATATCATAATAAGCGAGTTCAAACTCCTGTCGTCAATTACCAATTTTATGTTCACCCACTAATGTTATCGTGCATCTGGCACCAGCTATATGCGTTCTAAGTCAGTGGTTTCCAACCATTTTAATACCATGCCTCACTTTTTTATCACAATTTTTCATGTCCCCCACCCGTTAATTGTTTAGTATGATATAACAATATCAGTTTTGAAGAAGTATAACATAAAAAATTATCTTTCAAATAAAACTAAAGGGTTTAACTTCAAATTTAATCAAATAACGTTCATTTTATATGTGTATAATTGCGGGGAGGGCAGCAGATAAAGAACTGCAAAGTTAAACAAGTCAGAATCCACGCATATAGCTGGTTCCAGATACACGATAACATTAGTCGGTGAATACTTGACTAGATTGCACAGCTAGGTTGTAATTACAATTTTACCCTATGAATTCATAATTTTTGCCCATATAGATTAGAATAAAAAAATGTTGATATTACTATATTTTTCATATTTGCCCCCTATTATTATTGAATTGCCCCCCCCAGCTTATGTTTTCTAATCTACTCTACTGTTCCATCTTAGTTCTTATAAACCAGGAACACGGTGACATTATTTTGTTGTACACATAACTTTATCCCATAATACCATAATTTAACCTTGTGCCTCTGGGAGTCAAAAGCAGCACAGACGAAACATGCGTGTACACAACATGGCCGTTCACTCGACTCTGAATAAATCTAACTTTCCAAAGTCACGTAACTTCCCCGACGAATCGGAGAATCTCGTGCCAGACCCACTTGGGGTCAAAACCTATCAATTAACACTCTAGTAATTTTAGTTACGGATGAATTCAAATCGTTACTACACTTCATTACACAAATGATAGGCTATGTCTATTCAGTATCTTAGTACAAAGTTAATGAATCCAGTCTGCTCTACTAGAGTTTTAATAGTTTAATGTATACGTTTCCCAAGGGTATTAACGATGTATGAAGTGTAACAAATCTCGTACAGGAATTAAACTCGTGTCGCTATGTCTATTTCCTATGAGAATAACGATTACACAACGGCTACTTCTTGGTAAGAAGTATGGATTACCCGGAGAGAAAGGAACTCATTAACGATTGTCTGATAGCCATGATACTACAGTCCGACACTGTTGAATAGAAAGAAAGAAGAAAGAAAGAAAGACATAGAGAAGGACAAAAAGAGTAAGGATAATTAAGAAAGAAAAAAGAAAAAAAAGGAAGGAAAGACATAGAGAAGGACAAAAAGAGTAAGGATATATTAAGAAAGAAAGAAAGAAGGAAGGAAAGACATAGAGAAGGACAAAAAGAGTAAGGATATATTAAGAAAGAAAGAAAGAAAGAAAGAAGGAAGGAAAGACAAGAGAAGGACAAAAGAGTAAGGATATATAAGAAAAGAAAAGAAGAAGGAAAGACATAGAGAAGGACAAAAAGAGTAAGGATATATTAAGAAAGAAAGAAAGAAGGAAGGAAAGACATAGAGAAGGACAAAAAGAGTAAGGATATATTAAGAAAGAAAGAAAGAAGGAAGGAAAGACATAGAGAAGGACAAAAAGAGTAAGGATATATTAGAAAGAAAGAAAGAAGGAAGGAAAGACATAGAGAAGGACAAAAAGAGTAAGGATATATTAAGAAAGAAAGAAAGAAGAAGGAAAGACATAGAGAAGGACAAAAAGAGTAAGGATATATTAAGAAAGAAAGAAGAAAGAAAGAAGGAAGGAAAGACATAGAGAAGGACAAAAAGAGTAAGGATATATTAAGAAAGAAAGGGAGAAATACGGAAAGATAGCAAACGAGTAGATATATATTCAGATATAAAGAAAGAATGTATAAAAGAAAAAATAGAAAGAGTTGAAATATAGTTAGAAAGAAAGAAAGAAAGCGAGGAAGAATAGGGACATATTTAAAAAGAAGAAAAAAGAGAGAGGGAGTAGGACTATAGAAAGAAAGAAAGAAAGAAAGAAAGAAAGAAAGAAAGTAAAAGATGTGTCTTATTTTTTAAATATTAAAAAAGTGGTTTTATTATTTGTCAATTTCAAGGTTTTCTAATTCCTTCTATTATGCACTGTATTTGTCACATTTATTTATAGACGGACACATTATCTTAAAGCTTTCGCAATATATATATATATATATATATATATATATACATATATATGTCCAACTCAGCCTATGAGTAGCACATGGATCGGTGTAGTAAAGTAAGGAGCTGATGGTAGGTGAGACGCTCCATCCCAGACGCAAAATCAATCTCCTTGGTCTAGAACTAATGAAAAGGGGATAGACTCCCTCGCCGATTGGCTGATACCGATTTTAGGCACCCTGACGACTTACTTACACACACACACACACACACACACACACACACACACACAAACACACATACACGCACACACACGCACGCACACACATATATATATGCAATAAAACGATTCGTCATTTATAGAATAAGTAATTAGTCGATTAAATAAATAAATTCAAAAATTCTAATTGGAAAATGCACGAAAACCTTTTGATAAGACTATTTCATATTAAATGACAATTGCATAATGAACTTTTATTTATAACATTGCCTATCTTCCTTTAATCTATTCATCTCTTTATATCCTCATTATATATATTATATATATATATATATATATATATATATATATGCTGTTTCAGTTATGTAATGTTGACAGTGGCGTCGTGCAGCCAAATGTAAGCTTATTCACTACTTTTATATAACGAGACACTTGGAATAAAACCAGATGGTAACTACCTAAGGATGCTGTTTACTGTCTTCTAGGAACAACACACTTACAAAAATCCCAGCTGTACGGACCCTTGCCTCCTATCCCACAAAGCATCCAAATAAGACTTACAATACATCTAGAAATAAGGACGAACTCATAAGTAACATTCTCCTGTGGAGACATACACATGGGCACACTAGTGTTTGTAGACTAGTAAAATTTACATACAACTGCTATGTATGGACACTGGATGCCGTGCTGATGTCTAGTCAGGAGCGACGACTGATAGAGATGGTTGAGACAGAGAGAGAGAGAGAGAGAGAGAGAGAGAGAGAGAGAGAGAGAGAGAGAGAATCATTGAAATCATTGCTGTTAGTAAGACTTGATTATGATGATTTATGATGATGACACACACGCACGAACACGCATATATATACCCCCCCACACATATATACACGAATTGGCTGATACCGATTTTAGGTATCTCTAAGTTGTAAAGATTACAATGAAGATGAGGACAATAGTCCGAATAATCCAAATAATACAAATTATCAAGCTTTATCCCAAAAATTCAGAGAAATAGAACTAAATAGAATTAAAAAAAAAACCTTTAGTGAACGTCCTATAAAGCGTGCTATATATATATATATATATATATATATATATATATATATATATATTATATCATGGATATTAATCTTGTAACTATGCGTTTCATGCTTACGCAATCCTCAGACAAGTGTCAAATAGTTGAGATTTTTAAAAAACAGTAGTTTTTTAGCATTTATATAAAGTTATTTTTTTCATACAACTTTAGCGCTATAACATTCCATCGTGTGAACACGCTTCACGTTATATAAACGCTAAACAAGCCGCAGTTTAAAAAAAAAACTTTAGCGTTATAGCATTCCATCGAGTGAACACGATCCACGTTCATAGAAATGCTAAAACACTACTGTTTTTTTAAAAATCTCAACCATTTGACTCTTGTCTGAGGATTGCGTAAGCATGACACTGATAGTTACAAGATTAATATACATAATATAATATATTATTGATTATAAATCTGCTCTGCTATATTAGCATTGAACACCTTTATATGCCAATATTTTTCTCATGCATTCTCTATTCATTCTATATATATATATATATATATATATATATATATATATATATATATATATATATATATATATGGCCCGCTAGTCTGGAATTTTTTGGAACGGAAATTAAAAAAAGGCAACACAGATTCTATCCAAAATTTAATTTTACTCTTTCCCCAATATTTGGTTGTTCTATAATATTTTCCACTGCCTGACTCATACCATTAATTCAAATGATAATATCCGGGTTTTATACAGACAGAATATTCACCTATCAAATAAACACTCTTATGCGTTTTATCTGTTATTAGTTTGTTTACTGCTAAATAAGGAATAAATAAAAAGCCCTAAGTGTAAGTTCTGTAAATTACACGGGGGTATCCTCTTCTCATTCCGCTAACCATAGCTGGGGTTGAGTTGTTAAGCTGAACACATAGCCTAATGAATAAAGGAGTTAGTTTAAGACAGTTATAAGTGACAGTTATCTCTATACTGCAGGTTCAATCCTGGTTAGGGGCAACAGTAACATAGAATAATAATTAACACAGCTTAACAACTGCACTCCAGCTATGGTTAGCGGAATGAGAGCAGGATACCCCATTGGACTGAATAAAGGTTAGGTTCAAAGTTCCGTGATGGCTCCCGATTACGACAAGAAGGTTCTCGTTTACGACAAGAAGGTTCCCGAGTCTGAGAAGGTTCCCGAGTCCAAGAAAGTTCCCGAGTCTGAGAAGAAATACCGGAAGAAGGGCGGAGCACTCAACGGCCGGAAGATTGTAAAGATTACAATGAAGATGAGGACAATAGTCCGAATAATCCAAATAATACTGATTATCAAGCCTTATCCCAAACATTCAAAGAAATAGAACTAAATAATATTAAAAAAAACAACCTTAAGTGAACGTCCTATAAAGCATGCTAATTTCATTATTCTTAACACGGTTTATAGCGCAAATTCAATTTTTTCTAATCTTTGAAATAAAAACTCTATACAGAACTATAAAGAATTGTGTCTCATCTCAGAAACAGAACCTTGCATGTGTTATTAATATTTATAAAAAAAACCCTTCTTCTGAAAGTGGTTGCTTATTATTTGACCGTTGTAACGAAGTTGATGTGGCACAAAACTAAGCTTACAATTCAATATCAATCATTCCCTTAAATAAACTCGATGTTCGTAAAAGCACGTACACAAATTTCTCCACTTGAAGTGCTCGTCTGTAAGTCATTTATAACTGTCTCTTTTCTATTTACTCTTTTCTACGCCTTTTCTCTTCTCCGTTATAAAACCATATTTCACTTAACCTCTTTGTTATCTCCCCTTAACTTTGTGTCTCGTCTACAATCTATTTGTTCTTTTCCGCCGCCCCCCTCTTCTGTTATGCTATAAATCTAAGAACCACCAAGCGTGGCGTCGACGTTGTTGTCCGTCTTTATGATCGACGTTATAAATGAGAGCCTCGCATAGAGAAAAAAAGTGATTCTGAAGAACATTCTGAACGATTTGTGTTATTTAGATTTTTAGGACTATTGTCCTCCTCTTTATTGTTATTTGTTTGGTTTGGTTTGTTTTGTTTTACGGCATATCAAACTCTGTGGGTCATTTAATGCCGATAAAGTTTTGAAATAAATCAATTCTTAATAGATTTATACAATTTTTTTTATAAATACATTTTTCTATTTAACCCATAGATGGGACCCTAACAGGTACTACCTTTCCGGGTCAGAGTGGACCAGGGAGCAATGGTGATGAAGGGGTGCTCCACATTCCCCAAACCTCCAAAACTGGAACCTCACCATCAGATAGAGTTTAACGTCATTCCCAGGACATGTAGACCCGCAGCCACCGCCTTCTAGCACCCATATGATAAAAAGGGGTTGGGGCTTGCCATAAGGGCAACAGGGTTGGGAAAATCATATAGGTGCTAGGGCTTGACGTGACCAGCCGACTGATCGGAGGGGCCTCTCTGACCGCACGTCTAGCCCAATATAGGGCCAAAGTGGAATATTGCATGTCATGAACTGCTCATCCACCTGGGCTCTATCCTTAAGCATCACGGGTCGCCACCCACGGAAAACAGGTGGCCCCATTGGGAGAGTCTTACCTCTCTGCAGAGGTGCAGTCGTTGCATTCTAACGCCCCACCGACAGGGCGGTTATTGTTATGTACACAAAGTTTGAGCCGATGTGTTTTTCGGTCTTCTTCGGACATTTTTGTTGAACTCAGAAATGTTCCTGTTGTAATTGGAAGCCTACACGGAATTTCGAACTGAAACTTTTATTCAGTTCATTGCGGTAGATTATTCGAATTCCGTTAACCATGACCGGATATAAGTTTTAAGCTATCGGCAATTCCATGTCAAATCATCCAGAAAAATGTAAAATTGTCACCCACCTCCTTTAATTTTTCTGAAATTTTGTACAGATGTCTATTTTGTTAAAGTTAGACATTCCCCAAAATTTGAGCTTCCAATTCCAAAAATTGTCGATTTTTATCTCTCCAAATTTGGTGGGGTTCATGAAAAATGGCGACTTTTTGTAATATATTTTTGTCTGTAAAATGAGTTCTAGAGCTTCCCTACTCTTAAAAATTGGTTGACAAAATTTCAGAAAAATTGAAGTGAGAAATTTTAACAAATTTTAAGAAACTGTTGTAGCTTCGGTTCTGAGCAAAAACCAAACAATGTTTTTGGTACAAATAATGTTCAATAGGTATAAAATGTTATTTCTCTGAATGTTTGAGATGAGGCTTGATGATTAGTATTATCTGCGTTATTCGGAAAAATGAATATGAGGACAATAGTCCGAATAACGCAGATAATACAGATAAAATGATAAAAGAAAGATTTTTTTGCCATAGATGAAGTGCCACATCGGGATATCTGCTATGAAAAAATTAAAAATCATCAATAACTTAAAAATATATGTTAAAGAAACTTATCAGAGTTATGTTGATTTTTAGTTCTCCAAATGTGGTAGGGTTCGAGAAAATGGCGACTTTTTGTAATATTTTGTCTGTAAAATGAGTTCTAGAGCTTCCGTACTCCGAAAAATTGGTTTATAAAAGCATTTTCACTCAAGAAATTCAAAAATGCTATCGAAAAAGTCTTTGATGATTTCTAATTTTTCATAGCAAGATCAATATCCGATGTGGCACTGAATCTAAGATACATTTTTTTTCTATTATTATTTCACATATATTCAAAATTATTTTCACTAAAAATATAGTTTGGTGTTTGCCTAGCATTTTTGGATTCCTGGATGGCCTGGATGATTTGACATGGAAATACCCCTATGTTAAGCATTCTATGTCATTTTCGCCCGAAGTCAAGATTGAACCTGCAACCTACACATCGGCCGAAACGTTGTGTATATAACAATAAAGATCAGGACAACAGTTCGAAACATTTGAATAATATAAATCATTATTGTTTCCACTATGGTCTTCCTCCTTCCTATGATTTCCAATTCCTCCAGACAATTTTCTAAACTACAATTGTTGGATTTTGTTACATATGTATTCACCTACTTTCACCTAACACTAACCCTGCCGGGGCCTCCTAACGTATTATAAAAAGCAGTCTTAATTATTGAAGCTGAAACTACATTCAATTTCTATAGAAGAACCAGCCGAGGAGATGGCAGTCAGATGCTGGATTTTAGCAGAGGGAAGCAAACGTAGGGGTCCTTCGCTCCCAAGATACCAGCTTCTCACCGCGGTAGAAGACCCTTTTGGGTTTTGTCTTTTTGTAATAAAGAATAGACGTCTAATAAAATGAACCAAATATTGCTTATTCATTAAAAAACCGATAAATAACCACAGACGACCAGGCCAAAAGAATAAAGAAGGGTCAGCCCAGAAGAAAATCCTAACAGTTTTTTATTTGTATTTTATGTTAAATGTGCTCAGACAATAAAGTCTGTATTTTGTAAGGTACCTCTTTGTTGGATTTTGTTACATATATATTCATCTACGTTAGGAGGTTTTTCTAAGGCCTCCTAACGTATTATAAGCAGTGGTTTTAGCCACTAAAGCTAAAACCACATTTAAATTCCAAGGATACCAACTGCAATTGTACTTTGATATTTCTAGGCTTTCTCAATCCTCTGGCAAGATCTAGGTATGTGTCTACTTTTTTTGTCTTCACCTTGTATTCTGCGGGGACTGAAAAATCTACCAGTTGACAAATTCTCTTTTTCTTGTTAATCAATACAAGGTCTAGTCCTCTGGCTAGAATAATGGGATCTGTCTGTTTCTTAGTCTCAAATAATTTTATCTGTTCCATTCTCAACAGCTGATTCTGGTTTGTGCGTATACCATTTTATTGTATGGTCAAAATGTAGTTTCTGGCACAATTCCCCGTGGATCACCTTTTCAGTCCAGACATTTCTAGCCTTATATTCTCGTTGTGCTAGTTTGCTCCGTTCGCTTAATACATGGTTGATGGTCTAATTTCTGTCTACACACACACCCTAAATTTACCGTTTTATTGTGTCTTATCTTTTTTGCTCTTGTTGTTGTTGTTGTTGTTGTTGTTGTTTTCTTCTTCTTCTTTCTTCTTCTTCTTCTAATAATAATAATAATAATAATAATAATAATAATAATAAAATCCACTGGAACTTTGAGATAAAGACGGATCCCCCTATCCCAGCCAAGAGACCAGACTTAGTGTTGATTAATAAAAAAGAGAACGTGTCAACTGGTGGACTTTGTGGTTCCAGGGTGAAGCTGAAGGAAAATGAAAAGATGGATAAATACCTGGACCTTGCAAGAGAATTGAAAAAACTGTGGAATATGAGAGTGAATGTGATACCAATTGTAATTGGTGCACTTGGAACGGTCCCAATAAGATTAGAAAAAAGACTGGAAATCAGAGGAAGAATTGAGACCATCCAAACTACTGCACTGCTGCAATCCGCTACAATATTAGAAGAGTCCTGGAGATCCGAGGAGACTTGTCACTCAGACTCCAGTGAAATACCATCAGCTAACAATGAATGTGAAAAACTCTAAAAGGAGTGAAATAATAATAATAATAATAATAATAATAATAATAATAATAATAATAATAATAATAATAATCAAAATAATGCCATAAGGACAATAATAATATAATATATATATATATATAATAATCAAATAATGCCATAATAATAATAATAATAATAAAAATAGTGCCATAAGGACAAACTACATCAAAGCGAAAATTGATAAGACCCAACGGAATAGTAAGTGTAGACTTTGCGGTAATAGAGATGAGACTGTTAACAACAAAATGGTATATGCATAAACCAGAATCTGTTCTTGAGAACAAAACGCACAAAATTCTCTGGGACTTTGAGATAAAAACGGATCACCTTATCCCAGCAAGAAGGCCAGACCTAGTGTTGATAAACAAAAAAGAAAGAACTTGTCAACTGGTGGATTTTGCAGTGCCAGCAGATAATCATTATTATTATTATTATTAGTCTCCAGGACTCTTCTAAGTATTCTGGCAGATTGCAGCAGTGCAGTGTTCTGGATGGTTTCAATCCTTCCTTTCCAGACTTTCCAAACCCTTTTCCAATCTTTTACAGTCTCATCTCTATTACCGCATAAGGTAATAGAGATTATTATTATTATTATTATTATTATTATTATTATTATTATTATTATTATTTACTCCTTTTGAGTTTTCACATCAGTGTTAGCTGATGGTCTTTCACTGGAGTCTAAGTGACAGCAAGTCTCCTCAGGTTTCCAGGACTCTTCTGAGTATTCTGGCAGATTGCGCAGTGCAGTTTTTCTGAATGGTTTCAACCTTCCTCTGATTTCAAAACTTTCCAAACCCTTTTCTAATCCTTTTGGGACTGTTCCAAGTGCACCAACTACAATTGGTATTACTTTCACTTTCATATTCCATAATTTTTTCAGTTCTCTGGCAAGGTCCAGATATTTGTCCATTTTTTCATTTTCCTTCATTTATGTGTTTCGTTCTCAAGAACAGATTCTGGTTTATGCATATACCATTTTGTTGTATGGTCAAAATTAAATCGTTTGCATAATTCCCAGTGGATCACCTTCCTAACCCAGTCGTGTCTAGTTTTTTACTCCCGTTGTGCTAGTTTGCTACATTCGCATAGTACATGGTTTACAGTCTCATCTCTATTACCACATAAGGTAATAGAGATTATTATTATTATTATTATTATTATTATTATTATTATTATTATTATTATTCGGATCCTGTAAATTCCAAGGAAAACATGCATGATTACACGAATCTAGCTTTATTCAAATGCTGAGATGAATATATTGAGTGCATCTTATTCTGTGAATACATGCAATGAATATATAGCATGAATGAAAACTTCCAATGTGACAGAATCGTGTACAATAGGAATGAACTGAATCAATTGGGATTTTGAAACTGATTTCTACAACTTTATTAACTTTGCACTCTATGCCAAAAAATCAAATGTGCATAAATTATTAGATTCAAAGATGTCTGTCACAACATATAATCGTATGTAATCTGCGTGTTTAAAGGTCTACCCTACAAGTAATCCTATATCTGTTCAAAGAAGAGAAGGGTGTTCTTATCGTTTGATACGTTTACTTATGTTTGAAAAACATTCCTTGTACAATTTGCTAAACAATATAGAGATATTTCTTCCACTTAGGTTTATTTCTTTTATTTTATTTACGTATTCATTTCCTTCATCTAAACAGCGTTGCAAGATGAATCATGGACGATTTATATTTAAACAGTTCATTTCCTCTTCAAGTAAGAGGAGTTGAGATTTTCTGTTAATATTTTTCATTATTTCTTCTTTCTTTCTTTATTCTTTCTTTCTTTCTTTTTTCTTTTTTTTTTTGTTTCAACCTTTTTCTTTCTTCCTTCTTTCCTTCTTTCTTTCTTTTCGTTCAACCTTTTTCTTCTTTCTTTTTTCTTTCTTTTCTTTCTTTCTTTCTTTCTTTCTTTTCGTTTCAACTTTTTTTGTTTGTTTGTTTGTTTGTTTGTTTTGTTTCTTTTCTTTCTTCTTTCGTTTTGAATTTTTTCTTTTCTTCTTTTTCTTTTTCTTTTCTTTCTTTCGTTCGTTTCAACCTTTTTTTTTTCCTTCTCTTCGTTCACAACTTTCTTTCCTTTCTTTCGTTTCAAACCTTTCTTTCTTTCTTTTATCTTTCCCCTTTCCCTTTTCTCTTTTTTCTTTAGTTTCAACAAAAACCTAATTTCTCCTTCTTCTTCTTTTTCTCTTTCTTTCCTTCCATCTTTCTTTTCTTTAGTCTTCATCACAAAACGCAGAACAAAACTATTTTTTTCTTTCTTTCTTTCTTTCGTTTCAACTATTTTTTCTTCTTTCCTCCTTCTTTCTTTCTTTCTTTTCTTTTCTTCTTTCTTTTTTCTTTCTTTTCAACCTTTTTTCTTGTTTCCTTCCTTCTTTCTTTTTTTTTCTTTTCAACCTTTTCTCCTTTTCTTTCTTTTTTTTTCTTCTTCTCTTTCTTTCTTTCTTTCTTCTTTTTTCTTTCTTTCCTGCCCTCCCCTTCCGCTTCTCCATCTTGTTCTTTTTTCTTTCTTTCGTTTCAAAAAATCATAACCTTTTTTTTCTTTTTCTTTCTTTCTTTTCTTTCTTCTTTCTTTCTTTCTTTTTTCTTTTTTCGTTTCAAAGCAACCTTTTTGCTTTTCTTCTTTCCTTTCTTTCTTTGGGTCAAAAACCTTTTTCTTCTTTCTTTCTTTCTTTCTTTTCGTTTCAACATTTCTTTCCTTCCTTCCTTCCTTCCTTCCTTCGCTTCGTCTTATTCTTTCCTTCTTTTCTTCTTTTTTATTATCTATCTATTTTCAGTCTCTTCCATATATTTTCTTTCTTTTATTCATTTTTTGTCATTCGCATCGTTTTCTTTCTTTTCGTTTCCTTTCTTTGTTTCACTTTCTTTGTTCCACAACCTTTTCAACTCTGGCAATGTTCCCGGTATTTTTTAGCAGCTTCTTGTTTTCTTTTATTATCTGATGAAGCGTCAAAATCACTCGTTGCTAAGTTTCTGTTTTTGTCAAATTAAACTAAGGAACTGGTTTCTGGCCCGGATGTTGAAAATCCGTTTTTATCGCAAAGGTCCTGGGAATTTTCATGTATCTCATTTTCAAAGCAAAATTCTGTTTTGTGGCAATAAACCTTTACTGGTATGGTCAAATTTAAGTCTCTTGCGGATTTCTCATTTCCCTCACCTGTCCCATTCATTTATGTTAATTTTTGTATTCCTTTTCTGCCGCAGCATTTGCTAATTATGCGGTTAACTGTTTCATCCCTCTCACTACATAGCCTACACGTGATATTCTCCTGCCTATTATCAACGCTAGGTACACCTCCAGGCCATTTAAACATATTTACCAACCCCTTCTATTAATAGGATG
The DNA here is from genome assembly GCA_023376005.1 of Doryteuthis pealeii. Classification (NCBI taxonomy): domain Eukaryota; kingdom Metazoa; phylum Mollusca; class Cephalopoda; order Myopsida; family Loliginidae; genus Doryteuthis; species Doryteuthis pealeii. Next base: position 50,654,575 of record CM042161.1, read on the forward strand.
TGACACAGCGTCAATTGTAAATTGTTAAAATCCTAGACTGGCTGCCTCACCAAGGTTAAAGAGCCCAGTCTATTTTAGTACTTTGCTTATAGCTTGAGAGAAAATAGTTGGATGCATACCTTTCCCACAAGTTTAGCGCTATGTGAAATGCTAAATAAACTTACCAAAGATTTGAACTGATATCCCTGTCTCCGATTTTCAACGACATTGCCCCACGCACTCAAACACACTAATATAAAGTGAAATTGGGATATTCACTGACGGGAGTTTTGTGATGCAAGCTACTCAATAGGCGTGTTGCTCCAAGTCTTGGTCCATTGCGACAGATTTTTTGCCAGCAGCTGTCGGCGAAGAGATAATCTAATTTAGTACAAATAATATGGTTTTAAATCCTCGCATCATCGTATGGTCACTCCCACTCCGAAAGAAAAAAATACTAAATACTCAAGGAATTAACACGAATTCTAATGAATTTCAGTGTTGATAGCATAATGAACCATTTTTTTAAATTGTTTTTTTACATTTTTTCAGGTCAATTAACTTTGAACAACGTTTGTCTTGGAATCTTGTGTTACACTCAAAGATCCGTGGTTCAAAGTCTAACTGACGCTGAAAAAATGTAAGAGTTTTTCAATAAAAATAACTGGTACATGTTTATTCATTAATATATCAACAATCATTAAAATTTCCAATTAAATTCGGTTAATTCCTTGGATTTTTACTTTTTTTTGCTTTCGGCGGGGTGACATACGACTGGTGGAATTTTATGTTCGTTGATTTAACAATACATCATTTCGCTCGGATTGAATTTTAAACCACCCACACATCCGATATACACAGTAGGGGTGAAAATATAAGCCACTCCTTTCCTTCGGTTAGTAGCCGAACTGGTTCCATTATACAAAGATTACTATGAGCATCTCGTAGTTTTCTCTATTTGGAAACTTCTTTGTCCGTCTCCACCTTACATATTTTTGCTAAAGAAATCCGACCTATTTTGACATACCTATTCTCTTTTTCCAGAAAGCGGCTACACTATTAACAATGCCACATTCTTGAAGCAAGACGGGCGAAAAAATAAACAAGTTCTCGCCCGGAAGTTATATACCTCCATTTCTTTTTTTTTTTTTTTTTTTTGGCAACAGTACACTCTTCCGAAAATGCGAAAAACTCGGCGCCGTGGGTAACTACAGTTTTATTTTGCGCTTTGTTACAGCTAACCAACATCTGTTTTTCTATCTTCGGTTGGGTGAAGACACAGAGTAAAATCGTTGGGAAGAAAATCCCTCCTCCCAAAACTTGTAACTAAAAGAAGAAGAATTTCGAAAATATGTTCTATGGATGCTCGATGGTGATACCCAATTCCCTGTGAAACAGAGCATATTCAATGTTAAGCCAGACAATACAACTATGTTGTGAAAACTAGTTAGAAGATTGACCCTTTATTTAACTCTTTGTGAGTTTTTCACACCAGCATAAGCTGATGATCTTTAACTAGAGCCCGAGGGACAAGAAGTCTCCTCAAGTCTCCAGGACTTTTCTGACTATTTTAGCCAACCTTAACAATGCTGTTGTCTGGCTGGTCTAAATTCTTCCTTTGATTAACAATTCCTCGAGTTTGTTTTCGGTTCTGAGCAAATATCAAACTATTTTTTGGTACAAATAATATTCAATATATGTGAAATAATAATAGAAAAAATTGTTGTCATAGACGCAGTGCCACCTCGGGATATTGATCTTATAATGAAAAAAATTAGAAATAATCAATAACTTAAAATTGGTTGACTTTAAATCTTTTCTGGTAGAATTCTTAGATTTCTTGGGAAAAATGCTTTTATAAACCAATTTTTAGTAGTAGGTAAGCTCTAGAACTCATTTAACCTACAGAAATGGATTTTGTGACCCTCCCTCATTTTTGGAGAGCTAAAAATCGACATTACTCCGCCAATCTTTGGAATTGGAAGCTCAATTTGTGGAATTTGGCTAACTTTATCATAATCCACACTATGACAAAATTTTAGAAAAAATTTAAGAGGGTGGGTGACATGGCCTGGATGATTTAACATGGTATTACCCAACAACTAGAGACAGCACCTATTGATGTTAAGCAGCAATGTGTCTGTTCAATACTTAGATAGGTGACCACTTAATCAATAGTCGATACTAAGCAATCTGAGTCTTATGTGATATATCTAAGCAAGGCTTTGTAAATAGGAACATATACGTATATCTACCTACATGTATACATAGATGCATAGAGAATGAAGTGTCTGTCGTGTATTGGTTATCGTCGTAGAAAATTAACACGGTGACACAAGATCATATCATAGACGAAGCTGGTTGCATTTCAAGTTACACTAATACCTTTGGGAAAATGAATACAGCGATTCTCCCTCCAGATATGAGTAAATAGTAGGGCAGACTGGGACCTTGAAGATTGGTATGATAACCGGTCTAGGTGAAGAACAACTCTGAATTCGAAGTTGCTAAATGACGCTTCAAAATTTACCTTGTGTAACATCCTACTTTTATGAATGGGTTGGGTAAATAAAGACGTAGAGAATGAAGCAAAGGTATACACATGAACAGAATAAGATAGATAGATAAGGGGAAAAGAAGAAACATTAATTGAGACTTGTTGTCAAATTAAGTAAGAAGAAGAAAGAAGAAGCAAGAAAAGGGCTCAAATGAAGAGGAGAAAGAGTGAGAAGCTAACAATGAAAGGTGATGATGATAATGAATGAAGAAGAAGAAGAAGAAGAAGAGGGGTTAAGAAAGAAGAAGAAGAAGAAGAAGAAGAAAGAAGAGAGCTAAAGAGAGAAGAAGAAGAAGAAGAAGAAGAAGAAAGGGCTAAAAGGAAGAGAGGAGAAGAAGTAGAAGAAGGCTAAAAGAAATGGATGATGAAAATCAAGAAGAAGAAGGAAGAAGAAGAAGAGAAGAAGAAGAAGAAGAGAAGGAAGAAGAAGAAGAGGAAGAGAGAAGAAGAAGAAGAAGAGAAAGAAAGAAGAAGAGAAGAAAGAGAAAGGACGAAGAAGAAAAGAGAAGAAAGAAGAGAGAAAAGAAGGAAGAAAGAGAAGAAGAAGAAGAAGAAGAAGAAGAAGAAGAAGAAAAGAAGGTTAAAAGAAAGAAAGAAGATGAGAAAGAAGAGACTAAAAGGAAGAAGAAGAAGAGGGCTAAAAGGAAGAAGAATACAAAGAAGAAGAAGAATACAAGAAGAAGAAGAAGGCAATCGAAGCGTAGAATTTGAATTTAACAGTAATTTCTAAAAGAGTCCATCAATTTTGTTTCTTACTTTCAAACACACATATAATATACTAAAGGATGAAGTCAGAGAAGACAAAGGTCAGAAAAAAAAAAGATGACTTTTCTTTTCCGGTAGAAAAAACGATTGCCACAACAAGTGATAAGTAACGATAAAAAGTCACTGATGTGTACGACAACAAAATAGAGAGAAGAAGAAAGAAAAAAAAACATCGATAAAAACAACATTGACATTATGAATAAGACAAACAAAAAAAGAAATGTATTTGATTTATACATTTCCAGCTTACTGACAAGCTTTGATTCTCTAATAGACTTTACACTGATTCGCAAAGACTAAAAGAAAGAAAAGACTGGACACGAAGACATGAACGGTAGAAATAAGAAAAAAATAAGCGCTTAATGATAGGTAGAGACACATGTAAGATTAGTAACGGAAGTGCTCCTGCGCAGAGAGAGAGAGAGAAGAGAGAGAGAGCGAGCGAGAGAGAGAGAGAGAGAGAGAGAGGAGGAGAGGAGAGAGAGAAGAGGAGCATAGATAGATAGGTGATTGAGAGATAGCTAATGCATAGGGTAGAGGACATGTCCAAGATTAGTAACGGAGATTCTGTGCGCAGAGAGGAGAGAGAGCTAGTAGGAGAGGAGAGAGATAGATAGAGAGAGAGAGAGAGAGAGAGAGAGAGAGAGAGAGAGGAGAAGGAGCAGAGAGAGAGAAGAAATAGATAGATAGATAGATAGATAGATAGATAGATAGATAGATTTGAGAGTAGCTTATGATAAGGTAGAGACATGTCCAAGATTAGTCCATAGATTCTGTGCGCAAGAGAGAGAGAGAGAGAGAGAAGAGCAGAGAGAGGAGAGAGAGAGAGAGAGGCAGAGAGAGAAGAGAGAGAGATGAGAGCATAGATATAGTAGCTAGATGATAGATTGAGAGATAGCTTATGATAGGGTTGAGAACCATGTTCAAGATTGTAACGGAGATTCTGTGCGCAGAGAGAGAGAGAGAGAGAGAGGAGAGAGAGAGGAGAGAAGAAAGAGAGACGAGAGAGAGGGGGGCTGATGCATACCCTACAAAAGAAGAACATGAAATTAAAAATAGGTTGTTGGCCTTGAAGTTTTTGTCGTCATATATCATCTATTAGCAAAGTACACGATACATATCAATGTCGTTGACTTCAAACTATAATTGAGGAGTGGCAAGCGTAAGAATAAGTCAATAATCAAAGTCAGTTTGGGATTAATAGGTCTCCCAAAAGAAGTCAATATATATATATATATATATATATATTGAATTCATACATATGTGTGTGTGCGTATTCATGTGTGTGTTTGTGCGTGTGAGGGGGTATTTCTTGGTAGAAATGGGAAATAGAGAAAGAATATGTCATAGAAGAATACATATCTACCTAGCAGTTGATAGAATGCATAGCTTTACATTCAGACTTACAAACACACACACCACACACACACACATATATATATATATATCTTCGAGTTGTGCTATCATAATATCATGATCATATTGAAATAAGGAGTGTACAAAAAAATACGCAGCATTATATATTATATATATATTTATATATATATATTATATATATATATATATAAAAGTTAAGAGAAAGAAATGAATGGGACTGTATAAGTATAGATAAAGGACATGAAAACACACAATTATTTTTAAAATGAAAATATTTTATATCATATTCACAGCTAATATTGAACAATATTTCGATTTATAAAAATCATCTTCAGAGCTTGTTTTTACTCCGGACTCACCGAGAGAGGAGCTAAAAATAATTTAAATTCAAAACGAAAACATTGATGTTCCAAAAAGTCATGCGGTCGTTTCTTTGTGGCGGATGTGCTTATGAAGAAACGACCGTATGACTTTTTGGTCCATTCTGGTCCATTATCACTGAAGATATTATCAGGAATACCGTAGGTGACAAATGCCTCACGAAAACATTTAATTAGTCCCTGTGCACCGCCAGATGTCTTATGTATTATCGGTCGGTTGGAGTATCATTCGACGATAATGAGGTAGGATGACCTTTTTATTGAAAGTAGTCAGAGCATATGCATTAGTAGGAAATGAACAGGTTGACTCTGGTTCAAATCCTGGACGAGGCTGGTATATTTTCATATACTGCTAATACCCTTGGGAAAGGTATGAATCCAATTATTCTCTTTCCAGCTGTTGGTAAAATAGTAGAGCAGACTGAGCTCTGTAACCTTGGTATGACAACCTGTTTAGGAGAAGTAAAACTTTGAATTCAACCCTGTTAAACTTTGCTTAAAAGTAGACCTTGTGCCACATCCTGTTCATATGGAGGGGCTGAAAATACATAATATAGGGTTGTTATAACATATATAGTGTTGGTGTAACAATGGGATGGTTTCAATAAATCTGGTGTGAATACAGGGTTTTCCTTATCCCAGACTGGTGGCTAGAGTATCTTTCTATTGATCCATATCTATCTGCTTGTGTGTGTGTGTGCGCGTGTGCGTGCATGCGTGTGTGTGTGCGTGTGTGTGTGTGTGTGTGAAGGGGAGAAAGGATGAATTCATGCTTTTTCCAAAGTAAAGTGAAACTCAGTCTCGTCCAGGATTTGAACTCGAATAGCTGACTCCATTTTTCATCTTGATAATTATTATTCTAAACGCACCGTCTTCAAGTAAAGTATTAATTTACCCAACCCGTTTGCCAATAGTTTCTACGCAATGATTCCCTCGAATACTAATGATTTGGAAGCAACTAAAAATGCTATCCAGTGAATTTCTCGAAATCACTTGCTCGAAAGCAAGATGTTCGAACAGAATTACCTGAAAAATAATTCCTCGAACTATCAAATGATCGAAAGACAGATTGTCCTTAAGCCGATATTCATCAGGGAATCAATCATGCGAAACCGTTGTTGCATTTTTTGCACATACCTTGTTCATATTGGGTATTATTTATTGAAGGACAACTTTTCTTGAAAACTGTCGATCAATTGAAAGAGAAATCATTTTTTGATCAATTGACTTCGAGGAATTTGCTTTCGGGAAAATTGATTTCAAGAAATTTACCCACACTCATTAAATATAGATAACAATTATTTCAAAAATGATAAATACTTGATAATTACTTAAACTATCAATTTTTAAGAGCCAATATATTTGTGTAGTTTGAAATCTTGTTAAACAATATCTCAGTAAAATTGTTTTGACCCATTATGGGATCATAGCAAGTACTATTGTGATATATTGCCTTGACCCGCAGTGAACACGGTGGATGTAGTTCACAGATCATGTGACTATACAGGACACTATATTCACATCCGGTCGTAGATAAAATAAACAAAGTGGCTACTGGAAAACAGGAAGTGCGTGGGCGTGATACACGAGACATAAACACAGGAAATGCGTGAGTGTAAGCCATGACCAGTGAAAATCAAGCTGTTGCGTTGGTGTAAGATATGACCAGTTGAAAAGATGCTACATGAGTGAAGAGGAGTGTCTGAAAAAAAACTGCGTGGGTGCCACAGTTGAATGAAAGGTGATCATGTGAGCCATATGAGAGCTTTAAGACCTTATAAAGTCTAGAAATTTGGCTGAATTTCAGATGTCGCTCGCTGTTCAAACTCCCGATATTACGAAGCCTCTTCAACGACTGTTCTGCTCTACACAAGCGTCACAATAGAACAATGAAATATTGATTATAAGATTACATTTTTATATATATACGCATTCCTCGTTTGTCAGAGTCCAGCGGCAGTATGCAACACAGCCACTCTTTGTCAAAGTGGACCTAGGATTATCAATAAAAACACATACTATTTGACAAAACTAAGAACGTCATTTTAAAAACAAAAAGTGTTGTGTGAAACAGTGCTATATGAACTTCCTATATTGGATTATCGATCACTGGAACTTATCGATATTAATTTCCCTCTTTGTTCATTTATTGTTGGTAATCATGAGTTTGTATGTCTTTACTCCTACTTGACAGTTTGAATAAGTTAATTCAACTGTTGAGACTATGTGGGACACATAGCATCCCTTCAAGAACTCATGAGACACACTTGCAATATATTCTGGACCATTATCACTGGAGATATTATCAGGAATACCGTAGGTGACAAATGCCTCACGAAAACATTTAATTAGTCCCTGTGCACCGCCAGATGTCTTATGTATAATCGGTCAGTTGGAGTATCATTCGACGACAATGACGATAATCACTCTTTGTCAAAGTAGACCTAGGATTAAGGGCAGTAAAGGTTTAACTACACACTCTCCAGTGCTTCAGAATTGGCGCCTTATTACCGGATACAGTCAAGTGTCATACCCAGAAGAAAGATGGTCACAAAATTAAAATTAACAATATACAAATTATAGAAGATCCGCTAAAACCTCTCAAAACAATATCTCACATAGATCTATTTGTTCCGTAGATAGGACCCTAAGTGTTGCATAATGTATGTGGTTGCATAGATTATTGTCATTTTGTATAAAAGGTAAATGCAATTTAAACGTTAATTATATTAAACCGGTCAAATAATTATATATTCATATTTTTAGTCGTACATATGCATATATAAGGAATTTTTTTAGAAAAACATGTCATGCATTCGATTTTTTTAAATTTAAAAAAAATTTTTTTTCTCACATCCGAATTGAGTTTATTCGAAATATTTACCTTTTCGAGTAGGGTATCAGTAAAGATACATACTGTTAAGTCATTCGAATTTCGTAAAACACAAATGCAGTATTTATTTTCGAGGGATGGACTTTTTTTTAATAAATAGATAATAAACTATTTCGTAAAAGTATTAAACACAACTTTACACTTCATTTTCAGTTGCGTTTATTTAGTTGGTATTTTTTAAAACTCGTTCTAGTCACTTCTCTGAATGTTTGAGATGAGGCTTGAAGATTAGTATTATCTGCGTTATTCGGACTATTGTACCCATCTTCATTGTTATTTGTACAACGTTTCGGCCGATATGCCCTCCGACCTTCTTCAGGTATTTCTTGTCGGACTCGGGAACCTTCTCGGACTCGGGAACCTTCTTTTTGAACTCGTAAGTAACAATGAAGATGGGGACAATAGTCCGAATAACGCAGATAATACTACTCGTTCTAGCCAGTCTCGTTATTTTCCCCCTCTCTCCCGAGAATATAATATTTATCAACATTAAATATTTTATTCGTAAGTCATAAATCCAGTATTTTCGAGGGAAAGAAATGCTAAACGAATCTTTATACTCCACATGGTTTCGTTCTAGTCGGTTGCGTTAATTTTTTTTCATTCGTTCTAGTCAATCTCGCTTATGTTTTTTTTACCCCCTTTCCCGAGTAGGTAAATAAATATTTATTAACGTTAATTATTTTAAACCGGTCAAATTTATAAAACTATTTTTCAACCGTATATAGATATTATTATTTTTTTTTTGTTGAAAATATATATATTAAACAATCTTTTATTCTTCATCTGTAAATATTTCTTCTTCCTTTAGTAGTCATTAACTAAGTGTATATATTGTTAGCCCATCCTCAATTCGTAAAACAGATATCCAGTATTAAGGGAGAGAATATTTAATAAATAGTAAATTAAGATGTACAAATGTTATACGCAATTTTACACCTTTTTATATTTTATTTTAAAACCCCTTAATAACATGTAAATACTTTTAGTCATTAGCATTGCATAAAAAAATCTGTATTCAATTTTGACCAAATTGAATATGGAATAATGTGTATATTGCTATTACGTAAGAAAAAACAAAAAAGAGACTTCTCAATTGTTACGACTTACATTCCTTTCTGGCTCAGATATCCTTGCAATGTGTTTTTCTTCATTTCTCCATTGAGCGTGGCTCCAAGAGTATCATCCCAGATATGCCAATGTATTATTATAAAAAAAATTGTCTGAGTCACGCGATCCTATTTATAAAAACTACCCTTAACGATGATTGGCTGTGGAATTGTCCAATCGGGAGTAAAGAGGTCGAGGACTGCGTTGGCGTATTCTATATTAAGCCATTTTTCTGTTAGCGTTGAACATGGGCGGCGTGTTGGAGGTTGATCGTCTCCGACGGGGTCTGGCTGACTGAGGAGTGTATTATGTTGGAAGACCCGAAACCCCCTATTAATCCAGTCAATAACATAACTGACGACGCTACCCAGTGTAGTCTGGCGTATTTCGAACATTGACAAACACTTGTAGAATAAGGGGACATTGGCCTTCAAATCAGAACGTAGGTTTACGTGGAAAAATACAGAACGTTGGTAAATGTGGGAATCTCGCACGTCTCGTGATTTGACTAGTCAGGTAACCAGTTTCAACCAAAATGCTACGCAGTGCAGACGTGTGACTACGGGGTTGAACACAGACCGCGCGATGAGTTAAAAATGGACAATAAAGCTTTGATCAATGACAAACAAGTCGTGTTAGTTAATTATGCATGTCCTTAATTAGAAGAATATAAGAAGAATCTAGACGACAAGAACTAAGAAGATAGAAAGAAGTAAAGGAAACAGTCCTAGATGGCCAAATGGAAGAAGATCGAATGAAGAACAAGTAAGTCACACAATCTATTTGTCTGTCTCTCTCTGAATGCCTATCTCCCTATCACACAAGAACTCTTGTTTATGTACCCACAATGTGTTGGATTATTTGGGTATATATTTGTATATACAGGTGTGCTAAAATTCCCCACCTAAATTTATAGACCAGGCGATGTCACGTGGTTTATTCCTCTGCCAATCAATAGCCATAAACCTGACCAGATTGACTACTTAAACACTGATACTTTCTTTGTCCATTTGAAATCATTGACGAAGGAACTTACAATACTAAGGATTCTTTTTACTAAAGTATTACCAAGGATTTCCACTGGACAAGCGCTCTTGCTTAAAGGCCTAGAGGATAGCCCATAAAATTGTAACATAATGGCTACATAATATAAATTTCTACCTTCAGAGTCAGAGTGGACCTAGGAGTAATGTCAACGACTGAATGGTTCCACTTTCCTCAGAATTCAGGAACAGGATTTTCACCCCCGGATTCAAAAGAATTGGTAAGCTTGTAATTATTTATGAGAGATACTGTATATGTATTCTCTGTACATTTTTATATATGATTTGCTATAAGTGATTGATATCGTTTCAACTGCAATGCCTAAAAACGAATTTTTGTTGTACTTTTGTGTTTCTTTTCACTACTGGAGTTGATTGAGTAAGTATTATAATAGACGTATATCTTTTTTTCTATTACTTATCTAAGGTGGCCAGGGGATCTTCTGATCTTGCAAAGCTTCCATTCTGTTCTGTTCATCTCGCCCCCACCCCCACGCCCGGTGGTGGAACATTGTCTGGTGCCAAGGCATGTGGCAAGTATTCGACATTGGACAATACAAGCATTTTATTCACTTACACTTTACTTCCCTTTCATTCTTTTGCCGAGCGACTTTTATTTTGCATTTTTTTTAATGTTATCTTTTTTTCGTTATTAGTTTTCTTTGTGTTTCTTTTTTGCTCTTCTGTCGATATTGATTGTTCGTTCTTCTACTTGCTGCATTGTCATGTGATTCCTTCCTTCTTTCTTTCTTTCTTTCGGTGTCTTTCTTTTTATCTCACTCTTTCTTCTTTTCGTGTCTTTCTTTCATTCTTTCTTTCTTTCTTTCTTAATTTCTTTCTTTCTGTTTCTTTCTTTCTTTCTGTGTCTTTCTTTCTGTCTTTCTTTTTATCTGAATTTATTTATTTATTTCTCTGTGCCGTTCTTTCTTTCTTTCTTTCTTTCTTTCTTTCTTTTTTCTTTCATTCTTTCTTTCTTTCTTTCTTTTTCTCTTTCTGTTTCTTTCTGTTCTTTCTTTCTTTCCGTGTCTTTCTTTCTTTCTTTCTTTTTTTTTTATCTAAATTTATTTATTTATTTCTCTGTGTCGTTCTTTCTTTCTTTCTTTCTTTCTTTCTTTTTTCTTTTGTTTCATTCTGTTTCTTTCTTTCTTCTTTCGTGTCTTTCTTTCATTCTTTCTTTCTTTCTTTCTTTCTTTCTTTCTTTCTGTTTCTTTCTTCTTTCTGTGTCTTTCTTTCTGTCTTTCTTTTTTCTGAATTTATTTATTTATTTCTCTGTGTCGTTCTTTCTTTCTTTCTTTCTTTCTTTCTTTCTTTCTTTTTTGTTTCTTTCATTCTTTCTTTCTTTCTTTCTTTTTCTCTTTTGTTCTTTCTGTTTCTTCTTTCTTTCTTCTTTCTTTTCTTTCTTTTTTTTATCTAAATTTATTTATTTTTTTCTCGTGCGTTCTTTCTTTTTTTCTTTCTTTCTTTCTTTCTTTCTTTCTTTCTTTCTGTTTCATTCTGTTTTCTTCTTCTTCTTTCTTCTTTCTTTTCTTTCTTTCTTTCTTCTTTCTTTTTTCTTCATTTCTTTCTTTTCTGTTTCTTTCTTTTTCTTTTCTTTCTGTTCTTTCTTTCTGTCTTTCTTTTTATCTGAATTTATTTATTGATTTCTCTGTTGTTCTTTCTTTCTTTCTTCTTTCTTTCTTTTTGTTTCTTTCATTCTTTCTTTCTTTCTTTCTTTTTCTCTTTCTGTTTCTTTCTGTTTCTTTCTTTCTTTTCGTGTCTTTCTTTCTTTCTTTCTTTCTTTCTTTTTATCTAAATTTATTATTTATTTCTCGTGTCGTTCTTTTTTTCTTTCTTTCTTTCTTTCTTTCTTCTTTCTGTTCCTTCTGTTTCTTTCTTTCTTCTTGCTGTGTCTTTCTTTCTTTCTTTCTTTTATCTAAATTTATTTATTATTTCTCTGTGTCGTTCTTTCTTTCTTTCTTTCTTTCTCTTTCTTTTCTTTTTTCTTTCTGTGACTTTTTTTTCTTCCTTGCTTTTTAAATTTATTTATTTATTTCTCTGTGTCTTTCTTTCTTTCTTTCTTTTCTTTCTTTCTTCTTTCTTTCTTTTATCTATCTATCTATCTATCTAATTTTGGTTGTTTTCCTTCGTTTCTTCTAACTCTATGTCTTTCTAACTTTCATTCTTTCTTTCTTTCTTTCTTTCTTTCTTTCTTCCTTTCTTTCTTCTTTTTTTATCTTTTATCTAACTAATTTTTGTTGTTTTCCTTCTTTTCTTCTAACTCTGTGTATTTATTTCTTTCGTTCTTTCTTTCTTTTTTCTTTTTTATCTTTTAGCTATCTAATTTTTATTGTATTCTTTTTTTTCTAACTCTGTGTCTTTCTTTCTTTCTTTCTTTTTGTCAATTTCTATTTCTCCCAAACTTTCCATTATATCCTACTTATTTTTTTCTTTAACGTATATTTATCTTCTTTCTTTCTTTCGTTTCTCGGTTCTTTCGTTCTTTACTTCTATCAACCCAATAAAATCTTCCTTCTTTCTTTTCATTTATTTGTATCTCTGTAACGTCTTTTCTTTCTTTCTCTTTCGTTTAGCACACAGTCTCTTTTTTTCCTTCGCTATTTTTCTTTCTTTTACGTTTTATCCTTCCATTTACAAACCCATTCTTTTTCTTTTTCCCTTCCTACTTTCCTTCTTTTCTCTCTCTTCTCCAAGTCTTATTGTTGTCACCATTAATCTTTAACTATTCTCCCGAGACTTTAACCCTTTCTTCACGTTTATTGAAAATATCTCTCAATTTCCCTCCCCTGTCCTTTTCGACACTGCTGCTCGCTTTTTTCTGGCATCGGATTCTGGCGACGGGATCCAATATCAGGCTTCCGCTTGAAGCAAATCCCAAAGTCAGACTATATCAAATTGGAACCTTCTCATTGTCCTGCATGATTCTTGGTATTGTCAATAAGCAAATGCTTTTTATAGATTTTGATAAAGCCAGAGAATAGGCCTTGAAAGGAGAATGGGCTTTCCAAAAAAGGAAAGAACGAATGAAAAACGCCAAACTGAATAAAGGCACAAGAAAAATGTTTAATGCTTGGTAAAATATAGCGGGAAATAAATCTTTCCTTTTTTATCAGTTGTGATTAAAGACTGTCTCAAAAACAGAAGGCAGGGGGAAAAAAAGAAAAAAAAAAGAAAAAAAAGAAATAGTGTAGACAAAAAAAAAAGAAAGAAAGTCAAGAATAATAGCAATAATAATAACTAGCAGGACCTATGGAAATTCCACGGTAGTATTATTAAATAAAGATAATCCGTCATCTTATGTCTTTGCACTTCCTTATGGGTAATTCCATGTCAAATCACCCAGAAAAAAAATTATCACCAACCCCCTTCAATTTTTCTGAAATTTTGTCCAAGTGTGGACTATCTTAAAGTATGACAATTCTCAAAATTTGAGCTTCCAATTCCAAGAATTGACGGAGTTAAGTCGATTTTAGACTCGACATATTTGGTGAGGGGCGAAAAAATGGCAACCTTTTGTAATCTAATCTTGTCTGTAAAATGAGTTCTATTGCTTCCCTATTAATAAAAATTGGTTTATAAAAGTTTTTTGGTCTGAGGAATCTGAAATGCTATCAGAATAAACACAAACCTAACTATTTTAAAGTTATTAATGATTGCTAATTTGTTCATAGCAAGAGTGGAAAAATCTCAATGTGACATTGCATATATGAAATCTTTTTTTCAAATTAATATCATACATAAATTGAACTATTTGTACCAATAATATAGTTTGGTTTTTACTCAGAAGCGAAGCTACAACATTAGTTAAAATGTTGTATTTTTATATTTTGAGTGTTTCAGAAGAATTGAAGAGAGTGGGTGGCATGACCTTTCTTGATTTGACGTGGAATTAGCTTTATACATCTGTGGGTATCACCTCATTTCCTACACCAATCCCGATAAAAATGTTCTTCCTGTAAGTGTCACGTGTACTCCAATCTTAATATGTGGCTATACAGCACACTATATTTACAATTGATTAGACATATTTCCCATGTTTCCGTCTGATGATTGGGCAAAACACATGAAACGGATATCTAGTGTATATAGTTATAATGTTTTTAGGTTTAAACCTGCTCTGATCATAGTATCAATCACTTTTATAATAACAAAAGAAAAAAATTCAGGTGCTTTTCATTCAAATAAGGCCATGATTTAACTTGTTTGCTTTGTTTACAAACATAATTGAAAAAATGTCATGGTTAGAGTCATAGGAAATGAACTCGTCAACCTAATTTCAAATCCTGAATGAGGCTGTTTGCATTTCACATAATGCTTGGGAAACTACTCTCCCTCCAGCTATGCGTAAATAGTAGGGCAGACTGGGCTCTTTAACTTTGGTTTATATTGGTATTTCAGTCTCGGAAGACTATAATATAGTTTTTGTGCCCCTAGGTAACCAGTTTAAGAAAAGGAAAACTTTGAGAAACTTAAAGAAATTGACATTCTGTTGCATCTTCTTTGTGCCGAGGGATTGGTATATATATATATATTATATATATATATATATATATATATATATATATATATTATATTATATATGTAAGCAATTCATTGAAAATTGGTCTAAACACTAGACTGAAAAAGAAACAAAATAATAAAGAAAGAAAATCGAAGGATTCTGAAAAAAATCGTTGCATCATTTTCTTTTACTCTTCGATTTATTTAATCGAAATAACATCTGAGATAAATTCTTATAGATTTCTATTTGTATTTAACAATTTCCTACTCTCTTCGCAAAGCATTCGTGGCGTAGTTAACTTGCTCTCGCTGTTACTTAATTTCTTTCTTTTAGTCTTTCCTTCTTTTTCTTCTACTCCTTCTTTCTTTCTTTTTTCATTTCTAATGGAATGGTGCCTTATTTATTTATCTGAGGTGACAACAAGGCGGTACTAATGGAGGTTTAATGTGTTAATAATTAATAATAATAATAATATAATAATAAATAATAATAATAATAATGTCACAAATAATTGTATGCGTTTCATTCTCAAGAACAGATTCTGGTTTATGCATATACCATTTTGTTGTATTTTCAAACGTTAATTTTTTGCATGATTCCCAGTGGATCATCTTCCCAACCCAGTCGTACCTAGCTTTGTATTCCCGTTGTCCTAGTTGCTACATTCACTTAATACATGATTTACAGTCTCATATCTGTCACCACACAGTTTACATTTACTGTTTTGTTGCGTCTTATCAATTTTCGCTTTGATATAATTTGTTCTTACGGCATTATTTTGTGCAGCAATTATTAGTGATTCAGCTTCTCTCTTGAGGTTTCATCTTCTTAACCATATCCAAGTCTTTTTATGTGCAACATCTATAATTTGTCGTTTGAAGTATCCATATAATTGTCCTTCCCATCTTTGTTTTTTTAGTTGTAGTTGTTTTTCTGTTTGTCCATATATTACATCTGCTGTTGTTGGCCGCCATAAGTAATCTTTCTTTGCTCTTTTTGTGTATTCTTCGAGCCCTTAGATTGTTGCCTCTACACAGTCCACCATGTTGGCAAAACCTCTTCCATCTTCTCTTCTTGATACATATAGCCAATCTTTATCATCTCTTGGGTGAGGAACCTTATGCATCCTCATTAATTTCTTAGTCCTTTGGTCGATCTGTCAAAGACGGATCACCCTATCTCAGCCAGAAGACCAAACCTAGCGTTGATTACCAAGAGAACGTGTCAACTGGTGGACTTTAGGTTCCCAACAGACCACAGGGTGAAGCTGAAGGAAAATGAAAAGATTGATAAATACCTCGACCTTGCCAGATATTTGAAAAAGCTGTGGAATATGAGAGTGAAAGAGATACCAATTGTAATTGGTGAACTTGGAACGGTCCCAATAAACTTGGAAAAAACTGGAAGATCTAGATATCAGAGTAAGAATTAAGACCATCCAGACTACTGCACTGCTGCAATCTGCCAGAATACTCAGAAGAGTACTGGAGACCTGAGGAGACTAGTTGTCACTCAGCCTCCAGTGAAATACCATCAGCAAACGCTGATGTGAAAAACTCAAAAGGAGTGAAAATAATAATAATAATAATAATAATAATAATAATAATAATAATAATAATGATAATAATAATAAAGAGAGTTGTGGAACAGGAGATCAGAAGAAGAATCGAGACCATCCACAAAACAGCATGGTAAAGATCAGCAGAAGAGCCCTGTAGACCTGGGGAACCATGCTGTAACTCACACGTCTGTGAACACACATCAGCTAACGCTGGTGTGAAAAGCTCTCACGGAGTGGTATAATAATAATAATAATAATAATAATAATAATAATAATAATAATAATAATAATAATAATAATAGCGTAGATGAAAAAAGAAAAATATTATTCGCTTGAATGCCACGGAAAATTTCCGGAAGAATAGTACGGATGCTGCAATATAACAAGTGGAAAAGATGGTATACTATACATAGATCAGCATATTCTTAAGGAGGTTAAAGCAAAACCGGAAAAAATGTAGCCATGGCATGGATAGACCACAGAAAAGTCCATGATATGGTTCTGCAAAACTGTATAATTGAATGTCTAAAAATGTATAAGATATACGACAAAGTCATTATCTTCGCAAGGAAAGTGATGGAAAAGTGGAAACTAGAATAAAGAGCAAGAGAACAAAACCAAGCAAAGGTGAAAATCCAAAGGTGGGTCTTTCAGAGAATCTTTCTATCACCAATGCTATTTATTATAGCAAGGGTTTCGTCAAGTACATACTTAAGAAATGTACAGAGGGATACTTCTTTACAAAATCATAGGTAAAATAAATTCCCCTATGCGTTCATGGATGATATCAAAATGTTTGGCAAAAATGAAAAAAAGAACTGGTAACTGTTGTACAAACTATTAGAATACAGCCAGCATGTAGGAATGGAATTTGGGATCGAAACGTATGTGATGCTCATGATAAAAGATGGGTAAACCTGAACAATGAAAGAAATAGAGCTACCAAAACCAGGAATATATATATATATATATATATATATATATATATATATATATATAATATATATATATATATATATATATATGAACCCCTCTGCACGAGTAGGATACGACACGAGGTCATTTTCTTAAGCGGAGTTTAACAGGTTTGAATTCGCAGTTTTCCTTCTCCTAGACTGGTTACCTAGCCAGGGTTAAGACACCCAGTCTGTCCTGCTATTTACCCATAGCTGGAGGGAGAATTGGATTCATACCTTTCCCAAGGGTATTAGCGCAAACAGCTTCGTCTAGGTATTGAACTCGGGATGACGAGTCCATTTCCTACGACTCTAACCATTACATATAAGCGAATTACAAGTACGTGGGAATATTTTAAGCATACACTATAAAACAGGCATGACTGGGTTGGAAAGGGATCCACATGTAATTGTACAATAAATTAAAGTTTAACCCTACAACAAAATGAAATATCAGAGACCGTTCTTGAGAATGAAAAGCATAAAATATATGTTGTCATACAGACTTCGCTTAAAGACCAACAATTTGTATGAAAACTCCTAGGAGTGAAATAATAATAATAATAATAATAATAATAATAATAATAATAATAATAATAATAATAATAATAATAATAATAATAAAGACGGATCACCCCATCCCAGCCAGTTGACCAGACCTAGTGTTGATAAACAAATGAAAAAAGATAAAAAATAAAAAAAGGGAGAGAGAACGTGCCAACTGATGGACTTTGCGGTTCCTGCGGATCACATGGTGAAGTTGAAAGAAAACGAAAAGATGGATAAATACCTAGACAAGGCCAGAGAATTGAAAAAGCTGTGGAATATGAGAGTGAAAGTGATACCAATTTTAGTTATTGCACTTGGAACGGTTCCACTAAATGTGGAAAAAAAATGGAGGATCTGGAAATCAGAGGAGGAATTCAGACCATACAGACTACTACAGTGCTGCGATCGGCTAGAATACTCAGAAGAGTCCCGGAGACCCCAGGAAACTTGTTATCACTCAGGCTCCAGTGAAATACCATCAGCTAACGCAAATGGGAAAAACTCAAAAGGAGTGAAAATAATAGTGTTGATGAAAAGAAACACATCTTAGTCTAGCAGACAATAGAGTGAAAATAAAAGAAACCGGTGTGTGTGTGTGTGTATGTGTATGTGTATGTGTGTGTGTGTGTAAAACCAACCAGCCAACCAGAAACTAACCTATATTTTCTTGTAATTCTAAACGAAATATGTTTTAATCATCAATTTCTCTCGGGTAGACAACAAAACATTCCAGCATTTTGAGCTTTCCAATTCTTAGCTCCACAGAATTTACAAATCGCAGTCTCTGTACCTATTTGATAATCTTCATAGTTTGATGAATGTGGTATATATCAAAGTAGCAAGTCTCTTGTTCTACCAATTGCTTTTTCTTACTAATGTCTAAGTGGGCTGCTGAGCCGTAAATGTGTGTCTGATGCTCTGACTGCTGAATGTCTCGATAGATCTACAGCCTTTCTAGACGTTTTATGGGTGGATGCTTTTGCTGATCTAAGCCTTGCCTGTCTGCCTAACTTCTGGCTCCAATGTGGTTTTGTCTATTTTTCATGTCCCTCATACGCACACACACACACACACACACACACACACATATATATATATATATATAAATATATATATATGTATGTATATATATATATATATATATATATATATATATATGTAAATACACATTAGCGATGTGTTTATGATATGGCTTTTTTTAACCGACAATTTTTGGGAGAATATGTGCTTAATTGAAGTCGTACCTAATTTTTGAAAGTTAATTAATTAATAATTAATTAATTATTAATTACTAATTAATTCATTAATTATTAATTAATTAACTTTAAAAATTAGGTACGACTTCAATTAAGCACACACACGCACACACACACACACACACACACAATATATATATATATATATATATATATATATATATATCAAACCCTCCGCAAGAGCAGGATGCGACACAAGGTCAATTTCTTAAGAGGATTTTAACAGGTTTAAATCCAGAGTTTTTCTTCTCCTAGATTGATTACCTAGCCATGGTTAAAGAGTCCAGTCTGACCTGCTATTTATCTCATTCTTACATTTGCAAAACATTACAGCTTCGGGCTCATAGGCGTCTTATCGTTGTGTAATGGTTAGGAAGCTAGTCTCGCAGATCCGTTACTACTGAAAAGAGAGTTCTATCCTCGCTCGATGTCCCATATTTGTGACCTTGTGTAAAATCTTACCTGTAGGATAAATATATATATTTTTGCAGCTTTGATCCCATTGACAATGGAATGAATGAAATAAAACTTAAAATATTATTATCATTTCATTTCATTTTGTTATTTAAAAATAATAATAGATTGAATAATGTAAACATGGATAAACTCCTGACCGAAACACGTGTAAGTAAAATTGATTAAA
>CM042161.1:50689141-50716641 GCA_023376005.1 Doryteuthis pealeii
TAGTCTATTCATATCTATCAATATATCTGCAAATCTATCTGTATATCTTAGTCTGTTCTTATCTATCTATCTATCTATCTATCTATCTATCTACCTTAGTCTGTTCATATCTATCAATATATCTGCAAATCTATCTGTATATCTTAGTCTGTTCTTATCTATCTATCTATCTATCTATCTATCTATCTATCTATCTATCTACCTTAGTCTGTTCATATCTATCAATATATCTGCCAATCTATCTGTTTATCTTAGTCTGTTCATATCTATCTATCTATCGATCTATCTATCTATCTATCTTAGTCTGTTCATATTTATCAATATATCTGTCAATCTATCTGTTTATCTTAGTCTGTTCTAATCTATCTATCGATCTATCTATCTATCGATCTAACTATCTATCTATCTACCTTAGCCTGTTCATATCTATCAATATATCTGCCAATCTATCTGTTTATCTTAGTATGTTCTTATCTATCTATCTATCTATTTATAAAATACCCTGTTCTCCCTGGAATAACTTGTGAATATGGGCAGATATGCAAAACATTAGCTGGACTAAAAAGCCACATTCACGCAGCTCATCGTTGAACTTTCTGAACTTTTCGAAGCTCACCGTTGGGCTTTTTGAAATTTTTGAACATTTGAACCTTTATTTTGTCAACCAATGACAATACTCGAATAAGAGTTTGTTGCCATTATCTATCTATCTATCTATCTATCTATCTATGTCAGTCTGTTCGTTGTTACATCTTTAGAATTTTATAAAAATCACTTCGAATTTTTGAACATTTGGACTTTTATTTTGTCAAGCAATGACAATACTCGAATAAGAGTGTGTTGCCATTATATCTATCTATCTATCTATCTATCTATCTATGCCAGTCTGTTCGTTGTTACATATTTAGAATTTTATAAAATCCCTTCGTCAGTTCATTCATTCTCATCATTGATTCTTATTATATATTCTTATTATATCTATCTGATTCTTAGCCTATGCAATCTTGGTCCAATTATATCTACAGCAGTATGTTCCAAATCACGTAGGTAGAAGCAGACAGAACTAATATAAGAAAACGTGAATATATAGCAGGCCAAAATAATTTCACACCGTTATCTCTCTCTCCTCTCTCTCTCTCTCTCTCTCTCTTATATATATATATATATATATATATATATATATATATATATATAATATATGTGTGTGTGTGTGCCGGGTTAGCTCAGTCGGTAGAGCGTTGGGCTAGAAACCACAAGGTTCCTAGTTCGATACCAGTCCTCGCCAACTCACCGTATGAGTAGCACAGGGATCTGTGCGGTAAAGTAAGGAGCTAATGGTAGGTGTGGTGCTCCACCCCAGACGCTAAAACCATCTCCTTGGTTTAGCGCTATTGAAAAGGAGATAGACTGCCTCGCTGACTGGCTGATACCGACTTTAGGCCGCCCTGACGGCGACGACTTTATATATATATATATAATATATATATTTATATGTATATATGTATATATATATTTATATGCACACACATACACACAGACACACACATATATATGTGTGTGTGTTTGTGTGTGTGTGTGTGTGTGTGTGTGTGTGTGTGTGAGTGTGTAAATAATTACTGATCTAATGTGCTATATTTGTGAGTAAATAGTGCTCGTTATCGTTGATAGGCATGTATATCTAAGTTGATGTAATATGGACATGAAGTCAACGACGCTTGGTAACTGACAGTTTCTTAACTATGTTATTTTCAAATCAATTAGTTTGAAAATAGCATAGTCAAGTTAGTTACCAAGCGCAGTTGACTTCACGCTCACGCTAGCCTAACTTACACACACACACGCACACCACACACACACACCACACACTCACACACACACACACATATATATATATTTATATATGTGGCACGTGGTCTAATGGTTAGAGTAGTAGGAAATGGACTCGTCAACCCACGATCACATCCTGGACGAAGCTGTTTTCATTTCACATGGCGCTAATACCATTGGAATGGTATGAATCCAATTATTCCCCCATCTATGGGTAAATAGCAGGACAGGCTCGTCTTTTCAACCATGGCTAGGTAACCAGTCTAGGAGAAGGAAAACTGTGAATTCAAACCTGTTTAAACTCCGATTAAGAAATTGACCTTGTATCACATCCTGCTCGTGCTGAGGAGTTCATAAATATATATATTTATATATGTGTGTGTCTGTGTGTGTATGTAATATATTATAAGAATTATTATATGATAAATAGATAATACTGTTAAACATGTTATAACAAAGCAAGGTCAATTTGTCTTTTTACTTTTGTTTATCTCAAACCGCATACCCTAGAGCAGACAGCAAAAAAAAGGTCTCTACGTTAACTTAGATAAAACATATTTGATGTGTCTTAAACAAGTGCCATCTCATTAAATAGCAAACATTTGAAATTAATTGGCTAGATATATTACCTCGGTGGCATTATCTCATCTACTGAAATCGATGACAACACACCCATAGGTAAATAATGGACAGCTATGGATAGTATTTCTCTGAATGTTTGAGATGAGGCTTGATAATTAGTATTATCTGCGTTATTAGGACTATTGTCCCATCTTTATTATTATTTGTACAACGTTTCGGCCGATATGCCCTCCGGCCTTCTTCAGGTATTTCTTGTCGGACTCGGGAACCTTCTTGGACTCGGGAATCTTCTTTTCGAACTCGGGAGCTTTCTTGTCGTAATCGGGAACCTTCTTGTCGTAATCGGGAGCCATCACGGAACTTTGAACCTAACCCTTTACTTAGTCCACGGGGGTATCCTGTTCTCATTCCGCTAACCATAGCTGGGGTAGGAGTTGTGTTAATTATTTTTCTATGTTACTGCTGTCGCTCAGGATTGAACCCGGAATCCAGAGAACTGTCTTAACCTAACTACCTTATCCACTAGACCATGTGTCCAATTGGCTCCCAATTACAACAAGAAGGTTTCCGACTACGTCAAGAAAGTTCCCGGGTTCGAAAAGAAGGTTCCCGGGTCCGAGAAGGTTCCCGAGTCCGACGAGAAATACCTGAAGAAGGCCGGAGGGCATATCGGCCGAAACGTTGTACAAATAACAATAAAGACGGGGACAATAGTCCGAATAACGCAGATAATACTAGCTATAGATAGATTAACGACCATATAGAAATCTGATCTCTGATTATTGATGCACCAACACTTTCCATCTCCCTAGAAGTCTGTCTAAGACGAACAAGATATGCTGGACACTTATAGAGAAGTAAGGATGACTCATAAGCAACGTTCTCCTATGAACTCCTACACGTGGACACTCCAATGCTGGCCGACCATCATTAACTTATTGCCCTTACAACTCTGTACGGACACTGTATACCCTCTAGAGAACTTACCAAGATAAGATGTATGACGGAAGTGTGTGTATGTGAGAGAAAGATAAAGACAGACATACATACATACAGAGGAGAGATAGAGAGAGAGAGAGAGAGAAAGGAGAGAGAGAGAGAGAGAGAGGGAGAGAGAGAGAGAGAGAATCCGTGCTTTCAGTAGCATTGATGATGATGAGGATATATGATGATGATTGATGATGATACGTAGAAAAATGGCAGCCATCTTTTTGTTCAGCAAAGAATTGATATTTTATCTAAGAAATGGTAACTTTTTTTTTCTATATTTTGGGCGATACTGTAGATATTTAGCACCCCCTCCCCCCTCAAAAATAAAACGACTGACATAGACAAATTGATAGATGTACAGGCAGCGAGATAGATAGGTGAATAAATAGGAAAATAATGTGACTGAATCAATCACAGATATATAGTAACAACTTAGCAAAGCGAATATATAAAAAGAGTTATGAAAAGACAGATGAATCGACTAACATCTCTAATAATAAATACGGATGCCAGTGTTTGAGGGTCTCACATTTTTTTCCAACTTAACTCTTTGCGACCGTAGCCCAAGATATACCATTTTGGAATTGGGCACCTCACGTGATGTAATGGTTAGCATGCTAGAATTGCAGACTATTGTTAATGAGGTCGATTCTCACTGGGCGCTACATACTTCTGGTTTTGTACCACATCTAATCTAAGCTATCTTTCAGGGCACCTCATGTGGTGTAATGTTTAGCAAACTAGATTTGCAGACCATTGTTAGTGAGTTCGTTTCTCACTGGGTTCCCTACATTTCTGGACTTGTGCCACATCTAAGCTATGGTTAGTAAATAACTATCAATTAGGACACCTCATGTGGTGTAATGTTTATCAAACTAGATTTGCAGACCATTGTTAGTGAGTTCGTTTCTCACTGGGTGCCCTACATTTGGACTTGTGCCACATCTAAGCTAAGGTTAGTAATAACTATCAATTAGGGGCACCTCATGTGGTGTAATGTTATTCAAACTAGATTTGCAGACCATTGTTAGTGAGTTCGTTTTCTCACTGGGTGCCCTACATTTCTGGACTTGTGTCACATTTACGCTAAGCTTAGTACATAACTATCTATTAGGGCACCACATGTGGTGTAATGGTTAGCAAGCTAGAATTGCAGACTATTGTTAATGAGGTCGATTCTCACTGGGCGAAACATACTTCTGGTTTTGTACCACATCTAAGCTAAGCTTAGTAAATACCTATCTTTCAGGGCACCACACGTAGTATAATGTTTAGCAAACTAGATTTACAGACCATTGCCAGTGAGTTCGATACTCACTGGGTGCCCTACACTTCTGGACTTATGCCACATCTAAGCTAAGCTTAGTAAATAACTATCTATTAGGGCACCCTATGTGCTGTAATGTTTGCATTATCTAGCTTGCTAACCATTACACCACGTGAGGTGCCGTGTCAGGAATTCATATAGTTATTTACTAAGCTGGGCTTAGATGTGGCACAAGGCCAGAAGTATGGGGTACCCAGTGAGAATCGATCTCACTAACAATGGTCTGCGAATCTAGCATGCTAACCATTACACCACGTGAGGTGCCGTGTTAGGAATTCATATAGTTATTTACTAAGCTTAGCTTAGATATGGCACAAGGCCAGAAGTATGGGGCACCCAATGAGAATCGAACTCACTAACAATGGTTTGCGAAGCGAGCTTGCTAACCATTACACTACGTGAGGTGCCGTGTTAGGAATTCATATACATACTGTTGTCTGTCTGACAGCTAATTTATAAGATAGACCCAACCATTTTTGTGGTCTATAGGGGAAGTAGATAATCCTCTACAACATAATTCAATAATGGTTTTATAATATAAAAGCGTGAGACAGGGTTTGTGAAATTCATTATTAATTAATAACACGGTTATTTCATATAAGATTGATTTAAAAAGACCCAAATTGTTAGATGCTAATCTTATAAAACGAAACAACACACATTAAACCAAATGAATATTTGCTCGGGGGAAGTAGATTCAGAAATGCACCGGCAACAGACCACACCCAGAGGTGATGTAACAGTCACGTGACCCTAAACAAATCGCATTAAAAAATCAAGCACCTCAGCACAGTTTACACTCTGTAAAACTTGATGTCGTTAGCACAGGAGTAAAATGTCCATTTAAATATTTCCCATACTGTTAAATAAGAGATCGGCAAACTAGATTATGGGCATGGAGGTGCGAGGTGTAATGGTTAGAGCCATTTGAAATGGACTCGTCGATCCGAGATCAAATCCTGGACAATGCTGTTTGTATTTCACATAGATTTTGGAAAGGTATGAATCCAACTACTCTCCCTCCAGTTATGGGAAAATAGTAGGGCGTATCGGTTTCTTTTATCATGGCAAGGTAGCCAGCATAGGAGAAGGAAATGTATTATTCATCTCGACACAGAAGAACTTGAAATAGCGAAATGAAACAGAGACCACATTTTACTCATATATATATATATATATATATATATATATATATATATATAAGACATCCACAGACACGTGTCTCTGTGTTTCACGCCTCTTCAGTGTGGCTAGACACAACTATCCTTGGCTAGGGTCGAACTCAGACTGACTGCATGCTAGTCCGATATCTTATCCCCTCACCCACTGACAGCTGATGCGGGGACTGGTGTTTTAAACTATATTAAGTACATAGGAATGTTTATGTATTTTACGGTCACTGAGAGATCAAATTTCCGGGGAAATGATATATATATATATATATATATATATATATATATATATATATTGTGTGTGTGTCTGTGTACTGCTTGGCTTTCGTGTAGGAAGCTCCAATAAAAAGATTTCAGAATATTTGAGTGTCAATCAGTGGACAGTGCAGATGATTCGAAAAGTATTGGAAGAATCCAATGGTGATGATATGAAAGGCCTGAAGCGTCTCTATTTGTTCTGATAAGAAAAGAACTACCGAATTTGTCCGTGAAATTGACAACAATTCCAGTCAGTTAATCAGGTCCATAGCCAGGGACATGAGTGTGTCTGAGTTTATTAAAAGGTCATGAAGGTTTACTATTTTCCATACTTGACTGCGCAGTAAGCATGCCCTCCAATCGAAAATGCTTCGTTCTGCTCAGATGTGAAAAATTTCGGTTGGGATCAGAAGGTGAACTTACAGACCAACAGTTGGCCCTGCCCCTTCAAAATGTACTGATAGTAATTAAAAGCAAACAGCCAGTCAACATCATTGTCTTTGGGGTAGTCTTTGGGGTGTCTTTAGAGTAGTCACTAGCGATGGTGAAGTTATGTCTAAATTCATCTTCGCATATGGCCTCGGACTCAACAAGAAACCCTAGAGCGAGTGTCTGGGGCAGGTAATGCTGCTCTGGGTCTCGAGGGTGGCTGGTGGAAGATGCTACATATAGAAAGATGGTTCTGTGCCATGTCATACAGGCAGGAGAATCCAGTGTTTGTTGTGAGAACATTTCTGCGGACACGTCACCCCTGACATCTGGGCGCCTAACGCCCCAGATTGCAATACCTTTGATGATTATGATGCCATATCATTTTTAAAACGAAATTTACAAGGCATGAATTCAGAGTCTACATTCTCGGTTGCCATACCAAGATTAAGGTAATTTTACCGATAGCAGAAGGGAAATTAGTTGGATGCATAGATTTTCCAAGAGAATTAGCCGTATGTGAAGTGCTACCACATTTGTCCGCGATTTTATATATGCACACACACACACACACACCACACACACACACATATAATATATATATATATATATATATATATATATATATATATGAGGAAGAATGAATAAAGCAAAGAAAGAATAGAATGGATAATAAAAGATGAATTTAATCAATATCACTTACACATGTGTTTCGGTCAGTTTATCTGTGTGTAAAAAGATTCGACCTTCATCAGAGTGAAATTTTATTTTTGAAACAAAATTAACAATAAAATTTCACTCTGATGAAGGTCGAATCTTCTGTGTGCGAAATATTTTCACACAGATAAACTGACCGAAACACATGTGTAAGTGATATTGATTAAATTCATCTTTTATTATCCATTCTATTCTTTCTTTTCTTTATTCATTCTTCCTCATATTGTCAGATTTATTTCCTTTTTCCATTTTTACACACACACACACACATATATATATTTATATATATGTGTGTGTGTGTGTGTGTGTGTGTGTTGTGTGTTTGTGTGTGTAAATATATGAAAATAGACCTATAATAATTATTGAAAAAATTATGGTCTACAATGTTGTCGATATATATATATAAGCAGAGTCGTCGGGTCGGCCTAATGTCGGTATCAGCCAGACAGCGTGTGAGTACATCCTCTTTTTACAAGCGCTAGACCCAGGAGATTATTTCAGCGTCTGAGGTGGAGCGTCACACCTACTCTCTGCTCCTCACTTTACTGCACAGATCCCTGTGCTACTTATACGCTGAGTTGGCGACGGTCGGTATCGAACCAGGAATCTTGTGATTCCTATACCGACCGAGCTAAACCGGCCCTATGACTATATACTAAATTACGGCTATAACAATGTCAACAGTTTCTTGTGGGGCTAGTTTATCTAATAAATGAATAGATCAAGATCAGTTTATTCCAATAAGAATGGCGAGGTGAATTGGTGGAAATTGTACAAGGGTAAAAGTTGGCTAAACATTTATATGTGCTGTAAGAATTGAAGTAAATCAATAGATTAATTTATGGAAATAGGCAAATAGACATGAATATGAAATTGTTGATATTGATTGAGTTTATGTTCACTTTCGCTTGTTATTAGCTACGTATACATATAAGCTTTTATTTCTCTGTCTTCCCCCATTCTCCCTGTCACTGATTATCTCCTCTCTCTCTCTCTCTCTATCTCTCTCTCTCTGTATATATATATATATATATATATATATATATATATATAGGATGCTTCAAAGGAGCCTAATAATAGATGAGAAAAACTTTCCATCAGGGAGCCAATTCTCAAAAAGTGTTTTAATACTTTTAAGAGGGGTCCCTTGGAAAGGATTCTTCATTTATCCCCCTCATTTCATCCATTCATTCATTTTACCATTAATTTTTAACTCTTTCTATCTCCGCCCGTCTCTCTTTCTGTCTCTGTCTCTGTCTCTCACTTTCTATTTCAAAAAGAGATAGAACGTGAGAGACAGACTGTATATTTCTATAAGTCTATCTTTCTTTCTATCTCTATGTCCGTCTCTCCATCTTTCAATCTCTGTTCCTCTTTCTGTCCCTGTCTGTCTCTGTCTGTCTGTATGTCTCTTCTTTCTATCTCTGCCTGCCTCCCCCCTCTCTCTATCTCTCTCTCATTCTCATTCTCTCGTTATCTATAAATATATAAAGGACATTTGGGGTGTATGTGTGTATGTATTATATGTCCGGATGAAACTATAAAAATAAAACAATTAATAACAATGTAAATATATATACACATTTACTATCACCAACGCTTGCTTCTTGTGTAAAAGTAATGAATATTTTTATTAAGAATAGTTACTTGTAGCTACAATTGCCTGCTAAGAATTATTATAAGTAGTAATTAAAAATCATATAATTGCTTGCAAATTATTGGTGTTATATAAGAATATCTGGGTGGTCTCAATTCTTCCTGTGATTTCCAGTCCCCCTAGTCTGTTTTCTAAACTTGTGGGGACCAACTGCAATTGGTATCACTTTCACCCTCATATTCCACAGTTTTGTTTTTCTTTTTTTTTTTGTTGCTGTTTTTTTTTCAATTCTCTAGCAAGGTCCAGGTGTTTGTCTATCTTTCATTTTTTTTAATCTTCCCCCAGTGATCTGCTGGGATTGCAAAATCTACCAGTTGACGAGTTATTTTTTTCTAGTTAATCAATATTAGGTCTGGTGTTCTGACTTGTATAAGGTGATCCTCAAAGTCCCAGAGAATTTTACGCGTTTGGCTCTCAAGAACATATTCTGGTTTATGCATATACCATTTTCTTGTATGGTCAAACTTTACTTTCTTGCACAATTCCCAGTGGATCACCTTTGCAACCCAATTGTGCCTAGCCTTGTATTCACGTTGTGCTCGTTTGCTGCCTTCGCTTGATACATGGTTGATCGTCCCATCTCTATCTTCACATACCCTATATTTGCTTTTTGGGAGATATTCAAAAATTAGAATTTGAATAATAAGACAAGTGAAATACATTGGTGGAGTTTAGGATTAAAACATAAATTAATTAATTATGGAAGACCGAAACAATTAATGGATCTGTGAGACTAACTTTTTTTAATCCCCTTCTCTACCCAGGAAATGACGGGTATCCGCTTCTAGTTTATTATACTTCGTTCTAAGTAGGCTGGTCTAAGGTCCCCACTGAAGAATGAACTGTCCCATATCGCTATAGAACTATACGTACTAACCATGGTCTTATACGACGCCATGAATGAGAATCGATATTTACATTTTAGTCATTGTCTGCAAGATTAATTTCCTGACGATTGTGTAAAAGTTGAGCTCCTTCGGTTAAGCTCGGTCGTTGGAGCATCGACCGAAGAATGGAAAGGTTCCTGGTTTGACACTGGTCCCCGCTAACCCATGGCATGAAGAGCACTAACTGGATAATCTGATCTGTTGTGGTAAAGTGGTGTATGTCTGGCGCTCTCTCTTAGAACAAACAATCTCACTGGTCAACAAAAAGGGATAGACTCACTCGTTCTCCAGATGATACTGACCGTAGGCCACTTAGCCAACTTTACTTTTTTTTACTTATGTTTATATATGTTTTAGGTGATATAACCTATGGACATAAATGGAATGCGCCGACAGCTACTATAAGTAATAGGAACAATTGTGGCTTGACACGAAGCAAATGCAAGTCAGCTTGTAACTGTATTGGTCGGACGCAATCTCCACTTTCTTGCTGTAAGTTTCTACTTTTGTTCAATAATTTGTATACATTGTTACCAATCGTTTGTCTTATTTTATACCCTTAAGACCCCACAACAATATACTAGCTGAATTAGCCATCTACGCCGGGTAAAAGTCAATAAGTACTTCGCATCTCATCAGCTGCGATGTATGTATTGACTGGTGGGAAAAACTCGCAAGGAGTGAAATAATAATAATCTAATAAAGTGACAACCAATGAAATAACATTAGATGGGTCGATATGCAGTTAAAATTGATCCATCTATCAACCAAATGTATTTTCATATAATTGTTATATACTTTAATATACCAAACTTATTGGTAAATCCTCGCGGTGAGAAAAAAAACAGCAAATAGTTTGATTGTAAAAATATACTACCAAACATCAACCGGGAAGAAAAAAAATTTTGGAAAAAAGAAAAAACCAAGATAATCGTACCAACCAGAAATAATATATTAGTACAATATTTTGGCCAAAAGAAAAAACAATTTATATGCATATATATATATATATAAGATATATATATTCATACAAAACCGTCAGGAGACTAAAGCTAATAAGTAAAAAGTGCTCAATACCTAAGTAGAGCAAATAATGAAGATAAATCTAATGAGTCAAACGAGCCTACTAAAAGTTTCGCTTAATGCTCTTCAGTGCTAAGATCTTAGCCCTGAAGATCATTAAGCGAAACTTTTAGTAGTTTCGTCTGACCCATTAGATTTATCTTAATTGTTATATACTATATACCTATGTTGCGGGCACATAAGTTCTTTTGTGTCAGAGAGAGAGAGAGAGAGAAGAGAGAGAGAGAGAGAGAGAGAGAGAGAGAGAGAGAGAGAGAGAGAGGTTGACAGAAATATATTTTACTTACTTGCCGTTCTTTGTCTATTCACCATGTTGGATTCTATTTCGTCTAATCTTCTCTTCGGCCATGATGTCTACGTTTATTCTGTCTGTTTCAGCTTTCTTCTTGCTTGGCCGGTCTTCTTACTAAGGCATGCTTAATTAATTATCAACGCATTGTTGCTTTTCGAAGCTTTATCTGCCTTTTGTAACTACTCAACACGCGGAGATGACAGCCGAAGTAAGATACGTCTATCTTACTTCGCGTCTAGGCTGCAACTGACTAACTAACTAAAACACGTGACGTGCGGGATTTCAACTGTTCTGTAGTTTTCCGTCCCTTGATATGAAAAAACTGGACCCGCAGCATTACAGGGTGTTGCCAATAATCTATGCTACTACATTTGCAGATTAGGCAACATAATCTTATGAAGTTGGTATTGACAGGTGAAGAAAATTATAGATTAAAACATTTTTGTTTTATGTATATTTTATTGAACTATCAAATATATGCATCCATCGGTGAAAGTATTTAAGTTTTAATGTAATAGAATAGTATATTAAATTAGAACGGCTAATGAAATTAAATAAGAAAGATTTGAAACAGAGAGGATATAATGGAAAAATAGAACACATGAAAGTTACTCTTCTCCATCACTCCCGTCTTTTATTGCTAAATTTTCCTAATTTAACTATTTAGTTAAAATAGGAAGTTAGGAATAAGATTACAGTTATTTCTTCTTGTTAATGGATCTCTTTTAAGATTTATTCCCGATATTTTTACTCATATTCCTTAAGATAAAACCAAACAATTAGAAATCAATAATACTAAGCACATATTTATCAAAATCAAAATTTTAATATCAATATGCACATTAGCCTTCCCGTTCACACTGTAAACCGCTATTTTGTTGAATATATAAATACAATAATATGTTAGTATGTAAACCCGCCCAACAGGGTGGGGGTCCAGTGGCTTCGGCCCTGGATCTTTACGAGTTAATAGCGTCGATCCCAGGGGGCCATCCCCCCAGGCAACACCTGCCCCCTTGATTTAAAGGGGCAGGGCTGGGTTTATTGCCCAGCGCCTTAGGCACCACCCTTGAGGGGGAATGCCGACGGGATCGACGCAATTTTTCACCCGCCACCCCATGAGCTTCGGCTTGTGGGTGGTCCCACATAAATAGGGCCTTTGTGCCTGACCCGTACAAGTGGGGTACGTGGAAAATATCATGTAAATAAGGCCAAGATTATTAATAAAGAAAAACAATTTTATCAATAATTGAGCTTTAAATTAAAATAAAATCATGGAGAATGTGACGTAAATAACTATGAATAGTGATATAGTGTCGATTACAGATAAACACACCATCTCCATTATAATAAGATGTCTCAATAAGACGAATTATTATATATGATCATTTTCTTTTGGTTTTGAACCTATGATATTTCATAGAGGTTCAAAACCGATTTCTGTGCGATTAGTTATGCCTTTCGACAAAATTGTTTCCTTTCCAATAATGTTTATTGTTAGACGCATTAATTCAATCTTTCCATGAGAAGAAAAACAAATTGAGGTTAATAACCTTTCCCTCAATTCAATAAATATGCCTATCAATTTTGGTTTAACTACATCAAATTATTGTCCGTCTATCGACGATAAACAAGCTCCTACATATATATATATATATATATATATATATATATATATATATATATATATATATATTATTGCGTATTTTGACAGCAAGTTATTATTTTAGCAGGTTTGTTAAAGATCACGGAATATTCTTCTTTCTGATCTTCAATCGTAGACGTTCAAGTTTTGATTATTGTTTGTAGTATTAGTGTTTGTTATGGGCCACTTTCTCTAATCCGATGCACAAAAACAAGAAGACATGAATGATTACAATTAAGGATCATAAAGAAGAACTATTCAGTGGTCTTCAACAATTCCTGCATATATATATATATATATATAAAAGTTAAACAAGCCACAGTTTAAAAAAACAAAAACAATTTTTAGCATTACATTTCCCATCGCGTGAAAAACGCTTCATATAAACGCTAAAAAATTTGATTTTTAACATCTCAACCATTTCACGACTGGTTTTTGACATCTCAACCACTGATCTCATTTGATGATTGGATTACCATGAAACTTTAAGTTATGAGTGTGAAACCATAATATTACCATTGATTATATATATATATATATATATATATATATATATATATATATATATCATCATCATCATCATCAGTCGCGCAATTAGCACGGATATCCATGACAATCTCTCGCCAACCTTCCCTATCATTCATTTTCCCAGGGAGGTCATCTGCGCAGCATCCAGCATCTTTGCATAGCTGGTCAATGTAGGTCGTTGATGGGCGGCCCACACTAGCATGTCCGTATGTTGGCTTCCACAGGAGAACGTCGCTTATGGGCTCGTCCTTGCTTCTCCAGCAGTGCCCTGCATGCCTTGTCCGTCTCTCCCGAAAGGTTTGAGATGGGGGGGGGGCATTTGGCCATAAAGCTATTTCCTCGTGGGGTGCTGCTTCCACGATTTGTTCTTGTGCAGTTCCCATCCAGCTTATTCTCAAGACGCTTTCTTAGGGTCCAAGTAGTGCAACCATACTGCTGCACTGATATAACCACAGCCTGGAAGAACAATGTCACTGGTTCTTGCTTTTTGTTCAAAAATTATGGAGATACAAATTTTGAGATACAAGGAGATCACTTGATACTGGCCAGAAGATCGGATATCGTGTTAATTTACAAGAAAATAAAAACTTGAAATCTAGTGGATTTTGCCGTTCAGTCCGCCCTACAGGGTAAAAAAAGTTGCAAATTAACGTAATAAATTACAACAGAAAATATTTTCCTTCAAATCTTTGCATTCATTTAAATGAATTTAAAGATTAAAATAAAGGTAAATTGTTATTATTTTGATCATACTCAAAAAGATACCTTCGTCAAATTAAAACTGAGTTTTGAATACAAAAGTAGAAAATAGGTTTAATAATAATTTATTCAATTCCAATATCCATAATGTTCTCAATAAATCAAATCAATTTTATTAACAATTTTATACACTTATAAATATCTAATTTGATATACTCTTAGTATCAAATTTATTAGGAGTGGTGTTTCTAACAATCTAGCAGCCAGCCTCTTAGACTTACATGTTATGGACTTTTTCAAACCTAGTATTGATATAAAAAATATAATCTTTGATAAACCCAAAATGGATAGAGCAAAGGCAAGTATAGAATTAAATGCTCATGAAAGGCATAAGGAAAAGGGGAAAAATCTTGTTTGTATTTGTGTTGATGGAAGAAATGACAAAATCACTTTGTTGTACAAGGAAATTGTGGATGTTAAAGGAAGGAAAAGACTGAAACAGCAAAGGGGTCAGAATGTCACTTGACTTCCACAAGAAATGGGATATGGAAATGAATATCTCACTCATGTGATAAAAAAGAAAGTGAAAAGACAAATACTTGAACCTTAACAGAGAGCTAAAAAAACTGTGGAACATGAGAGTGAGGGTAACACCAATTGTAATTAATTACTTTGGAATGGTCCACAAAAGTTTGGAAAAAAATGGGGTAATAAGAAATGAGCGGAGGAATCGAGATGAGAATATTGTTAAGAACAGCTCGAATACTGGGAGAAGTCCTGGATACACGAGGAAAGTAGCTGTCATCCAGACTACAGTGAAATGCTATTGTGAAAAACTTCGAGATGCAGACGGATAACCTTATTCCGACCAGGAGACTGGATCTAGTATTGATTGGCAAGAAGAAGAGAACCTATAATCTCCTGGGTTTTGCCGTCCCGGGGACCACCGAGTGAAAATGAGAGGAAGTGAAACGATAAACAAATATTCAGACTTTGCCATAGAACTAGGAAAACCTTGGACCTGAAGGTGAAGTCGTACCAATTGTAATTGGTGCTCTTGGAACGGTCCCCAAATCTCTGGAAAACAATTTGGGTAAATTGGAAATCAGAGGAAGAATCGGGATCATTCAAACTACAACACTGTATAAATCGACTAGAATACTCCGAAGAGACCTGGAGATCTGATGAGACTTACTGTCACTCAGCTGTCACCCCAGTGAACCACCGTCTACTGCAAATATGAAAATCTTATAATAATAAAAATTATTATTATTATTATTATTTTCTCCTTTTGAGTTTTCCCATCAGCATTAGCTGATGGTCTTTCACTGGAGTCTGGGTGACAGCAAGTCTCGCCAGGTCTCCAGGACTCTTCTGAGTATTCTGGCAGATTGCAGCAGTGCAGTGTTCTGAATGGTTTCAATCCTTCCTCTGATATCCAAACTTTCCAAGCCCTTTTCTAATCCTTTTGGGACTGTTCCAAGTGCACCAACTACAATCGGTATCACTTTGACTTTCATATTCCATAACTTTTTCAGTTCTCTGGCAAGGTCCAGATATTTGTCAATTTTTTCGTTTTCCTTTAACTTCACCCTGTGATCTGCTGGCACTGCAAAATCCACCAGTTGACAAGTTCTTTCTTTTTTGTTTATCAACACTAGGTCTGGCCTTCTTGCTGGGATAAGGTGATCTGTTTTTATCTCAAAGTCTCAGAGAATTTTGTGCGTTTCGTTCTCAAGAACAGATTCTGGTTTATGCATATACCATTTTGTTGTGTGGTCAAAATTAAATTTTTTGCATAATTCCCAGTGGATCACCTTCTCAACCCAGTCGTGTCTAGTTTTGTATTCTCGTTGTGCTAGTTTGCTACATTCGCAGAGTATCTGATTTATAGTTTCATCTCTATTACCGCAAAGTCTACATTTACTATTCTGTTGGGTCTTATCAATTTTTGCTTTGATGTAGTTTGTCCTTATGGCATTATTTTGTGCAGCAATTATAAGTGATTCTGTTTCTCTTTTGAGGTTTCCCTTTCTTAACCATGTCCAAGTCTTTTGATGTGCAACCTCTTCTATTTGTCGTTTGAAGCGTCCATATAATTGTTTTTCTTCCCATTTTTGTTTTCTAGTCTTTGTCGTTTTTCTGTTTGTCCATCTGCCGTTTCTACTATTGTTGGCCGCCATAAGTATTTTTTCTTTGCTCTTCCTTGTGTAATCTTCAAGTTGCTGGATTGTGGTTTCTACGCATTCCTCTATGTTGGCAAGACCTCTTCCCCCTTCCTTTCTTGACACATACAATCTATTATTATTATTATTATTATTATTATTATTATTATTATTATTATTATTATTATTATTTTCCACTCCTTCTGAATGTTTCACATCAGTGTTAGCTGATGGTATTTCACTCGAGACTGAGTGATAACAAGTCTCCCCCGGTCTCCAGGACTCCCCTGAGTATTCTAGACGATTGCAGCAGTGCAGTTGTCTGGACGGTCTCAATTCTTCCTCTAATTTCCAGATCCACTAGTCTTTTTTCCAAGTTTATTGGGACCGTTCCAAGTACACCAACTACAATTGGTATCACTATCACTCTCATATTCCACTGCTTTTTCAATTCTCTGGCAAGGTCCAGGTATTTGTCCATCTTTTCATTTTCCTTCAGCTTCACCCTGTGATAATATTATTATTATTATTATTATTATTATTATTATTGAATACAGACCACTCAGCATAAAACAAAAAATAAACTAAATCGGAAATTTAGAAATATATTTGTGTTAGCGTATATGTGAGTTTGTATGCATGAATGTGTGTGCGTGCGTGCGTGTGTGAGTATGAGAATATTTGCCTACGTATGTGCGTATGGCTGCGTGCGTGTGTCCATATCTCTGTGTGAGCGTGAGAGTGTGTGCTTACTTATACGTGAGTAGTTGCGTGTGTGTGCATGTATGTGTTTGCCAGTGTGCGGTGCGTGCGTATGAGTGAAGGATAATTAATTAGGATCAGGAAACTGCTGAACCAAGTTATGTTAATACAACAAATGAAATGTCGGATGAAAATGTCCTTTATTGACAAAGCCATAAAAAAGATTCTCTCATAATTAAAAAGGAAAGAAACCAACAGGGAAAAAGGAAACAAAAACGCTATATAAGAAAGAATGCAAAGGAAATATTAAACATATCAACTAAAAACCGGCACTTCATTGTTTCTCTACCTGATATTATGGACTTGTTCATATATTGGGCTAAGCCTGGAATAACAATGATTTTAGCCGTATGAAATGAACTCGGAAGTTCAAATTTTGGACGAGGCAGTTTTGCATTTCACATAGCTTTAATACTCTGATGAAAGTTATGATTCCAGTTTTTCTCCATCCAGCTATGGGTAGATAGTAGGGGTCTTAGACCTTATTTAAGCAGTCAGTCTAGGAGAGGAAAAATCGGAATTCAAACCCCCGCTGAAGTAATTAACTTTGTTTTTCCAACCGTAAAGAGGGATTGGTAATATAAAAATAAACACATTTGTTTGTTTACTTATCCTCATACTGTCGTGTAGCAAGTCAATAAAAAGTGGAATATAAATAAGTTTCAAAACAAACGTAGAATGTGAAAATGGCAAGCTAATATAACGGTTAGAGACTTCGCCTGACAGCTTGACAGTCGAGGTTTCGAGTCACACACGGAGCAATCTCCCATGTCTAACCTTGCTGATGAGACCTAATAGGTCGAAATGTACATTCAGGGATTGACATTTTCTCGATTTGTTTAGCCTTACATTTGAACATATATGCCCGCCTAATTTCATTAATTATTGACTAATTAATTTTCAAAATTAGGTATGACTCCAATTAAGCACATATCCTCCAAATATATATATATATATATATATATATATATATATATATAATCCAAATGGCTGGTAAGAAGGGATAATTCTATTTGGGACCATGCAAATCCTAATGTACATCCATACTGTATGCTCGTGTAGCTTCAAACTTACAGACTCATTCAAGGATTTCTATAAATCCTTAAAAGAGCTCAATGTATGATAACTAATAAATTGATTATATACGGAGCAATATTTACCTTTCAAAGAAAGTAAAACTTAACAAACGGTCATTTAACCATGGCGAAGAAATCTGACGTTTTGTTTTGGTTTTGGTTTGTTTCGTTTTACGGCAAATCAACCTTATGGGTTATTTAATGCCGACATAGTTTTGAAATGAGTTCATTCTTAATTGATACTAAATTTTTTTTATAAACATATTTTTCTATTTAACACATAGATGGGGGACCCTAACAGGTATTAACACTCCGGGACGTCTTGTAGTTTGCTAGCGAGAGAGAGAGAGAGAGAGAGAGAGAGAGAGAGAGAGAGAGAGAGAGAGAGAGAGAGAGAGAGAGAGGGGGGAATCTGTGGTATCCATAGAATATTCATTATTTATTAACGAAACCCTAAAAATATCTGACTTAGATTTGCCTCAAAACACACCATGTTATTAATGCGTCTAACATCCTACAATGCGTCTTATACTCCACTAATAAAGACTTACATAATATATAGTGTGGTTATTTGCATAATGGTTTTAATAAAGCCGAGCTTGATATATTGTTACATAATCTAGGCATAGATTATTGTCAACCCCCTGTATTTCAGAAGGGATGGCCCTTTTCATGTCACGGGCGGTACTTTCCATGGAATATTACAGAAAGCCCGCGAAATACGTGAAGTCACGTGGGACCTGGTTGGCTCATCAGTTTCAGCTTGGACGTCAGGCAGATAAGGTATTTCTACCTTAGCTGAAGCTCACTGCACACGCGCGTTATGTTTAGTTAGAGAAATATGTTTAGAAGTAAATAAAAGTTTGAATAAATAATATGGTTTTGTGGTTGATGAACGAGACTGACCTAGAAGAAGAAATAGAAGACCAGACACAAAGTCCACAAGACTAGGTACAGACGCTGGAAGAAGAACGTAAGATACCAAAGATGAGCAGAAGAAAAATAGAAGTAAGAAAGGGAAAAAAAGGTTTACAACAATATAATTACTTAGTGTTATTGATTTTAAATATCATTGTTTTATTCTCAAACGTATTAAAACCAATCCTATGAATGATTTTATATAGAAACCAATTAAAATATAATTAAGATAAGTGTAATCTTTTTATATGCGTTCTTATTTAATTTTGTTAGTTTTTTAAATACTATATATTTCATTACATTAAAATTTAAAATATATTCTTGCTAGTCTACATAATAAATGTTATGCTTAAGTAATAGGTACCAAGTATTTTTTACAATACGCAATTTTTCGGGAAGGGACTCCTCTTTTTGGTATATATGTCAAATACCTTAGCTTTGGCCTCCCTGGCTGCTTGCAAATGACTTTATCTGAATTTTAAATCTTAAAGATTTAGAATAGATCACAGAATCTGTTTTGTATTATATTTAAAAAGATTAATTTCATTACCATTAGATTTTCTTAGAAAAATATATATCACTAATAATATTAACTTTAATATATATATATATATATATATATATATATATATTATATATATATATATATATATATAACTATAGTCTGGGATAGTCACAGCTTCACTGGAATGGGCGCGCCAAATTGCAATAGTATTAGGAGAGTGCTCGATATAAAGAATAGAGTTATTATATAATATAATAAAATAAATATATAAAGGTATTACATATCTATTTATTTGATGGCAATAGACCAGTCACAACCTTAGGTTTCATACATCCAAAATCGCATGTATTCATCAGGTGACTTTGATCCGAATA
This sequence comes from Doryteuthis pealeii, assembly GCA_023376005.1. Lineage (NCBI taxonomy): Eukaryota > Metazoa > Mollusca > Cephalopoda > Myopsida > Loliginidae > Doryteuthis > Doryteuthis pealeii. The sequence goes on from CM042161.1 coordinate 50,709,035, forward strand.
CCGGATTCGGTATTCGGATCAACGTCACCTGATGAATGCATGCGATTTTGCATGTATGGAACCTAAGGTTGTGACTGTTCTATTGCCATCAAATAAATAGATATGTAATAACTTATATATTTATTATATATATATATATATATATATATATATATATATATATATATATATATATATAATATATATATATATATATATATATATATATATATATATATATATATATATATATATATAAGTTTCAATCTTTCTTATCTATCTTTTCATCTATGCCTGTCCGTTTTTTAAAATCTCTATATAAACTTGTCTCTTTCTCTGTCTCTGTCTGTCTCTCTCTGTCTTCCTCTCTCTTTTAAGAAGATGAATTTATTTACCAACAGATTTTCTCAGAAAAATATATAATATCACTACTAATATTAACTTTAATACATATATATATATATATGTGTGTGTGTGTGTGTGTGTGTGTATTAACTTTAATATATATATATATATATATATATATATATATATAATATATCTGTTTCAATCTTTCTTATCTATCTTTTCATCTACGCCGGTCCGATTTTTAAAATCTCTATATAAACTAATCTCTCTCTTTCTCTCTCTCTCTCTGCCCCCCCCCTCTCTCTCTCTCTCTCTCGCTCTCTCTCTCTCTCGCTCTCTCTCTTTTAAAAAGATGAGTTTCTTTACCAACAGATTTCTTAGAAAAATATATAATATCACTAATAATATTAACTTTAATATATATATATATATATATATATATAATATATTAACTTTATCTGTTTCAATCTTTCTTATCTATCTTTTCATCTATGCCGGTCCATTTTTAAAATCTCTATATAAACTAATCTCTCTCTCTCTCTCTCTCTCTCTCTCTCTCTCTCCTCTCTCTCTCTCTCTCTCTCTCACACACACACACATCTCTCACTAAATTTCAATCCCTTTAAAACTCTTCTTTATTCTCTATCTCTTTTCTGTTTTTAATTTAATCCCCACAAAGATTTGCCCCAGAAATGTATCTAAGGGAAAAGGTAAAAACTTCCCAGCGAGACAGCCAGCATTTCCTCGCTTTCAACTAGACGATGCCATTTAATGCTTTATCGTATTTTTCGGTATTCCCAGCGCGACTTTTAACATGGTTATGGTACTTCGTTTTCAATGACGGACTTGGAGCGAATGTGTAGGGTTGGTGGTGCATACAACAAGCGGGACTGTCGAGTCGCTAGAGTTCTGATGCAATGACCGGTCAGGCTTGAGCGGATCCACGAAAGCTTAAAACTCGTAGACGCAAATGTAGCTTCTGTCTCTACTCCCCTCCCTCCCTCCCTCCCAACCGCCGGACCATTCCACGTCGTGGATTAAGTAGGCAAAAGCAAGGATTATTTAGTGCACTTGCGGTTCTCCGAAGAACGGATGTTAAAAGAAAGAAACATGTATAGACAAGGGAACTCATTTGGCAGTCTATCGATAATGGATGACCCGAACCGCTTTTTAAGCGAACGTATCAGAATAAATACGGTGTGGACAGATTAGAATGCTATGCTAAATAATACATAAGTAGTCGACGGGGGTGACTTAATGTCGGTAACAGTCACACAGCGAGGGAGTCTTTTCCCTTTTCACTAGCGCTAGACCAAGGAGATTATTTTTTGCGTCTGAGGTGAAAAACCACATCTACCATCAGCTTCTCACTTTACTGCACAGATCTCTGTGCTAATTCATACGCTGAGTTGGCGAGAGCCGGTATCGATCCAGGTACCTTGCGATTGCTAAGCAAGTGCACTACCGACTGAGTTAAACCGGCTCTTTGAGAGTTAATCTATTGTATGTATTTAACCAACTGACGCAAACAGGAGCAGGATAAAAACAAAGTCAATTCTTAAGCGCAGCAAAGATTTTCTGAATTTACTGTCTTCTCCTAGACTGGTTGCCTAACCATGGCTAAATGATCCTCCTGTTGTCCTACTAATTGTCGAGAGGCAATCATAATACCGAATGTCACTTCCCGAAACACTTACTTCACGGAACATCATTATACGGTAATAATCGCTTCAGAGAAGTGTCGTTTACCCCCAAAATCAGCAAGCCGAATTCAATGAAAGATAATTTTATATATGCACCGGATTTAAAAAAAAAAGTCTGTATGATTTTAATATTACACAATGTTATAAATAGTAATTGTTCATTTACAATAAATGAATATCAAGGAATAAACTAGGTTCATGAAGATTTTTAAAGATATAGAACCTTTTTTCGATAAATTCTTCGCTAAATTCTTATTCGCGTAAAGTTTTTTTTTTTTTATCTTTATGAATTAATTAATCAAAATCGAATAATTCCATGATTTTGCTAATTTTTTCAATGTGAGGTGTTAAATTTATTTTGTAAAATACGCCAATGAAAACAAAATTGGCAGTCCCTATGCTATACTATACTACGTATTTTATTGAATTTTAAATATGGTCTTACAATACAATACTAAATATCTCCTTTACTAAATGCTAAATACTTTTACTATTCTATACAAAGTATCTCCTTTCTAAATAGTAGATATCTGCTAACTATACAATACTAAATATCTTTTTTACTAAATACTAAATATTTTTACCATGCTATACAAAATATTTTCTTTCTAAGTAGTAAATATATTCTTACTATGCTATCTTCGTTTTAAATATTGAATATGTACTTACTATACTATACTAAAAATCTTCGTAACTAAAACTAAATATTTTTACTAGTGTATATAAAGTATCTTCTTTCTAAATAGTAAATATCTTCTTACTATACTATACTAAATATCTTTACTAAATACTACATATTCTTACTATACTGTAGAAAGTATTTTCTTTCTAAATATCAATTATCTTCGTACTATACTATACTAAATATCTTCTTAACTAAATACTAAATCCGCCCTGTCGGCTGCGGCGTTAGAATGCACCGACTGTACCTCTGCAGAGGGGTAAGACTCCCCCAATGGGGCCACCTGTTGGCCGTGGGTGGCGACCCGTGATGCTTAAGAATAGAGCCCAGGTGGATGAGCAGTTCATGACATGCAATACTCCACTTTGGCCCTATCTTGGGCTAGACGGGCGGTCAGTGAGGCCCCCTCCGATCAATCGGCTGGTCACGTCAAGCCCTAGCACCTATATGATTTTCCCAACCCTATTGCCTTTATGGCAAGCCCCAACCCCTTTTTATCATATGGGTGATAGAAGGCGGTGGCTGCGGGTCTACATGTCCTGGGAATGACGTTAAACTCTATCTGATGGTGAGGTTCCAGTTCTGGAGGTTTGGGGAATGTGGAGCACCCCTTCATCACCATTACTCCCTGGTCCACTCTGACCCGGAGTGGTAGTACCAGTTAGGGTCCCATCTATGGGTTAAATAGGAAAATGTACTTATAAAAGAAAATTGTATTATCCATTAAGAATTGATTTATTTCAAAACTTTATCGACATTAAATGACCCACTGAGGTTGATATGCCGTAAAACAAAACAAACCAAACCAATAAATACTAAATATTTTTTACTATAAAAAATAATAACAAACATAAAAATACATTCGGAAGACATCGAAAATAAACATTGCGACCAAAAAGATTTCCCTTTTTTCAAAAAATTATTTTATTCTATTCAACTTTCTCCTCGGAAAATTCAGACCCCTATTCGTCCATATCTACAGGCATTGGTGTAACGTGAAACAAACAACCTTGTCCAGGATTTGAACTCGTGTTGCCGATTCCATATGATGATAACCGTTTCTCATAGTGTGACTTAATTTATTATACATGATTTGCAATTGTACCCAGCGACGCACGGACCCAAAGATAAGTAATATAATATTGTAATGAAATTACTCGTATATATATTTCAGCAAGTCTCTCTGGATAATGTAATATGAACATGTCATAATTACACGACAAAAATAGTCTTAAATATTTAAAAACATTTCTAATTACCGAGAGCGTAATTGTATATAATATTGCTTTTAGTTCCACTATTTGCGTGGTGTATATGTATTCTGAGAGTTTGTTTGGACAGGTTTATCTTAGTCGGTAGAGCATTCAACCAGGGATCGCAAGGTTCTTGGTTTCATACCGGTCCCCTCCAACTCAGCGTATGAGTAGCATAGGTAAAGTGGGGAACTGACAGTAGGTGTGGCACCCTTCCACAGCGAAATTCTATCCTCGGTCAAGCACTAGCGAAAAGGAGATAGACTCCCTCGCTGTCCGGCTAAAATTGAAAATAGGCCACTCCCTCAACTTCACTTTTTTATATGTATTTACCAACCCCTCCGCACGAGCAGGATGGGACACAAGAAGTTTAAAAGGTTTGAATTCAGTGCCACACCATGATTGAATAGTCCAGTCTGCCCAACTATTCGCACATAGTCGGAGGAAGAGTATTTGGATGCATACGTTTCCCAGGGGTATTAATGCTATGTGAAACGCAAACAGTCTTACTATTATTTGTATTATTGGACTATTGTCCTCATCTTCATTGTTATCTGTACTACGTTTTGGCCGGTATGTCCTCTGGCCTTCTTCAGGTATTTCTTGTCGAACTCGGGAACCTTCTCCGACTCGGGAACCTTCTTGTCGTAATCGGGAGCCATCACGGAATTTTGAACCTAACCCTTTATTCGGTCCATGTGGGTATCCTGTTCTCATTCCACTAACTATAGCTCATTAATTATCAAGATTCATCTAAAAACTTCCGAGAAATAGCAGACAGTCTTGTTCAAGATTTGAACTTGTGTCACCGTGTCTATTTTCCCCGACCATAACCATTATAGTATGAGCGCTCATTTGTAAAATGCCTTTTTCACAATTTACACAGCAACATCAAACATACAAGTGTGTTTTGAAAAGTTTTTGACTAAACCTTGAAGGAAGTTTCGTTTTTGTGAATATTCATTGAATTTTTTGAAATGCTTAAAATTACTGCATCCAGATAGCAGTGTCTTAGGTTTATTCTTAGATTAAGTCGAGATAGCAATACCTTAGTTTTATTACATCCAGATAACATTGTATTCGGGTTAGCTCAGTCGGTAGAGCGTTCGGCTAGAAACCACAAAGTTCTAGTTCGATACTGACCGTCGCCAACCCAGCGTATGAATAGTACGGGGATCTGTTCGGTAATGTAAGGAGTTGATTGTATGTGTGGCACCCCATCAGACGCAAAAACAATCTCTTAGCGCTAGTTAAAAGGGGATAGACTCCCTCGCTGATACCGACTTTGGGCCACCCCGATGACTTTACTTTTTTTTTGCTTACATCTATATACCATTTCCTTAGTTGTATTACATTCAAATAGCGGTGACATGGTAGTGTTACTTCTAGATACCCGTATATTACATATATAAAAATTAGAAGTGATTTCGGCTTCAGTAGCCTAAACAGCATCTTATAAAACGTTAGGAGGCTTTGGAGACAACTCTAAACGTAAGTGAATATGAATATATATATATATTAAAGCTGTTGGCATTTCACATAGCGCTAATACCCTTGGGAAAGGTATGAATCCATATATTCTCCCTCCAGCTATGGGTTAAATAGTAGGCCAGACTCGGCCCTTCAGCCTTGGGTAGGAAACCAGTCTTGGAGAGGGATAACTCTGAATTAAACATTCCTGAGATCGGTCCTTGATTGGGTTTGTGGCAACCCTTGATGCACCAATTCTTTCCTATCGACTGTGCCAAAAAGTGTGGATGGTCCAACACAAGCCTTCACCACTATACACACATCACTGTGTGGGTGTTCATCGTGTCTGTGAACCCTCATGCGTCGAAAATCGACGAGAGAGACCATAATATATATATATATATATATATATATATATATATTATATATAAATAAAATAAAATCGAATAAATAGGTGCATAACAAAATACAGACTTTGTTGTCTGAGAACATGTTCCTATGTACAGATACAAAACAGTTAGGACGAATGTTTTGAGGAGGCAAGAAACAGCTCTCTCTCTCTCTCTCTCTCTCTCTCTCTCTCTCTCTCTCTCTCTCTCTCTCTCTCTCTGTTTTGGCAATATACAGCATATTTTCTCATCTGATTACCAAGCATATTCTGTTTTGAATCCAGACGTCAAGTCAACATTCACATAAAAACATCAGATCCTTGGGATTTTCTTTTTGGCCTTGACTCTCGAAACGACCCCTTCAAACACAGCCCATTGCGTCGACCTAAACCATAGACGAAAAAAGATTCATGCAATTGTTTTTGTTCATAAATAATTACGTATATCAAATTCTTTATCACGCCCAGAGTAAAAAAAATATCTACTTTCAAGTAATTCATATCTACTTTCATACAATTACCTTATTCCTCGAAAAAACAAACCATTTGAAATAAATATTTTAAATATTTTCTCTGATATTGAAAACCAGCAGAAATCCCTGAAGAATCAAATAAATGCAAACGAGAGAAGAAACTCGAAATATATAACCAATAGGAAAAAAATAGAATTAACCCCTCCGTGTCGACTCCCACCCACCATTTCGTTAGGACTTTTCTTTTATTCGTCATGCTTGTCCAAGATAGAACTGCCTAAAAAGAAAGTTCAAAGAAGAAAGAAAAAGAGAGGGAAAAGAAAGAAAGACTGGGATAGTGAAATAAATATAGAAAGAAAGAAAGCGAAAGAAATAAAGAGAAAGAAAGAAAGAATTAAAAGGAGAATGAAATAAAAAGAAAGAAGGGGAAAAGCATATGAATATAGAAAGAAAGACAGCAAAATAAACAAATAGATAACTTAATAAAGACAGGTGAATGAAAAAATATAGAAGAAAGAAAGAGTGAAAGAAAGAAAGAAAGAAACTGTGTGAATGAAATAAGAAAGAAAGGAAGAAAGGAAGAAAGAGAAAAGAAAGAAACACAAGGAGAGGAAATACGTCTATTAAGAGTATAACAGAGAGAAGGGAAGGAATAAGAAAACTGTGAGAATGAAATACGAAAGAAAGAAAGAAAAAGAAGAAAAAGTCAAGAAATAAATAAGACGGTGAATGAAAAAATATAGAAGAAAGAAGAGTGAAAGAAAGAAAGAAAGAAACTGTGTGAATGAAATAAGAAAGAAAGGAAGAAAGGAAGAAAGAAAAAGAAAGAAAGAAACACAAGGAGAGGAAATAAGTCTATTAACAGTATAAAGAGAGAAGGGAAGGAAATAAGAAAACTGTGAGAATGAAATACGAAAGAAAGAAAGAAAAAAGAAAAAAAATCAAGAATAAAATAAGACAGGTGAATAAAAATATAGAAAGAAAGAAAGAGTGAAAGAAAGAAAGAAAGAAACTGTGTGAATAAAAAAGAAAGAAAGGAAGAAAGAAAAAAGAAAGAAAGAAACACAAGGAGAGGAAATAAGTCTATTAACAGTATAAAGAGAGAAGGAAGGAAATAAGAAAACTGTGTGAATGAAATACAAAAGAAAGAAAGAAAAAGAAAGAAAAAGTCAAGAATAAAATAAGATAGGTGAATGAAAAAATATAGAAAGAAAGAAAGAGTGAAAGAAAGAAAGAAAGAAACTGTGTGAATAAATAAGAAAGAAAAAGAAAGAAAAAAAGTCAAGAATAAATAAGACAGGTGAATGAAAA
>CM042161.1:50721641-50746641 GCA_023376005.1 Doryteuthis pealeii
AAACAAAAAACAAAACAAACAAAAAAAAAAACCTTGGAGAATAGAACGAATCAAAGAAAGCGAATACGAAAATGAAAGGATTGAATGAAAATTGGAAAGAAATGAAAGATATGCTGTTTCCTCTCTGACGTGAATTCCTTCGCGAAACAATAAAAGTTTCTCCTCCAAGACAAGAAGGAGACAACAAACCTGTGTCTGTCGGAAAGGGTTATGGAGGCCCATTAAAGTCGCCATCGCTAAGTTGGTCCGGAGCCTGTCTGACTGGCTTGTCATACGCCATTAGTCTCCTCAGCCCGAATGGCGGGAAGAAGCGGCAATAAAATAATAAGATAAAGACGTAACCCACCGGCAAGAAACAAGTTTACGGCATGACGCAAAGTGCCCCTCTGGGAATGACGGTCGTTGATCCATTCCCGGTATTGGATAAATGTCGCATTGCCGGATAAAATTTCGCGGGGGGTCGGTGTGTGTCTGGGGCAAGGGGTGGGGTGATGGTATCGTTGGGCAGACGATGAGACAGATGACCATGGAGTCCGTTTTAAATCTGCATCTAATTTCTTTACATTCGTAGATGACCAAATTAGACAGATTGAAATCGTCAGTGGTTCACAGATCACCCGGATGTTGTTTCATATATTAGATTTTTATTCTTTTGTTGTTATCGGCGCTGTCGGCGGGGTTTAGAATAGGCTGGTTGATAGATAGGGTAAGATCCCCCTCCCCCCCCCCCCCGTAAAAAAAAGTGGTGTCCTGATTATGACACTTAACTGCAGCTGATATGAATTTCCATTTCTGGAGCTCTAGGGAATGTGGAGTACCCCTATATTGTCAATGGTCCCAGGTCCACTGTGACACTGACTGACGGTCCCATCTCTTATTCAAATAGATCTGTTTGAAATATATTCATATTCGAGAGAACCGTTTGCATATATATATAATATATATATATATATATATATATATATATATATATATATATATATATATATATATATACTAGCAAATATATGCACCCTCCGGGTGCAAGTATTTAAGTTTGAATGTAATAAGATATTATATAAAATTAGAAAGGCTAATGAAACTAAATAAGAATGCAGATCAAAAGATTTGAAACATAGAACAACTGAAACTTACTCTTCCATCACTCTCGTCTTTCATTGCTATTTTTTCTAATGTAAGTATTTAGTTAAAATAGGAAGTAAGAATAAACTTACACTTATTTTTTCTTGTTAATGGATTTCATTTAAGATTCACTGAAGAGATTTTTGCTTATATTCATTAAAATAAACCCAAACAGTTAGAAATCAATAACACTGAGCACATATTTATTAAATTCGATTTTTTAATATCAATATGCAAATTAGCCTTCCCATTCACACTGTAAACCGCTATTTTGTTGTATATATAAATATACTTGCATTTTATTCGTATGTAGATATGGTTAACAGTATTAATAATGTAAAACAATTTTATTAATTATTAAAAAGGTTAAAATAAAATCATGGAGAATATGATGTCAATAACTAAGGGAATTGTGACTTGAGTAGTAATATAGTTTCGGTTACAGACAGAAAAAGACACAATCTCCATTATAATATATATATATATATAGGTAATTTATGAGGAAGTGCGTCCCGGTCTCTCGCCTCAAAAACCGCTAGCCGGTGACTATAAAAAAAACAACCCCTCGTCGTAATTCTTGTTTATTTATCGTAATTTGTCGTAATTCTTGTTTAGATATGAAGATGGATGTATAGTTTTGAATAGACTGAGGTAGCTAGATAGATAAACAAAAAAAATAATATAGATAGATACGAACAAATGGAGATAGATAGATAGATAGATATTTTCGACAAGTAAATGTATTGGGGGGGGGGCTTCTTTTTTTTTTCGTAATTCTTGTTTATTTAAACTAAAAACAAGACATTAAACAAACATGAATAAAAAAAATCTTAGTATTTAAAATAATATAGATAAATATGAACAAATATAGATAGATAGATAGATGGATAGTTTTGAATAGACTGAGCTGGGTCGTTATTTTAATAGTCACCGGGCAGCAACTCTTGAGGCAGGAGACCGGGACGGACTTCCTCATAAATTAAACACACACACACACACACACACACACACACACATATATGTATATATATATATATATTGTAAACTTATTGTAAACCCTCGAGGTAAGAACAAAGACGGCAAATAGTTTGATTGTAAAAATATACTACAAAACATCACCTGGGGAAAAATGAAAAAGAGAAAAGACCAAGAGGGTCGTACCAACCGAAAATAATCGGTTGATAATATAATACTTGGCCAAAAGAAAAAACAATTTATATATATATATATATATATATATATATATATATATATATATAAACCGCCAGTATTTTCTAAAGCTAAAAATTAAATAGTGCTCAATACCTAAGTAGAGCAAATAATAAAGTTAAACCTAATGAGTCAGATATACCTACTAACAGTTTCGATCTTTGCCCTGATGAGCTATTTAGCGAAACAGTTAATAGGTATATCTGACTCATTAGGTTTAACTTCATATATATATATATATATAATATATATATATATATATATATATATATATATATATATATATAAACAGCACAAAACACTCTTAAGAAACAACTACAAAAGAATTAATGTTGGCGTAAAATGAACGCGATTCCTAAACATATAAATAAAACTAGATGAGTTGACGTTAAAATAAATCAATCAATGCAAACCAACAATAATATATCCTCCTTGGGGATTGATAAACTGAAGCAGTACAGCTATGGCATTTCTTCCTAAATGAATTTTTTTTTTTTGAAAATAAATATGATAATATTAATAATAATAATAATATTAATAATATTAAATGATTAAATTGATGTAAAATCCAACAGGAAACGTCACAAAACACAAATACACTTTTTCATTCGCACATACCCACGTACAAAATCCCGCGCTAGGATACAGTCTTAAACGTCACAGCCAACACGCATTTTCAATGTCACGCGCATTACAACATACGCACACGTACAAAAAAAAAATTAAAAATAAAATAAATAAATAAACGCATTCACGCTCACACGGGAATACAGTTATTTCAAAAATAACGTCATTTTCAAAAAAAAAAAAAAAATTCATTTAGGAAGAAATGCCATAGCTGTACTGCTTCAGTTCAATTCTTTTGATAAAGAGGTATTACCTCGAAAATTCAAGAAATAATAAAAAAAATACAGGTTAACACACAAACACCATTGTTACCGTATTATTATTTTTTATTTATTCCAAACTGCATTGTGATGGCCTTCTAAATCAACCTCCTAACCAATACATACACAATGCTTCAAGCAAATTATGAAACTCTCTTATATATATATATATATATATATATATATATATATATATATTATATATATATATATATATAAAAGAGAGTTTCATAATTTGCTTGAAGCATTGTTATGTATTGTGTATGTATATATATATATATATATAATATTATAATATATATATATATATATATAAATTGTGTATGTATTGTGTATATATATATATATATATATATATATATATATATATATATATATATATACATATATATATATATATATATATATATATATATATTCATAGGCGCGAGTTAGCTTAATCGGTAGAGCGTTCGGCTAGAATCGATAAGGTTCCAAGTTCGATACCGGCCCTCGCCAACTCAGGGTATGAGTAGCACAGGGATCTGTGCGGTAAAGTAAGGAGCTAATGGTAGGTGTGGCGCTCTACTTCAGACGCATAACAATCTCCTTGGTCTAGCGGTCGTGAAAAGGGGATAGACTCCCTCGATGATTGGCTGATACCAACTTTAGGCCACCCTGACGAAAAAAGAAATTCTTTAATTTAAGTTCGAATTAAGAAATCTAGCAAAGGCGGGCATATATGTTCAAATGTAAGGCTAAACAAATCGAGAAAATGTCGATCCCTGAATGTACATTTCGACCTATTAGGTCTCATCAGCAAGGTTATAGACATAATAGGTCGATAAATATATCAAGTTATATGATGTTTATATAATGTATATGCATTATCTTTGTATCTAGAAAAAAAAGGCGCATGATGAGACCTGATAGGTCGAAATGAACATTCAGAGATCGACATTTTCTCGATTTTTTTAGCCTTACATTTGAACATATATGCCCACCTAAATTCATTAATTATTAACTAATTAATTTTCAAAATTAGGTATCACTTCAATTAAGCAGATATCCTCCAAAAATTGTCAGCTAAAAGCCATATAAAATGAACACATTGTTTGCTTACTTACTCTCATATATATATATATATATATATATATATATATATATATATATATATATATATATATTAATGTGGAGGCTGGAAGGAGAAGAATTGGTGAGAAAGGTGTTATAGGCATTTTAGAATGTGTGTACTGTATTGGAAATTAATTTTGTTCAAGGATGGTTTGTATTGTTTTATGCATAGAGCTTCTAGTATTTGGAGTTTTTGTTTATTCTTTTCTTTGTGCAGAATGTGTGTATTTTCCGTGAGAATATTCCGGTAATTAGAGTGGGGGCATGGATGTAATTTTACCCCTCCATTTAACAGACAATAGCTCTATTTCACAACACCTAAAATTACATTCATGCCCCCACTCTAATTACCGAAATATTCTAACGGAAAATACACACATTCTGCACAAAGAAAAAAATAAACAAAAACTCCAAATACCAGAAGCTCTATACATAAAACAATACAAACCATCCTTAAACAAAATTAATTTCCAATACAGTACACACATTTTAATATATATATATATATATATATATATATATATATATATATATATATAATTTGATGAAAGAATTTTGAGATTTATTGAAATTATTTGTAAGTCATGGAAAATCAGCTTTAGTATTTTAAAAAGGAAACGAGCTGAACAAAACGAGGATAACATGCAAGTAAACAAATAATATAAACACACACGATATATATATATATATATATATATATATATATATATATTATATTATATATATTATATATATAATTTATGCATAGGATGATGAGTATGAGCATTTGTCATGCCTATTACTCATACATTTTGTAAAGAAATATTTTACGCTTCTTATAAATTCTTCCACAAATCCAAAGAAGAGATTTTCCTAAAACCTGTACACACACACACATACACATACAGACACAAACTCACGCATGAACCAACAGACATACACACAACACATACATACACACAAACAGAGAGAGAGAGAGAGAGAGAGAGGGGGGGAGAGAAGCACACATAGACATATGAACAAACAAACAGACAGACAGACAGACAGACAGATACACATACACCCGCACACGGAGGCACGTATATATGAATAAACAAATATACACACCTGCATAGAGAGAGAGGCACACACATACACATGTGAAAATCAGAGAGAGAGAGAGAGAGAGAGAGAGAGAGAGAGAGAGAGAGAGAGAGAGAGAGGAGAGAGAGAAGAGAAGAGAACACATAGATATGAACAGACAGACAGACAGATACACACACACCCGCACACGGAAGCACGTATATATGAATAAACAAATGTGTGTGCCCTCTCTCTATATGTAGGTGTGTATCTACATATAGAGAGAGACACACACATACACATGAGAAAATCAGAGGGATAGATAGATAGATAAGATATAGATAGAGAGAGAGAGAGAGAGAGAGAGAGAGAGAGAGAGAGAGAGAGAGAGAGAGAGAGATGCACACATACGCATGGACAAAGAGACAAAGAGACACACTCACACATTCAAACACGCGCACACACACTCACAATGACAAAAAATTAAATAAAAGGAATCAGACATTTTTTTTAAATATATAGAATCAACTATTTCTCTCTCCCAATTCCTCCATTTGGAAACCCCCTAAAGTAGACTCGAGTCTGAAATTCTTGTCAGCAAATATTGCTCGAGGAAAGGCTTAAATCTGAATGTCAGTAATTTGTCGACTCTCCCAAATACGATTATTGTCTCACGAAAAGGACATCATTCTGAATTTATACCAACGATTACTTTCATGTCACATTCTATCTTATTAAATTTTTTTTTTTTTTTTAACAAAAACTTTTGCCTCTGATAAAAAGACTGACTCATTTTTCGAGAGCTGAAAGCGAACTCTCCCTGATGAGCAATGGCCTTCAACATCGCTCAAAAAAGGCTGGACTTGAAAACCTTAGCTGTATTTAAGATAAATAAAATAAAATAATAAATAAAATAAATAAATAAATAAATAAAATAAAATAAAATAAAATAGAATAAAATAAAAATGGCTGTCATGCTGGATTCCCAGTAAAAATAATTGAATACCCAACAGGAATGAATCAGACAAAATGTCTTCGGGATAAAATAACCTAACAAGGGTTGACATGTCGTAAAATCCAACCAACCAACCAGCATATACCTTTGTACCAAAACAAGCTAAATAAAAAGATTCTTCTAAAATCTCAACTATTATTTCAACCATCAAGTTTATATTTACAGCTTCTGATTATCGACGTTTTTAAATTTGTAGGGGTATATTTTGAAAATCTATAAAACACTATAAAAAAAAACATCGGCCGTGCGTGGTGTAATGGTTACAGTCGTAGGAAATGAACTCGTCGACCCGAGTTCAAATCCTGGACGAAGCCTTTTACATTTCACATAGCGCTAATACCATTGGTAAAGGTATGAATCCAATTACTCTCTCTCTCTCTCTCTCTCTCTCTCTCCAGCTATGTGTGTTGGAATATTTCTGTATATAAGCCATGGGACAAGTAGTCACTTCTACTTATAGACTCTTGACTGCTGCTGCTGTTGTTGTATTTATACTAGTCTGATTCTTGGCTCATTGCTATTTGGATCATATTGGACGTCGGACTTACAAAAAATAATATAACACCGGATACTTATTGGCTTGCTTACTTATTTACTACATCTGGAACCAAGGATGGCGACCAGATACTCAACAATGGGTAAATAGTTCGAGAAGCATCATGGATAACCACCTATGGCCAACAGGTAGCCATTGAAGATGGCGATCTTATCCCTCTGTGGTGATGCAGTTTGTGTATTCTACTGTCCCAGTCGACAGGGTGATAGTGTTTTATATATATTTACCATTCTTCTAGAGTGGTTACCTAGCCACGATCAAGTGCCCAGTTTTCCCTGCTATTTACCCATAGGTGGAGGGACTACCGCTCAGAATGAACCTGGGAGTATAGACAATAAAGGCGTACTCTACACTCACTAGAGCTCCCTAATTGGAACCTCGCCACTAGATGCAGTGTAGCGTCATACCCAGGACACTAAGACCATTAACCACCACTTTTTAGCATATATATCATAAAGATAGTTATGGGTTTGCATAAGGGCAATTGGGGAATACGTGGACAGCCGATTTCTCGAAGAGGATCTCTTTGACGGCCCATCTAGTCAAAATTGAGTGTTACATGTCATGGACTGCTCAGCGTTTCAGGAATTCCTTAAGTATCACGAGTCGCCAGCCACAGCCAACAGGTGACCCCAGTAGAGGTATTACCCCTCTGCAGAGGTGAAGTCGGTGTATTCTACAGCTCCAGCCAACAGGGCGGCATATTCCTTGAGTTATGAAATAGCAAATATGAGAACGTATGAGAACATCAGCTAAATCTATTGCCGGTTTTGATGAAGTGGTTCGAAAATATAGGATCAAAAATATGCACACATTCACAGACACGCAATTGGTACAATAAAGTTCGTTGATTGATACGATTTTATGGGCCATCCTTTAGGCTTCAAGAAATAACGCTTGTCCAGCGGAAATCCTTGGTAATGAATGTTAAGTTTTTAAATGCCATCCTTGGCCAGTTGAAAAGTCCTGAGTTATGGAATCCTTTGGTAAGTGAATAAGTCCTATCCTGCGTATAAGTCCTATCCTGCGTATTGTTAAAGGTCCAGTGATTTAATCCTATGTCCGTCGTCCACGAAAGTCAAAGTAAATATGGCCAGTACTGTTGGGTTTAAGTATTATATCAGCAGCAAAGTACTGCCAGCGATTGGCCAAGAGTTCAATCATATGGTTCTCTGTGAGTCTATAAATAGAAGTGGGCTTTGGTTGTTCCTTGGTGCTCCTCACTATTGCAATTCCTCCTTCAATGATTGCAAATAGACGTCTCTCAGTATCAGCTATTAAGTAGTCAATCACCTACGCATTATTGCTGTTGATTGGCGGAGGAATAAGCCACGTGACATCGCTCAGTCTATAAATTTAGGTGGTGTATTGTAGCATACCTTGTATGTCAAAATATTCCAACATTGATAATATCATTTTTACATAGAAATAATTTCGCCAGTCCAGGTTTGTAATGAAGGGTTAAAGTGAAGTTATATAAGTGTTATACTACAGACGTGTATTTGTCTTAATCCTCAGTAGCTGTGTGGAGCAACACATATGTCACGAGTGAAAACCAATTAAAATCAATGTGACTGTGTATTTTTACAAATTATTTGTTTGTTATGTCTCTTTGGGCATGAATGCTATTTTTTATTTGATATCTTCTCATATCAACCTCTAAAAACGAGAATGTTTGCACAAAATATATACTCTGTTAACACACTTTGCCATTTAAAATTTAAATATTTTATGATATTTCATCTATTTAGATTTAAAAATACCCATAAAATATAGTTTTCTTAAATCATTCATCAATCTTTCTAAAATATAATTAAAGATAGTCTTTTTATTTGTTTACTCATTAATCTAATTAATTTATTTTATTTGATTTTATAACTGTAAAAAGTTACCCTAGTTGACCGTTTTTATTTTAAAATAAAAAATGATACATTGTCGCAATATTCCACCGGATGTAAACCAAACTAGATTAGATATATAATTTAAAAATTCAAAATAATTTCTCAAATAGAACACCCCAAAGGTAAGAGACCGATTTTATCTTCTCCAATAGGTTATATAATAATTATATTAATTTGATGTTTCAAAAGAGTAATAATAGACGAGGAAAACTTTCCATTAGGGACCCCCTCCCTCTCTCTCTCTCTCTCTCTCTCTCTCTCTCTCTCTCTCTCTCTCTCTCTCTCAAAAAATATTTTTTATTTTTTAAAAACTTTTGAGAGAGATCCCTTGGAAAAGATTTTTCATTTATTCCACTCATCTCATTCATTTTTATTTCATTCATTCATTTTGCCATTAATTCTTAACTCCACTATTAATACAACTAGCAAATATATGCACCCTCCGGGTGCAAGTATTTAAGTTTTAATGTAATAAAATATTGTTTTAAATTAGAAAGGCTAATGAAACTAAATAAGAATACAGAGAGAAAAGATTTGAAACAGAGGAAGTATAATAAAAATGGAACAACTGAAACTTACTCTTCCATCACTCTCGTCTTTCATTGTTATTTTTTCTAATTTAAGTATTTAGTTATAAGAGGATGTAAAGAATAAAAGGACAGTTATTTCATCTTGTTAATGGATTTTATTTAAGATTCATTGAAGAGATTTTTGCTTATATTCATTAAAATAAAACCAAACAGTTAGAAATCAATAATACTAAGCACATATTTATTAAATTCGATTTTTTAATATTAATATGCAAATTAGCCTTCCCGTTCACACTGTAAACCGCTATTTTGTTGTATATATAAATATAATTGCATGTTATCAGTACGTAGACATAGTTAACAGTATTAATAATGTAAGACAATTTTATTAATAATTGAGATTTAGATAAAAATAAAATCATGGAGAATGTGATGTCAATAACTAAGGGAATTGTGACTTGAGTAGGAATATAGTTTCGGTTACAGACAGAAAAACACACAATCTCCATTATAATAAGATATCTACATACTGATCAAATTCTGTTAAGCAATTCATCTGATAGTTCCCAAATGCTCCTTTAATTTCTTTTTCATACCATTATTTTATTAAATCATCCAATTTATTCTTAAATTTTAAAAATCTATTGTCGTTTTTTTAAGGCAATTTGTTATAGAATATATTACTATATTTGTAAAAAGAAAATTCTATTAGTTAATAGACTTACTTTTTGAAATCTGCCTTGACTGTATGTTGCAGGTTTCATAATCTGGGATTTGCGTTTACAGAGGACTGTTATCAAATACGTTACTATCAATCACTTTGAGCTTTTTGTATTAGTTGTGTCTGTAGAATTAGATAAGAAGCATTATTTTCGAAGATTTTCTCCTAATTCTCAGAATGTTTGAGATGTGGCTTGATGAGTAGAATTATCTGTGTTATTCGGACTTCATCTTCATTGTAATCTGGAAAACCTTTCGGTCGATGTACCCTTCGGCCTTCTTCAGCTATTTCTTGTCGGACTCGGGAAACTTCTCGGTTTCGGTAACCTTCTTGTCGTAATCGGGAGCCATCACGGAACTTTGAACCTAACCCTTTATTCAGTCCACGGGGGTATCCTGTTCTCATTCCGCTAACCATAGCTACCCCATCCTCTACCCCACCTATGGTTAACGGAATGAGAACAGGATACCCATGTGGACTGAATAAAGGGTTAGGTTCAAAGTTCCGTAATGGCTCCCGATTACGACAAGAAGGTTCCCAATTACAAGAAGTTTCCCGAGTCAGAGAAGGTTACCGAGTCCGATAATAAATACCTGAAGAAGGCCGGAGGATACATTGGCCGAAACATTATACAGATAACAATGAATATGAGGACAATAGTCCGAATAACATAGCTAATATTAATTTTCTCCTATATTTGAAAAATAACCCTTGTCGATTCAACTTCTACTCATGGCTATACTGAATTTTTGTTCAAGTGAAAAATGTAAAGTCGTCGGGGTGGCCTAAAGTCGGTATCAGCCAGACAGCGTGGAAGTCTATCCCCTTTTCATTAGCGCTAGACCAATAATGTTTTTAGCGTCTGAGACGGAGCACCACACCTACCATTAACTCCTCTCTTTACCGCACACATATCAGTGCTACTCATACGCTAAGTTGGCGAGGGCCGGTACTGAACCAGAAACCTTGACGTTCCCAGCCTACTGAGCTAAACCGCTTCAATATGATAATGGGCGAGTAATTTTGAGATAATTCATTTTTCTTTAAGTGATGTTCAGGCTACAGATCTCATAGTTATGTTTTAATTATTATTTTGTATTAGCGGAAAAACAAGAGTTAGTAGAGAAGACCGCAGAAGGGAACAACGTTGTAATTGACAAAAATAAATAAATAAACCATATTGATATAAAAAAATAGATAAATAAACCATATTGATATCTTGAAAAAAAAGTTCTTGGATACCAAGAATGATATGCTTTGTGTTAGAATGGCCTTGTATTGGGTCCCACATAGGTTTTTTAGAGGTCAGTTAGCTGGTTTATTTATTCATGTTTGTTTAGCGGCATACCATCTTCGTATGGGTTATTTAATGCCGACATTTCAGTCATTTGTAAAACTTTAATTGTAATCAATATTTTCAGTGCTTGATTGCATTTTATTTGTCTATAATCATTTGTTTGAAGAGGCGTTCGGGCGTAATAGTTATCATCGTAGGATGTACATTCGGATACTCAAGCTCAAATCCTGAACAAGGCTGTCTGCGTTTCACATAGCTCTAACACCTTCGGAGAGGGGGATATGAATCTAACTATTCTACCTAAATAAGTAAGTAAAGTCGTCGGGGTGACCTAATGACGGTATCAGCCAATCAGCGAGGGAGTCTATCCCCTTTTCACTAGCGCTAGACCAAGGAGCGCTACACCTACCATCAGTTCTTTACTTTACCGCACAGATCCCTGTGCTACTCATACGCTGGGTTGTCGAGGGCCGGTATCGAACTAGGAACCTTGTGGTTTCTAGCCGAACGCTCTATCGATTGAGCTAACCCGGCCCTATTCTACCTAAATTAGGAGTAGTAAATAGAATAGTAAATTTGGTTGGTTGGTTGGGTTTTACGGCATGTCAATCCCTTGGGTTATTTTATGCCGAATACTTCGATTGATAAAAAATAAGTTTAATGCTGACAAAGTTTTGAAATAATTTCATTTCTAATGGATAATACACTTTTGTTTATAAACTCAAGTTTTCTATTTAACCCATAGATGGGACCCTAACAGGTACTACCACTCCGGGTCATATAGGTGCTAGGGCTCGACGTGACCAGCCGATTGCTCGGAGGGGGCCTCTCCAACCGCCCGTCTAGCCCAAGATAGGGCCAAAGTTAGTAAATATGTTAGCAGTGAATAGATAGTAGTAGTCAAAATGATTGATTGGCATCCTTCCGTCTACTAAAGACGATGGCGTAGTGTCCACTTTTTTTTCCTTTAATCTGCAGCTGTGTGAGTGAGTGAACAGTCCACCTCTTGATTGGCAATCACTGCAAGCAAACAGTGATGCCTGTTGGAGTTGCTCTTTTTCACTCATTTATGTTCCTTGTTTGACAAGGAGTCACCAGGACGCACAGTCCTGTTTTTCTATGACCATGCTATCTATAATTCTAACTACTAATGGATAATTTCTCAGGGCAGTGTGGGAGAGGGGTAGGGTTACAAATTTTGTAATAAAAGTGTTAATTCTAATTTTAGTTATTTTTCCTTCGGAGTATACATTCAACTTGGTTCTTTGGGACTGTTCCAAGTGCATCCACTACAATTGGTATCACTTTCACTCTAATATTCCACTGAGTTTTTCAATTCTCTGGCAAAGTCAAGGTATTTATCCATCTTTTCATTTTCCTTTAGCTTCACCCTGTGAACTGCCGAAACCGCAAAGTCCACCAGTTGGCAAGTTCTCTTCTTTTTTGTTTTGTTTTTGTTAATCAACACTTGGTCTGGTCTCATGGCTGGGATAGCAAGATCCGTCTTCACCTCAGAGTTTCTTCTTCTTCTTCTTCTTCTTCTTCTTCTTCTTCTTCTTCTTCTTCTTCTTCTTCTTCTTCTTCTTCTTCTCGCCCACCTTCTTCTTCTTCTTCTTCTCGCCCACCTTCTTCTTCTTCTTCTTCTTCTTCTTCTTCTTCTTCTTCTTCTTCTTCATTAGGGGTAGGGAATATAAGTACATGGTCAGCATGTAAAGCAGAGTCAAGACTCCTGGACTAGACTGTAAGTTTTACTTTTATGCTGGTCGGAGTGTAAAACTCCATTTTAAAAAGTTTATTCAATGCCCTTATAACTTTAATTCCTTTTTTTATTTTTTATTTTTTTATTTTTTTTATTTTTTTTGTCTTTATACTAAAAAATAGATAGTATTAAACGAATGCAAAAGGCCGCATCCCCAAAGATCTTTTGTATGGTGAATTAGTAAAAGTCGCCCGATCGGTAGGTAGACCACACTAACGATTTAAAGATGTCTGCAGAAGAGACATGGAGATATGCCACATTGACACAAACACGTGGGAGAGAGTTGCAAAAAAATCGAGCTGCCTGACGCCTTAACGTTAAGCAAGGCACAGGTTCCTAGATCGATACCGGCCCTCGACAACCCAGCGTATGAGTAGCACAGGATTATATGCGGTAAAATATGGAGCTGATGGTTGGTGTGGCGCTACAATCTCAGACGCTAAAATAATCTCCTTGGTCTAGCACTAGTGAAAAGAGGATAGACTCCCTTGTTGATTTGCTGATACCGACTTTAGGCGACTCCGACGACTTTAGCTGCTTTAAATTCACAGTTTTCCTTCTTCTAAATTAGTTGCCATAACAAAATTAAAGAGCCAAGTGGGCCCTAATATTTTTTCATAAGTGGAGGGAGAATACTTAGATTCATGCCTTTCCCAAGGGTATTAGAAGTATGTGAAATGCAAACAGCCTCGTCCAGGATTTGAACTCTTCTCATCGTGTCCATTTTATACTACAGTAATTACACAGCAGTAATTACACAAGAGTGACTATATATAACCACGCAATTTAAGTTTTAGTACCGAGATCACATAGTTCTGAGTGTTGATAAAAGTTTCGAAATTTTAATGTCAGAATGTGTGTTTATCAGGAAATATAAAAAAAAATTCACACTAGTGCTGCAGCTATAATAAATATGTTCATATTCTAGGATTTTGCCTTTTTTATTTCGACTATAAAAAGTTCTTCTCTGTGAGAGACGTAATCGATTAGAATGAAAATAGATACTCATAGGTCATATAATTTAAAAGATTTTATATTGTCTCTTCGTCTTTTTTTTTTTTTTTTTTTTGTTAGTAAGTTTTGTCCATTGAAACTATTGAAAAAATATTTCTGCCCAGGGCGACATGGAGTCGGGAGCGAATCTATGAGAAGGTCCGCTAAATGGATTGGTGGTTCTGATAATATGACTAGAAAAAACAAAAACAAAAAAACAGAACCAAAAACACACACGACACACACACAAAGGCATACGCATATATATATATATACGCACACACACATGCACAAATAAACACACACCCATATATGTATATGTGTGTGCGTGTGTATAACCTGGTGCCTATGAGTGTGTGTGTGTGTGTTTTTGTACATAGACCTGTGTATGTTTTTGTGTATACATGCATTCACACGTATATATGTATTATATATATAATATAATATATATATATATATAATATATATACATATATACATATATATATATATATATATATATGTATATACATACACACATGCACATATATACACACACACACACACACACACACACACACATATATATATATATATATATATATATATATATATATATATACAGAGAGAGAGAGAGCAAGAGAAGGGTAGACTGAAGTATACAATATAATTTTGGTTGGGCATATGATGTGCTTACAATATGTGATTGTACATAGGTATATGATATGAAACTAATTATATATATATATATATATACATATATATATATATATATAATGATTACATATATATATATAAATATATATATATGAGAAAAATATGTATAATGATTATATATACTAGCAAATATATGCACCCTCCGGGTGCAAGTATTTGAATTTTAATGTAATGAAATATGTTAAATTTGAAATACTTTTGAAACTAAATAAAAATCAAAATAAAATGATTTGAAACAGAGGGGGTATAATCGAAGAATAGAACAACTTTGAAACTAAGTCTTCCATCATTTTTCATCACTCCCTCCTTTTATTGCTGAATTTTCCTAATTTAACTATTTAGTTAAATTAGGAAGTAAAGAATAAAATTACTGTTATTTCTTTATATTAAAGGATTTCTTTTAAGATTTATCCCCGAGTTTTTTGCACATATTCATTAAGAAAAAAACAAACAATTAGAAATCAATAATACCAAGCGCATATTTAATAAAATTAAACTTTTAATATCAATATGCAAATTAGCTTTCCTGATCACACTGTAACCCGCTATTTTGTTGCATATATAAATACAATTGCATGTTATTAGAATGTAGATAAAGTCAAAATTATTAATAAGGTATAACAATTTTATCAATAACTGAGGTTTAGATAAAAATAAATTCATGGTGAATGTGACGTCAATAACTAAGGGAATTGTGACTTGAGTAGTGATTTAGTTTCGGCTTCAGACAGACAAACACACAATCTCCATTATAATAATAAGATATATATATATATATATATAATATATATATGTGTGTGTCATCCACATCTGCTATTTCGCTGTATCACATATCTTCAGTATGACTAGTTCCCCAAGCTGCCTTTGGGCGGGATCGAAACTCAAGCAATTTCTCGTCAGAATTTCCACCAACCGGGCTATCAGCACAACATATTTTATGAAAGTTGAAATTTTACTGATAAATGTACATACATTCATACATAAAGGCTGCTAAGAGAGCTCTATCAGTTGTAAGGAAAGCCTTGCAGTTTTTGTGTGATTCACCCCCACATGCAAATTTCCTTTCCAGAGAGCTCAACCAAAAAGAGTTTGGAGCATATATATATATATATATATATATATATATATATATATATATATATATAATTATCCTGAAGAACCATCCAGGTAGATAGTGTCTGACTAATGTAGGCCGTTATAATCATGCTCTACTTAATGTATTGAGCACTTTGTACATATACAACTTAGAAAACTACCCGGTGTTTTTTCTTTTGGCCACTAGATACGAAACTGATAATTATTTTCAGAAAGTACAGATGTGCCGGTCTTTTCTTTTTTTAACACTCCCCCCCCCCCCGATATCAGTTTGAAATTTTATTTCAATTTGAAAAACGGAATTACCTGTGTTTTCCATACTAGTAGAGTTTAGAAATAAAATTAATCTATCTATCTATCTATCTATATATATATATATATATATATATATATATATATATAGAGAGAGAGAGAGAGAGAGAGAGAGAGGGAGAAATCAAATGAGTCAGATAAACCTACTAAAAGTTTCGCTTAGTGCTCTTCAGGGCTAAGATCTTAGCCCTGAAGAGCATTAAGCGAAACTTTTAGTAGGTTTATCTGACTCATTTTATTTATCTTTATTATTTGCTCTACTTAGGTATTGAGCACTTTTTACTTATTTGCTTTAGTTTCCTGACAGTTTTGTATTTGGTTGGTACGATTATCTTGGTCTTGTCTAAAAATGTTGTTCTCCCCGGGTGATGTTTGGTAGTATATTTTTACAATCAAACTATTTGTTGGGGTTTTTTCTCACCGCGATCATTTACCAACAAGTTTGGTATATATATATATATATATATATATATATATATATATATATAATCTTTCGACAATGTACAGCATATTGATATCTTTAAAGCAAGACACATAAAGTGGTATTCTCATTTAACTTTCAAATGAATAACTATTTTCTGATATAAGTAACGCATTGAAAGTCATTCTGTAATCATTTATATTCTCAATATATTGCTAATTAGAGGCCTTCCATCATTTCATAATAAAAGGATCAATATAAACATGAATCGTTGTTACAAAATCAACTCATTAAGTTTCCATATATATATATATGTGTGTTTATGTGTTTGTGTGTGTGTGTGTTTGTGTGTGCGAGCGAGCGTGCGTGTGTTTGTGTGCGTGTGTGCGTGTGTGTGCGTGTGCTATGAGTGTGTGTGCGTGTGTGTGTGTGTAGACTAATAATTTCATAGCGTGACTCAGTATAGAATTTTGGTCGTAAAATTAATTTATTGTTGTCCAATCCATATCATAAATATACAACAGCTAATTAAGTGTATGAGAAAGATGGACAAATAAATATTTGGTGCATTAAATAAAGCTTTTTCCTCATATGTGCAAAAACTTAAAAATGTTTAAATGCATGAACCTCTCTCCCTCTCTATCTATCTATCTATCTATCTATCTATCTCTCTCTCTCTCTCTCTCTCTCTCTCTCTCTCTATATATATATATATATATATATATATATATATATATACTAGCAAATATATGCACCCTCCGGGTGCAAGTATTTAAGTTTTAATGTAATAAAATATCGTATTAAATTAGAAAGGCTAATGAAACTAAATAAGAACGCAGATAAAATGATTTGAAACAGAGGGAGTATAATCGAAAAAATAGAACAACTGAAACTTACTCTTCCATTACTCCCGTCTTTCATGGTTATTTTTTTCTAATTTAAGTATTTAGTTAAAATAGGAAGTAAAGAATAAAATTACAATTATCTATTTTTGTTAATGGATTTCATTTAAAATTTCATTGAAGAGATTTTTGCTTATATTGATTAAAATAAAACCAAACAGTTAGAAATCAATAATACTAAGCACATTTATTAAAAATCACATTTTAATATCAATATGCAAATTAGCCTTCCCGTTCACACTGTAAACCGCTATTTTGTTGTATATATAAATATAATTGCATGTTGTTAATATGTAGATATGGTTAACAGTATTAATAATGTAAAACAATTTTATTAATAATTGAGGTTTAAATAAAAAAATAAAACCAATGAGAATGTGATGTCAATAACTAAGGGAATTGTGACTTGAGTAGTAATATAGTTTCGGTTACAGACAGAAAAACACACAATCTCCATTATAATAAGATATATATATATATCATATATATATATATTTCATTCAAACATCAACAAGTTTTATGATTACTAATAACATTTCAATCTTTGCAATACAAATTATACCCTTCCACCAAAACTTTCAAAATTTTTTAACTGTCCCTAACGGCCTCTGCGTTCATAACATTTAAAAAAATATTATTTTTAGAACATTTGAAATTCTATTCTTGTCTCCAACTCAAAAAATAAAAATACCACTCTGATGAAGGTCAGCAAAATCTGTGTACGGAACATCTTATACATTTTTCCTATTATTATTATCATCATCATTTCAACCCCATCTGATTATTTTAATAATAATAATAAAAGTAAATCCGTATACTTTTTGATTAACAGACCGAAACACATGTGTAAGTGATATCGATTAAAAGTGATATCGATAAAATTCATTTTTATCCATCTACATTTCTTTTCTTTACTCATTTTTTCCTCATATATATATATATATGTATATATATATATATATATACATATGTGCACGCGATGTGTGTGGTGTGTGCGTGTATTTGGGCAGCATTCTTTCATTTATACATGTAGAATTAAACAAAAGGTATGTCTCCTGTTTAACAATTTTATTACCGATCTTTTCGAGTTTTCTGGCCAACATTTTTACATTTGGATAGAACCCAGAGATTAGTCCATCGAAGTTTTTATCCCAAGTACTTTCGGCACTTCTAAGTGCCATCATCAGGTGTGATATGTTCCAGTTTTTTCAAGTTAGTATATTAAGGGTGTGGAAGCGGGAAGGAGAAAAATTGGTAGGAAAAGTGTTATAAGCATTTTAAAATGTGAGTACTGCATTGAAAATGAATCTTATTTAATATGATGGCACTTCAAAGTGCGAAAGTACTTGGGATAAGAAATACGGTGGATTAATCTACTGATTCCATCCAATTGTAAAAAAGTTGGCCAGAAAGCTCGAAAAGATCGTTAATAAAATTATTAAACAGGAGACGTTGTTTAATTCTACACACACACATACACACACACACACACACATATATATATATATGTATGTATATATATATGTGTGTTGGGTGGGTGGTTGTATATGTGTGTGTTAGTGTGTGTTAGTGTGTACATATTTTTAAATTTGTATTGATAGCTTGCTACATTGATAAGGGAAGAGTGTTCAATATAATAGATAGAGCATATATATCAAAGTCAGGCTAGCGAAGACATACATTCATCCATGCTTGGTAACTGTCAGTTTCTCGCCTCTGAGATTTAAAACCAAGTGGTTTGAAAATCGCATAAGGGAGAAACTGACAGTTACCAAACGCCGTTGATTTTATGTCTTCAGTACCCTAATCTCTCTCTCTCTCTCAATGTATATATATATATATATATATGTGTGTGTGTGTGTGTGTGTGTGTGTGAGTGGGTGTTTGTGTGTGTGCGTGTGTGTGTGTGTGTGTGCGTGTGTGTGTGCGAGTGTGTTCGTCGGTGTATTTAAAAAAAGATAGAGCGATCTCTATATTAAATGGCAAACTCTGAAATTAGTCGAGCAGTTCACATAACTAGGTAGCAATATCTCATCTACAGAAAGCGATATACGCATGAGAAAAACATGGACTGATATTGACAGATTATCGATCTGATGTAAATCTTATGTATTTGATTAGATAAAACGGATGTATTGGGTAAAGTGTTGCACTGTCACATCGTTATCAAAAAGTTCGAACTCGAGTCATGCTATGACATTCACTGTGGAACGGTATGAAACCCCTAATCCACCAGCTAAATATTCAATAGTACCATTACTCTCCTTCTACAAGGATGGATTTGGTATTAAATAACCCACAAAGATTGATATGCCATTACACTAAGGAAGCAAACCATGTATTCACTATTAGATGTAGAACACACACACACACACACACACACACACACACACATATATATATATATGTGTGTGTGTGTGTGTGTGTGTGGTAAAGAAGTTGACTTATATATGATAAATATATGAAATTATTATAAATATATATATATATATATATGTATATATATATATATATATATAACACTCGCACACACACAAACACATACACACACACACACACATATATATATATATATATGTGTGTGTGTGTGTGTGAAGAAAAGGAAGTGAATCCGACGGTATGTAGTATATTAAGAAAATTGAAAAAACACATGTTTAAATAAGTTGAGTGGTAAGTTTATTGACCGACGCTGCAGTGTTTCGATCTATTAATTAAATGATCTTCAGGGCATTTGTTGGTATATGGAAGGTGATAAAAAAAATTTTTATCACAGAATAACGAGAAAAGCAAGTGATAGTCCTTGTTTATCAGTCTGTTCAAAATTTGAAGTCTGAAGAAAGGACACTGAAAAAAGTGGACGGTTTGAAATATGACGTCAAATATTCTCTTTTGCAGTGTGAGAATGAGAGTGTGTGAGTGTGTGTATCGTAAAAAGGTATTGTGCATTTTTAGGCGTATTGTGTGTGTGGTTGCGCGCGTGTGTGTGTGGTAAAGATGTTGACTTACCGGGGAAAAATATCGAATTAATCGCAATATTGACGATCTATATGACGTAATCAATTACCGTTCAACTTCATTGCGAAACTGTTTTCAACGGTCATAATTGCATTATTCACTTCTGCAATTGTCTGTAGTTAATCAATATTTTGATTAATTCATTGCAATTAACCCTGAAGATCCTTTATAGTGAAACTCGAATAGGCTATTTCTATATACACCTTAATAATATATATAGCGCTCCACCTCAGACACTAAAATAATATCCTTGGTCTAGAGCTAGTGAAAAGGGGGTCGACTCCCTCTGGCTGATACCGACATTATGCCGCCCCGATGACTAAAATATATATATATATATATATATATAAATAAGTAATCCGCAGACACGTGTTTAGAGGTAACACCTCTCATCAGTGCGGTTATACCTTAACAGTTACCACTGGCCGGGTTTGAGACCCGAATGAATTTTAATTTCTAAGCGGAAATGAATTCACTAGAGTCCTCAAACTTTTTTTGTAAACAAAGCGAGGCTTAGCTACACGCCTGAACGGTGAACTTTTATTTATATATATAGACATCCCCAGACACGTGTTTCGACTTATCAAGTCTCTTCAGTGTGGCTAGACATTTTGTGAGCTACCTACAGCCGTGATAGAGCTCAGATCCATTCAGCAGCAGTCGGACAACTTAACCGATCGGCCATCGTCACCTACTGAATGCGAAGGGGATTTTAACTGTTTTAATACACACATCTGTATGTATGTAAAGGCCACCATAGAGTGCTCCATCCCTTTTATAGGAGAGCGTTGCGTTTACGCTTTAGTTGGTGGTCATCAGCAAAATCCCCCCAAACTGCTCAATCCCATACATATATAAATTAGGGTAACGTGAACATGTTACGCGATTGGTTTCTGAGAGTTTCTCACTGATGCGATTTTCAAAACAAGCTGCTAAATCTTTTTTTTGCTCTTTCTAGATCCATAAAACGAGACACCTCTCGCTCCTTACATGGCACTACACGACTGCATTTAAGGGAGCAGAAACACCTACCCGCATTATTTGAAAATCGCAGCAGCGAGAAACAGACAGTAACCAAGCGTCGATGAATTCATGTCCACACCACTCTAACTTTTTGTCGCTAATGTGACGCTAAATAACATTACCGGTTTATTTTGTAAGATTTAAATTAATTTTTTAAATATAGCTAATGGGCTAGGCAAACGTGATTTAGAATATATATATATATATATATATATATATATATATATATATATATATATATATAAATTATCGGTCATATGGAAATCCAATCTCACAGACAAGTTAAAGAGACAGTTCTTCCAGGTCGTTGTCGTGTCAGTGCTGCTGTATGGCTGCACCACCTTGGCCCTAACTAAGCGACTAGAGAATAAACTAGATGGGAGCTGCACAAGAATGCTGCGGGTGATCCTGAACAAGACGTGGAAACAACACCCTACGAGAAAACAGCTGTACGGTCACCTGCCACATATCACCCAAACAATCCGAGTAAGACGGACAAGACACACGGGACACTGCTGGAGAAGCAAGAACGAACTCATAAGCGACGTCCTCCAGAAGAAGCCAGCACATAGGCACGCCAGTGTGGGCCGACCAGCAAAGACGTACATTGATCAGCTCTGTGCGGATACAGGATGCTGCATAGAGGACCTCCCGAGAATGATGAGCGATAGGGACGGATGGAGAGAGATTGTCATGGATATCCGCGCTGACAGCGCGACATGATGATATATATATATATATATATATATATATATATATATATATAATCTATTTTCTTCGTCTTCTGGTAATAGAATGTTTTAATCTACGAAAACTCAATCACTTATGTGTCTAAATTAATGTTACGTTTTTGTAACAAATGTGACGCTAAAAAACGCTTGCGGTTTATTTTGTAAGATTTAAATTATAAATTTTAAATATATCTAATGGGCTAGGCAAACCTGATTATAATATATATATATATATATATATATATATATATATATATTATATATATATATATAAAATCTGTTTTGACTGCTATTCGATTGCACACACCACAAACTATCCGTCGTCTGATATTAGAATGTTATAATCTACAAAAACTCGATCACTTACATTTTATGAGAGTTTGTAATTTTTTTTTTGTTCTTTCTCTCACTGTCCTTCTTTATTTCTTTCCCTGTCCGGAGGCTAATGTTTTTAAGATAGCTAATTCTTTCCATTTATCAATGTTCATTAGCATAACTCGAGAGACTGCATCGTCTAATTGGCAATTCTTCTATTTTAAACGCCTAACCCTCCCGGGCTGGCTCAATCGCGTAGGACGTGTGTGGGGGGGGAGGGGACACTGGGATCAAAATGGATATTCTATTATAGAGTTTTAATGTCCGTGCGTGGCGAGGGTTTGTGTCGTTAAAACTCAGCAGCGTGTCGAGATTTTTCTGATTTGATTTTGGCTAAACGCTTTTCGGTCTGTCTGGTAATCCATACAATTATAGAGCTGATCGTTTTCGGTGAATGCACCGGGACATTTGCGGGGAGGTCGAGTGGAAGGATTGTAAACAGGTTTGTAAGTTCGAATTTGTTGTGTACACACACACACACACACACACACACACACACACACATATATATATATATATATATGTATATTATGTCCAATAAATAAGAATACCAATAGCAATTATTTGTATAAAAAAGATATAAAACGAGATTCATAATAATACCTTGATTTAAACAAATCTTAGTGAAAAATCAGACACTGAAAACGCATATTATTAGGTATTATTTAATACTTATCTCTACTGACCTTTGAGGAGAGGCCGAGTGAAAGGATTGTAAATAGACTCGGAAGATCGAATTCCTTCCGTACACACACGCGCGCGCACTGACACAGACACATGCACACAACACACTCATATATATATCATCATCATCATCATCATTATCATCATGTCGCGCATGCAGCACGGATATCCTTGACAATCTCTCGCCAACCTTCCCTATCATTCATTGCGCCTGGAGGTCCTCTGCGGAGCAAACAGCATCATCGCATAGCTGGTCAATGTAGGTCTTTGCTTGGCGCCCCACACTTGCATGTCCATGTGTTGGCTTCCACAGGAGAACGTCGCTTATGAGCTCATCCTTGCTTCTCCAGCAGTGTCCTGCATATATATATATATATATATATATATTCTACAATAAATAAACATCCAATAGCAATTATTTCATATTATAAGATATAAAACAAGAATTAATTATACCCTGATTTAAACAAATTATAGTGAAAAATCATGCAATCAATACGCATATCATTAGGTATTATTTATTACTAATCTCTATCGCATTGGAACTCTTAGAAAAACGAATAGAAATGTATTTAATGTGAATGTAGATGTAAGACAACGACCTGACCATAAAAATTGATAGTGGGCTTGCTTTAAATGTGCTTTATAGGTAAACTGCCGAATGATGGTAGAATAAAAGATAATTATTTTCATGTCTTCTCGTCAGGCCGGATCAACACAGGGCATTTTTAACGTGGGGAGCCACGTCCAGACCGAAAACTCATACGACGACCAGTGCAAAAATGCGTAGTCCTGTAGGCATTCCCCTTTTGTGGCACCACAGGCACCGGCAATAAAACTGGCCCTGTCGTAGGAAATGGACCCGATGATCTGAATTCAAATCCTGGACAGGCTGCTTGCATTTCCCAATGGTAATACTTGTAGGAAAGGTATGGATCAAACTACCCTCCCTTCAGCTATGGGTAAATAGACTGGGCTATTTAACCTTGCTAAGGTAACGAGTCTGGGAGAAACTCCAAATTTATACCTGGTAAACCCCGCTTAAGAATTGACCATGTGTCATATCCTGCTCATGCAAAGGGGTAGGGTAAATACATCTTATTATAATGGAGATTGTGTGTTTTTCTGTCTGTAACCGAAACTATATTACTAATCGAGTCACAATTAACATAGTTATTTACATCACATTCTCCATGATTTTATTTATATTTAAACCTCAATTATTAATAAAATTGCTTCACCTTTTTATTAGTGTTGTCCATATCTACATACAAATAACATGCAATTGTATTTATATATACAAAAATAGCGGTTCGCAGTGTGAATGGGAAGGCTAATTTGCATATTGATATTAAAAATGTGATTTTATTAAATATGTGCTTAGTATTATTGATTTCTAATTGTTTGGTTTTATTTTAATGAATATAAGCAAAAATCTCTTCAATGAATCTTAAATGAAATCCATTAACAAGAAAAAATGACTGTCATTTGATTCTTTATTTCCTAATTTAACTAAATAGTTAAATAAGTAAAATTCAGCAATTAAAGACGGGAGTGATAGAAGAGTAAGTTTCATTTCTATTTTTCTATTATACCCCCTCA
>CM042161.1:50749141-50756641 GCA_023376005.1 Doryteuthis pealeii
AAATAGATACGAACATACAATGATAGATAGATAGATAGAGAGAGAGACAGACAGACAGAAACAGAGACAGAGAAAGACAGAGATAGTGAAATATATATACACTTAAATGGTACTACTGTTCTTCGTGGTGAATATTCTGAAAAATCTTTTTAGTCTGTGGCAAAAATAGTTTTTCTTTTACTTATTTGGGTGTGCTGAATTCAAATTTATAAACAGTTTGGCTCTATCACCTCTAGTTTTCTGCCTTTTAAATAGTCTCATTCTAGTATATACAGAGTATTTACGTGCTTATTTCAACAGCTGGAGCAGCTTATTACAGATAAAACAGGATAGATAAAGAACATTGACGGAATAAATATACTTGGATGACACAATGTACACAATTCATAGTACCGCAGACAGTTAGAAGTGTGTTTTATTAGAAAAAATTTCGATAACTAGATACGAACATACAATGATAGATAGATAGAGAAAGAGAGACAGACAGACAGAAACAGAGACAGAGACAGAGAGAGAAAGAGATAGTGAAATATATATACACTTAAATGGTACTATTGTTCTTCGTGGTGAATATTCTGAAAAATCCAAATAATACACAATACTTTTTGTCTGAATTTTTTATATGCGGATTCTTACGTATTATTTTGATTTTTTCGAAATGCTGTGCTCATCTTTATTGTGATATATGACTTCACATCATTTCGGTTGATGTAGTCAGCATCCTTCTTCAGATGTTCCTTGTAATCCATTGGGATAGACTGCTCTCACTACACTACAAATGTTAAGGCCTTCTCTATTCAAGCATAGCAATTATTTAACTTGGGAAATATTTTGGCATTAAATAACCCTCAAAAGATTGATATGCCATTATACAAAAACAAAAAGGATCTGGGGATTGGCTCTTACATTGAATAGAATTTAACATCATACCCAAGACAATAATAACCTCATCCACCGCTCTCTTGCGCGTATATGATAAAAAGGATTGGGGTTTGCCATAAGGGCAATAGGGTTGGTTGATATGCCATTATACAAAAAAACAAGTGCGTGGTGTAATGGTTAAAGTCATAGGAAATGGACTCGTCGCCCCGAGTTCAAATCCTGGACGTGGTAGTTGAATTTCACTTAGCGCTAATACCCTTGGGAAAGGTATGAATCCTACTCTCCCTCCAGCTATGGGTAAATAGTAGGGGAGACTGGGCTCTTTAACCCTGGTTAGGCAACCGGTCTAGGAGAAGGAAAACTCTGAATTCAAACCTGTTAAACACCGCTTAAGAAATTGACCTTGTATCACATCCTGCTCGTGCGGAGGGGTTGGTAAATATATATACAAAAAACAAACAAATCAAACACACACACACACACACACACACACACACACACAAACAAAACAAAAGAAAAAAGTGGAATACATTTTGAAATAGGAAATGTGTTCATTGCGAAAAAAATCGGCAAGATTAAAACACGTAGGCGAGTTATACAAGCATCGTCATTTAGGAGTCCTTTTTCTTTTAGTTTGAAGAGATTGGCATGTTTCTCATAAAATCCTGGCCTCATTTTCCAAAAGTAAACACATCAATTCCAGAAAAAGGTTCAGAAGCCAAACTGGGGAACCACTCATGAAAATCTCAGCGCACAGAAATGAGCAAACCAGGCGTTAATCAACAGACGTTCATATATATATATATATATATATATATATATATATATATATATATATAATAATATTATATATCCGAAAAAAATGAGCATTGCATACGTTTATGCTATAAACGGGAAAACTCATTTTCATCTAATAGGGTTTACCCTGTTTGTGGACCTTAGAATACGCTATGTTTCCTCTGCAGAAAAAAAACAGGTGTTCTGCATATGAAATTAAACTAAGAATTATTGTGGGGCTACAGTTCCGGGGATCTGGGGAGTGTAGATTACCCCTTCATTGCTATTTTTCCCAAGACCACTCTGACTCGAAGTGGTTGTGTATGTTTTAAATAGATCTGTTGAAATTCATTAGTAAATTCGATGTGCAAAGAAAGACAAGGAAAAAGTGAACAAAAACAACTTTAGAAGAAAAGAAGAAAAAAAATCTCTTAAACAACTACAAAAAAATGTAAATTTGAATATACAATGAACGTGATTCTCTAACCTCCAGGTATAAAAAACACATACATGTTGAGTTGCCGTTAAAATCAATCAAACAATGATATTTGTTACACTAGAGATACCCAAATTTGTCGGTTGCTAGCTTTTTAAAAACTAATTAAAATTAATTAAATCTATTATTTAAGGTCAAACTTTTGTCTAAAATGATAAGTAGTAACATAATGACCATAATTAAAAAAAGAAAAATATCATAACAAGTGCAGTTTATTTGGAATAGGTTTAAAACAATTTGTTTTGGTCAATTTCGACGCGATCCGCCATTCTGTCTCTTTTTCAATGGTTTTAAGCGCTTGTTTACAATTTTAAAATAACATTTGGGATGGAAAAAAATTACCAAAAATCAGGTAGTTATCTGATTTTAATGAAATTTTCAGTGTTGATTTATCAATTAATGAAAGTTATAATGTATTAGTTATTTTATTTCAAAACTTTAATTTAGTATTTTTGCTATGAAAAATTAATATATAAAATTCATTTAAAATATGAAAAGCCTGATGTTAAGTTTAAAATGTTATATTTTTAGATTCTAAAAATAAATATCTATTTAATGCAAACCTTATTTTATTACTGAAAAGTCTACTTTTTGAAGAAAAACTCGATTGAAAATGTACCCCTCTTTTTAAGCAGAAAAAATATCGATGTATATTTTTTTCTTTTATAAAATAATAGCCAATTAAATAATTATCGAAATGAGTAAAAAAGAAATCTCCAAAAAATTAATTATTTATTATTTTTTTACATTTTATTTTTCGATTTTCGCTACTTATTTTCACATAGAAAAGCCAACGTAATTTTTTTTTGTTTCAGTTCATAACTTCGGTCTTTAATCTCTTTATTCATACTGTAATTAGAAAACTGAAAGACCAACTCGAATAAAATGTTACGCCCCCAACATAAGGGGGGTCAAAATTAACTGACCTGAAAAAATGAGAAAGTTTTGAAATAAAATAAATAAAGCATTATAAAGATCATTCATTGATAAATAAACACTGAAAATTTCATTAAAATCCGATAATTCCCTGATTTTTAGTAAATTATTTTCTGTAGGGTGGGGGCTAAAGTGATTTTGTCAAAAAGGCATTTTAGGCCCATTTTGGGTATAGCTATGTTATGTTGAATTTCTACAATGCAAAAATAAATCATACATAACTTAAAAATTAATTTAATAGGAACAAAAAACAAATTGAATGAAAGGTGAGTTGATATTTCATTTTAATCGAGTAAAATTTTCTTCCTTATTCGAACTTTAAAAAAAGAAAAATTCTTCGACACGTAATAATAAAAACAACAAAATATCTCCACATTTAAAATAACTTTATCGTCACGATTCTTGATAGTATTATTTAAAAAGAAAGATCGGAGAAAATACATTATATATTTTCTTTGAAACTATCTAAGAAAACAGTACAATTACTGCGGTGGCTGGGTAGACTAAGCAAGACACCCCACCCCTATATATATATATATATATATATATATATATATATATATATATATATATATATATATATATATATATATATATGAATACATTTTTAGTACAAGAAAACTTTTAGAGTACCAAAAGTAAAGGAATCATATGTATGTTGGAGAATCATACAAGTTGCGCGATGGTAGAATAAAACAATATTTATTACGAAATTAAATATTAAATATGGGGGGGGGGGGTATGTCGTATTTTACCCCCCACCCCTATATTTCATCTTTTATTTTCGTAATAAAATATTGTTTTATTCTACCATCGCGCAACTTGTATGATCTCCCAACATACATATGATTCCTTTACTTTTGGTTCTCTCTCTCTCTCTCTCTCTCTCTCTCTGTCTCTCTCTCTCTCTCTCTCTCTCTCTATATATATATATATATATATATTATATATATATATATATACTTTTTTTTTCTTTGGTGTGGTTTCTTGGTAGAAGGTGATTCTAGGCTGATCCTAATCTCTACCAGTAGTTTGTTGTAGAGTTCAGGTTCCGTATGAGAGCTCAATGTTTAATTATTGTAAACAGAGCAACGTTATTTGTGAATAAAAAGGCCTTAAATACCATGAGTATCGTGGTTATGGACCATTTCCACTCGTGTGTATCTAGGGCCCACGAGCTTCTTCAGACCACGTATATCTTTTATCTAGACAGGCACATGGCCAAATTCATTTATATTCATACATTTCCCCCGCCTCCAGGGGCGATCTTATTGTATTTTTTTTCAGTGTCTTTTTAATTGGTGGAATTTTTTTCCCTCTTTTTTTACGTGATTTTTGTCTTCTTTATATATATATATATATATATATATATATATATATATATATATGAAAATTAATTAATTAATAATGAATTAGGCGGGAATGCCTATTTAAATGTATGGCTAAACAAATCGAGAAAAATCAATCTCTGTATGTACATTTCGGCCTATTAGGCCTCATCAGCAGAGCTATAGATAGGAAGGCCGCCCTGTGCGTGATTTGAAACCGGACTGCCAAGCTGACAGGCCGATATCACAACCCCTACACCAAACGGATTTCCTAGATTTTACGATTTGTTTAGAGTAGGTTAATATTCCTCTTCAGTGACTTTTATTACACGACGATATGATAAGTTGTAAACACGGTATGTTTGGAATGGCTTTTTTGCCGACAATTTTTGGGAGAATATGTGCTTAATTGGAGTCGTACCTAATTTTGAAAATTAATTAATTAATAATGAATTAGGCGGAATAATTCATTATTAATTAATTAATTTTCAAAATTAGGTACGACTCCAATTAATCACATATTCTCCCAAAAATTGTCGGCAAAAAAGCCATTCCAAACATACCGTGTTATATATATATATATATATATATATATATATATATATATATATATATATATATATACTGGGTGGTGCAAAAGTAGGTATACAGTAGTGTCACATCATTGAGATTAGTGTCATATTATACTGAAGTAAAAGTGAAATCTCTTAAGTAATAAAAAATACATGTACATTTTACTCGTATCCTTTTATTCACTTCAAGTAAATTGGCAATTTAACCATGGCCGGTAATTTGACGGAATGAAATGCATGAGTGTCTGTTCTCTATTAGAGGAGTGTGTGTTTGAACTCTGAAGACAAGCAATTTCAGTACCTCGGGGATTAGAGCTTTTTACTACATGTGCTTCTTATTACGTATATATGCAACATTTGTTTGTTTGTACAATAAATACAATGAGTAATGTATGTTCTCCTTTTTTTATAACTGTATACCTAATTTTGCACCCCTGTATATATATATATATATATATATATATATACACACACACACACCACACACACATATATATATATATATATATATACACACACACACCACACACACACATATATATATATATATATATATATATATATTGTGCAGTAAACATGAACCACAATGAACTGTAATTAATGAATGTCTTGATCAATTTCGGTGGATTTAACCCTGAAGATCCTTACGGTGAAACTCGAGTAGGTTATTTCTGTACACATTATACTAATACACACACACACACACACACACTCATATATATATATATATATATATATATATATATATATATATATATATATTAGGGTAACGAAAACATAAAGTCAACAGCACTTGGTTACTATCAGTTTCTCGCCTATTTGATTTTTCAATACTGCAGGCACATTCTATTAAAGGTGAAAAACAAATATTTAGTATTAAGTTATTTTTATCAGTGTTTCTTGTTGGTGAGCGTGTTGTCGCAAATGTGGATAAAGTCATTTCAAAAACTGAAGTCTATAATGTTATTATCTGAGGACGTGTACTTTCGACTATCATTTGTTAT
This sequence comes from Doryteuthis pealeii, assembly GCA_023376005.1. NCBI lineage: Eukaryota > Metazoa > Mollusca > Cephalopoda > Myopsida > Loliginidae > Doryteuthis > Doryteuthis pealeii. Next base: position 50,755,137 of record CM042161.1, read on the forward strand.
TGTCGAGGATGTAGGTACGACTATGTTCGGGAGTTAGGGATGTTTTTCTGTGATCAATGAATTCTTTTTTTTTAACAGAAGCGTTCATCACGTACAATTGCTGTCATGTTTGAACGTGTAAGAAAGACCGTTGATGCTGGTTTGACGGGTGTAAATATGACAGATCAGGAACACGTGACTCTTAAACATCAGAGGTGTATGATATATATGTATTATATATATATAATATATATATATATATATATATATATATATATTTATTTTTTGGGAGAATATGTACTTAATTGAAGTCGTACCTAATTTTTGAAAATTAATTAATTAATAATTAATGAATTAGGCGGGCATACCTATTCAAATGTAAGGCTACACAAATCGAGAAAAATCAATCTCTGTATGTACATTTCAGCCCATTAGGCTTCATCAGCAGAGCTTTTGACAGGAAGACTGCTTTGTGTGTAATTCGAATCCTGACTGTCAAGCTGACAGGCGGGGACTCTAACCATTACACTAGGCAGCCCTTCCCAGATGTTTCGTCTGTTTAGAAGTAGGTTATATTCATATATCACTTATGATGACTTTTACTACACGACAGTATGAGAAGTAAACAAACACACGATGTGTTTTGATATGGCTTTTTTTTTAGCCGACAATTTTTGGGAGAATATGTGTTTAATTGAAGTCGTACCTAATTTTTGAAAATTAATTAATTGATAATTAATGAATTAGGCGAATTAATGAACATACCTATTCAAATGTAAGGCTAAACAAATCGAGAAAAATCAATCTCTGTATGTACATTTCGGCCTATTAGGCCTCATCAGCAGAGCTTGACAGTCAGGATTCGAATCACACACAAAACTGTCTTTCTGTCTATAGCTCTGCTGATGAGGCCTAATGGGCCGAAATGTACATACAGAGATTGATTTTTCTCGATTTATTTAGCCTGTAAGTTTGTTGCAGTAGAAATACATTATTACATGAAGCAAATCTAGAATATTTTCCTTTATTTATTAATATATATACAGGGTGTTCGGGATGAATTTCACATATTTATATTTGGTTATTTTTCTCCGTAGGTTGAAGGTATTGACGCACACTACGCATCATTTAAATGCTTCGATCCTTCTTCATTCAGATACGTGATGACAGATAGAATGGATGACTGGAACACACCTGAATCGTGGAAGAGAATAACTTGTATCATGATGATCTGCGCTAGCCATCAAAATATGGAAATTATGGTTGCTGCCTAATGCTCCCAGAACACTGTAAAAACAATCAGGCATGGACTGGAGAATTACAATTGAGACTACAAGGCTGTGGCTAGAAGAAAGCAACATAACAGACGAACAAGACAGATTTCACGACCCAATATTAACGAGATACAAAGTCTTTCCCTCTCCTCCGACACCCCAGACCCCCCCCAAAAAAAATTCCTTTTATGCCTACTGGAGAGGAGGCTTCTAGGAAGGGCGAGTCCACTACTGGCCAATGGTAGCTACGTC
>CM042161.1:50761641-50771641 GCA_023376005.1 Doryteuthis pealeii
TTGATACAGTGCCTAAGAAAGACTTGAAAGAAAAACTGTATTTGATACAGTGTTTAAATATATAGTTTTTAATATAAATGTTTAAGAAAGACACATTTATGACAGTGTTTACGACGAAAGATCTGAGAGAAAGGCAATATCAATACAGTTTTTAAGAAATACTTAACAGGCAATTTTTAATACAGTGTTTAAGAAAGAGAGTTTTAATACAATGGTTAAAAAGACTTGAAAGAAAGTCAATTTTAATACAGCATTTAAATATATATAATATATATATATTAGAAATGGAAAAAAAGCTTCAGGTTAAAGGGACTAAGGTGTGGCTGTCATTTTAGAAATCGTATCAAAAACTTTGTTAAATTGATAAATGTATTATTAAATAAATAAATAAACAAATATCACATACACACACACACACGCACACGCACACACACACACGCACACACACACACATACATACATACATACATACATACATATATATATATATATATATAATATATATATATATATATATATATATATAATTCATTTTAAAAAGAAATGCCCTAACTAGACTGCTTCAGTTCCAGTGATCTTTTGAAAAAGAGATATTATCTCGAAAATTCAAGAATTAAATACAGGTTAACACACAACATCATTGTTACCGTATTATCATTTTTTCTTGACACCTGCATTGTGATAGCCTTCTAAATCAACCTCCTCACCAATATATATATATATATATATATATATGCATATGTGTATATATATATATATATATATATATATATATATATATATATATATATATATATAAGACAGATATAGATTGTTTATATATTCATTATATATTGCATATAGCTCCTATTTATTCAGTTGAGCACTTTTAGAAAAGTACGCTAAACACATATTATGGAAGTGGCTACTTTCAACTACTCTACAAAAAACATTCCGGCACCAGATGAACACTATTACAGAAAAACACTATTGGATAAAATTGAAAGCCTAATTAGGCGCATGAGATGGAAATTATATTATTCCACATTCAATGATACCAATAAATCAACAATCTCCTATGGTTTTAAAACAACAAAATGTCCACCGCAACACCCTGATTTAGCCCCTTTTGAAAAAGACATGTTTGATATTGTCAATAAGTTAAAATTCAGAAAAATCAACGGCAATTTTCAAAACAAAATACAAAAAGTCGCAAAGAAAATCAGGAACTCTAAAAACATTTTCGTGAAAGCGGACAAATCCAACAATTTCTACAAAGTGGATATAAAACAATACGAAAAATTGATGAAAGATTCAATAACGAAAATCTACAAAAAAATACCAAACACTTGGGAAAACCACTTAAACATGGAAGCTAGTAAAATCGCAGCTAAATTAAAGATCGACAACCGGATTAATAAAGTAATAAAAAACCCAGCTTTCATCACCATCAAAGATCATAAGGAGGATTTTCATAACAACCCAAATTGTAGACTCCTAAACCCAACGAAAAACCAAATTGGTAAAATAGGTAAAACCATATTATCAGAGATTTGTTACAAACTAAGGAGAATTTTAAATCTAAACCAATGGAAGAACACCAAACATGCTATCAATTGGTTCAATGGGATTACAAATAAAAGTAAGTGCACTTTCATTCAGTTTGACATAAACCAATTTTACCCATCTATCACGGAAGACTTACTCAACAAATCCTTACATTTGGCTCAACTTTATATCAATATAAATGACGATGATATCAAAATTATCAAACATTGCCAACAATCTTTTATATATTACGATAACTCTATTTGGGGTAAGAAAAGCACCAACAATTTATTTGATGTTAGTATGGGAAGTTTTTGTGGCGCTGAGACTTGCGAAATTGTAGGAATATTCCTACTTTCGGAAATAGCTCAAGATTTCAATAAAGAAAATTTTGGAATTTATCGTGATGACGGTTTGCTATATTTAAATGACAATAATAACCGTAATATAGATTGTGCAAGGAAAAAATTAATAAAAACTTTCAAAAATTATAATTTAAAATTAGACATAAAGTCTAATTTGAAAACAGTTAATTTCCTGGACGTAACTTTCGACCTAAACAAAGGGACGTGGAAACCGTACAGGAAAGAAAATAATACACCATTATATATTAACATAAAATCAGACCATCCTCCAACAATTACTAAACACATTCACAAGTCTATAGAACATAGACTCGCCACTAATTCCACCAATGCCGATATATTCAACAAATCAAAAACGATATATGAAAACGCCCTAAAAAACAGTGGATTATACTCCAAACTAGTATACAAAAATAATAACAACTATGAAAATAATAATAATGACAAATCAAGAAAGAGAAACATCATTTGGTTCAACCCCACTTTCAGCAAAACCGTGATAACGAATGTGGGTAAAATATTTTTCCAATTAAGGAAAAAACACCTAGACAAATCGCCTACATTAAACAAACTATTTAACAAAAACAATCTCAAAATAAGTTATTGCTGCATGAACAACATTAAAAACATTATCGATAAACACAACTTTAAAATATTAAATCGTAACAACAACAACCAGATTAATAGATGCAACTGTCGCCTTAAAAATGAATGCCCATTAAGTGGCAATTGTTTGGCTAACAACATCATTTACAAAGCCACAATAAAGGACAATGTAAATAACAACGAGGAAAAAACATACATTGGTGCCACTGAAAACAATTGGAAAAGTCGGTGGTACAACCACAATTTAAGTTTCAACAACAAAAGATATGAAAATAGTACCACCTTATCAAAATATATATGGCAGATCAAGGAAAAAACGGGCAGAACACCTACAGTAAAATGGGAAATAATAAAAAAAGCCCAGGCATACAAAGGCGGACAACGTTGCGATCTTTGCTTAGAAGAAAAGTTGTGCATACTACAAAATGCAAGCAATAACTTGTTGAATAAGAGAAGTGAACTCGTTTCGAAATGTAGGCATTTAAACAAATTTTTACTGTGTCACTTACCACCTGACCCTAATTGATCCCTGAATTTTCGCTCTCCTTTTTTTTTTTTTTTTTATTTATTTATTTATTTATTTATTTAAAAAAAAAAATTCATCTGAACACCGCGTGCATTAACACCAATGCAAGTTTGTGTGATTATAATGTTTTTTAAATACAAATTTAACGTCATGACATTACATCACGTGAATACAATCCACGTCACATAAACGTTAAACAAGCCACAGTTTTGAAAAAACAATTTTTAGCTTTGCATTTCCCATCGCGTGAAAAACGCTGCATATAAACGCTACAAAATTTGATTTTTACCATTTCACGACTGGTTTTTTACATCTCAACCACTTCTCATCTGATGATTGGACTACCAAGAAACTTGAAGTTATGAGTGTGAAATCATAATATCAACATTAATTATATATATATATATATATATATACGTGTGTGTGTATTTGTACACATACACTCACACTCGCACACACACACATATATATGAACAATCTATCTCTGTCTTTTATATATATATATATATATATATATATATATATATATATATATATATATTTAAACTGCACTCAATAATATATAATTTTACTCCTTTGTACATTTTAGAGCAGTCTGGGGAAGTATATTTAAATCCTAAACTGCCCTTCTTGTTAACTGCGTAACACGAACTATCTCCTATAGTTTTTTTTTGTTGTTGATTTTCCTTCTTTTTTTTTTTTGATATGGATATTCCTCCAAGAGAATTATGTCTAAATAAACGTCATATCCAGTTTGAACACACACACACACACACACACACACACATATATATATATATATTATATATATTATATATATATATATGAAGTAGTCAAACAGTTAAAAGGCAGATATTCTAACCACTACACTAGCTGGCTTCTCCAGAATTTCTCGTTCATTTTAAAAAGTCATTTAAGCACATAATCTCCCACAAATTGTCAGCCTTCGCCATTTTCAAACACACTGTTTGACTACTTCATACTGTCGTGCCATAAGTCACCCAAAAAGTGAGATATACATACCAGTTTAAAATGAACGAGAAGCCAGCTAGTGTAGTGGTTAGAATATCAGCCTGACAGGTAGGGTTCGAATCGCACACAAAGCACTGCCCTGTCTATAGCTCTGCTGATAAGGCATAGTGGGCTGAAATGTACATACAGAGATGATTTTTCTCGATTTCTTTACCCTTTACATTTAAACCAATATGCACGCCTAATTCATTTAGTTATAATTGATTAATTAACAGGTATGACTTTGATTAAGCACTTAATCTCCCACACACACACACACACACACATATATATATATATATATATATATATAATATATATATATATATATATATATATATATAAACCTAGATATTGTTTCTAACAAAGGGTGATATCTACGCTCAAGGTAACCGTTAATTTTAGTAGTGATTTGAATGAGCACAGCATTCCTGATAACTGTGTTTGCTTTTAAATGTGTGCATCCAAAGATTTTGACCAATTAACGATTTAGTTATTGCTAACAAAAAGTCACGCAAGTTATCAGACGGTCCCTTATCCAATGAGAGACGTCCTCTGTTAGAAATGGGAAAAAAAGCCTCAGATTAAAGGGACTAAGGTGTGGCTGTCATTTTAGAAATCGTATCAATAGACAACTCACCAAAAACTTTGTTAAATTGATAAATGTATTATTAAATAAATAAATAAATAAATATCACACATACACACACACACACACACCACACACACACACACACATATATATATATATATATATATATATATATATATATATATATACTTATGTTGAACATCCATACAAGATCTTCAATAGTTTACGTTGGCTTGTGTCTGACTCAACTAAATATTGTAAATATTTTATAAATTATACATATAATTAGACCTATACACACATGAATGTTGTACAACTAGAGTGAGAAGGCAAATCAACCCCCACCTTCAATCTCTCTCTCTCTCTCTCTCTCTCTCTCTCTCTCTCTCTCTCCAGAGAAGGCTAATGTTTTTGGTTTTTTTCTTTAATTCTCCGTTCGTATTTATTTTGTTTTTAACCTAATTCACTATGCAAACTAACTTCTGATCACAATTATCTAAACACACTTAGCCTTTTTTATCTATAACTCCATCTAACTACAATTTTATTAAAATGGATTATTAATAGAACCAGAAATTTACGTGATTTAAAGAATGTTTTGATATTTAAATTTAGAAGGTTTTTTGGGTTTTTCTTCTTTTTTATTTTTTTTTACTAAACTTTCAATTCACAAAGCTCAAAAATCTACTTAGAATATATCGAGGGAGGGTAAACATAAGTTAATTATTTGATTTCCAAAAAAGATGTAAATAAGATTCGTACATAATGTGACTTAAAATTGTTTTCTTTGTTGTAAAAAATAGCCTCTCTCGATCTTTCACTCAGAATTCTCCTAGATAGAAATAACATATATTGAGAGGTGGAAAGAAACAAGCAGAATGTTAAACGAAGGAATGGTCAGTTTCTGACTTTATTGTAAATTATGATAATTAGAAGCAAATAAAATTGAATTTTTTTTCAAACATAATTTAATCCTAAACTAAATAGGCAAAAAGCCTTTGGGAAACAAAAGTTGATTCGTTCAGCTTTAGTATAATAATAGATAGATACATTGATAATATTTAGGACTATATTTATAAGTAAGTAAGTAAAGTCGTCGGGGCGGCCTAATGTCGGTATCGGCCAATCAGCGAGGGAGTCTATCCCCTTTTCACTTGCGCTAGACCAAGGAGATTATTTTTTTAGCATCTGAGGTGGAGCGCCACACCTACCATCATCTCCTCACTTTACCGCACAGATCCCTGTGCTACTCATTCGCTGAGTTGGCGAGGGTCGGTATCGAACCAAGAACCTTGTGATTCCTTGCCAAACACGCTACCGACTGAGCTATAAGTAAATAGTATTAAATAACGTGGATAGAGCATGTATATCTAAGTTAGGGTAGCCTGGCCATGAAAACAACGGTGCTTGGTAACTTACAGTTTCTTAGCGAGGTGATTTTCAAAGCAATGAACTAGGTTTGAAAATCACATGGGCGAGAAACTGACAGTTACCAAACAAAAGTGTAAGTAAATTTGAACGTTAGTATTATTAGCGTTATTTTGACTATTGTCCCCATCTTCATTTTTATTTGTACAACGTTTCGGCCGATCTACCATCCGGCCTTCTTCAGGTATTTCTTGTCGGACTCGGGAACCTTCTCGGACTCGGGAACCTTCTTGTCGTATTCGGGAGCCATCACGGAACTTTGAACCTAACCCTTTATTTATTCCACGGGGTATCCTGTTCTCATTCCGCTAACCATAGCTGGGGTAGGATTTGTGTTAATTAATTATTTTTCCACCTGCTTTCACTCAGAGAAGGTTCCTGAGTCCGGCAAGAAATACCTGAAGAAGGCCGGGGGTATATCGGCCGAAATGTTGTACAAATAACAATGAAGATGGGGACAATAGTCCGAATAACGCTAATAATACTAATCTTCAAGCCTCATCTCAAACATTCAGAGAAATAAATTTGAACGGTTAGGAAATCATATTTGTGATTTAAAATCTTTTAATACTATATAGTTTGATTGTATAACATTTCAATAGAAATAATAAAATCGTGACGACTTTGTTCTTTAAGGAAATTAACTTTTTCTCGAAGAAAATTGGGAGAGTTATTTATGGTCGATACTGTACTAACAGTTGATTATCTTGCTACACACGAGTCAGGAAACCTACGAAACTTGCTGTTCTCATCTTATTATAATGGAGATTGTGTGTTTTTCTGTCTGTAACCGAAACTATATTACTACTCAAGTCACAATTCCCTTAATTATTTACGTCAAATTCTCCATGATATCATTCTTTTAAACCTTCAGTTATTAACAAAAATTGTTTTACATTATTAATACTGTTGACCATATCTACGTACTAACAACATGCAATTGTATTTATATATACAACAAAATAGCGTTTTACAGTTTGAACGAGAAGGTTAATTTGCATATTGATATTTTAAATTTTATTTTAATAAATATGTGCTTGGTATTATTGATTTCTAATTGTTTGGTTTTATCTTAAGAAATATAAACAAAAATCTCGTGGATAAATTTTAAAAGAAATTTATTTACAAGAAGAAATAACTGTAATATTAGCCTTTACTTCCTATTTCAACTAAATAGTTAAATTAGGAAAATTTACCAATGAAAGAGGGGAGTAATGGAAAATGATGGAATAGTTAGTTTCAAAGTTGTTCTATTTTTCGATTATACCCCCTCTGTTGCAGATCTTTTTATTTGCATTCTTAGTCAGTTTCATTAGCCTTTCTAATTTAATATGATATTTTATTATATCAAAACTTAAATACTTGCACCCGGAGGGTGCATATATTTGCTAGTTTAAGTAATACGTACTCATATTTCTATTTAAGTAAAAATCATCTATCTAAATAGCTTAAGTTCTGTGTCGTAACAGGAACGACGGATCTTGGCCGTCATCACATTATCCTAAACTTGTTTTATGCTTGCCTCAATTTCTTTGTAAACCAGTGTAATCTGTCTGTACCTCTCTCCACTCTCTAACAAAAGAACACATTGTTTATATACCCGCAACATGGGTATATGAGCATATAACAATTCTACCCATGTGCACACTAGTGTGGACTGACCAGCAAAGGCTTACATTAATCAGCCCTGTGCGGATAGTGGATGTCGTGAGGAGGAATTACCAGAAGCAATGGCCGACAGGGTCGTATGGTGAGATTCATGGGAATGACTGCTGTCAACACTACAGCATGATGATGATGATGATTATGTGTTGGTCAATAGGTTGTTTCTTTGTTTTGGAGCTGTTGTTTGTAATGATTCTGCCAAACAATGCTTTCCTAATGAGTGTGTTCATCACTGTGTTTTTGGTGTTGAAACTGCTATTTTTGTGCTTGCCTCAATTTCTTTGTAAACCAATGTTATTACACCCTGATTGGATGACCTGTTTGCCGAATCCTTTCGCCATGAGTAGGATAGAACATAATACAGCAGATCATCTAAGAAAACACACTTCTAACCGTCTGTGGTACTATGAATTGTGTGCATTGTGTCATCCAAGTATATTTATTCCGTCAATGTTCTTTATCTATCCTGTTTTATCTGTAATGAGCTGCTGAAACTATGGAAATACGCCCGTATATACTCTGTATATACTAAAATGAGACTATTTAACAGACAGAAAACTAGAGGTCATAGAGCAAAACTGTTTATAAATTTGAATTCCGCACACCCAAATTAGTAAAAAACACCTATTCACATTTTTGCCTCAGACAAAAAATTTTTTTGTAAACCATTGTAATTAGCATGCTAGTCTCACAGTTTCATTACTACTGAAAAAGGCATTTGATCGTCGCCGGATGCTTCATAATATCGAGCTTCTATCACAGCTATTCGTTCCTTGGTTTACAAGGAGTCACCAGGTCGCACAGGTTGGGTAAATATCCATTCATACTGAAAAGCGAGTTCGATCCTCACAGGATACACTGTACTTGTGACGTGGTATCTTATCCTACCTATGGCCAATGGTTCAGGTAAAATGGATGGTGTCCAATCATGGGTAATGGATAGCGTGAGAGTCTCATAGGTGCTATGGATGCTTCATACTAGCGAACTTGTGTCACATTCTGCCTAAGGCGAACGGGTTGGGTAATTTAAAAAGGCTTACCATCGTCGTGTGATAGTTAGCAACCTAGTATCGCCAATCCATTGATTGATTGATTGGCATCCTTCCGTCTACTAAAGACGATGGCGTAGTGTCCACTTTTTCCCTTTAATCTGAAGCTGTGTGAGTGACAATCACTGCAAGCAAACAGTGATGCCAGCTGGAGTTGCTCTTTTTCACTCCTTTACGTTCCTTGGTTTACAAGGAGTCACCAGGTCGCACGGTCGTCTGCACAAGTCTCCCATGTGTTGGTGCCAATGTGGCATGTCTCTATTTTATTATCGCCAATCCATTACACCGTCGCAACTATGGGGAATCTATTGAGGATCGAACTTGCTTTTCAGTAGTAATGCATGTGAAGACTCTCTTGCTAACCATTACACAACGATTGGACGCCATGGTATTTACCCAATCCGTTCGCCATGAGTATGCTGTGATAAGTGAGTTCGATCCTTGCTGAATGTCTTGTATTTTTTGCGAGTCTGTGTCATATCCTATCTGGATCAAACGGGTTGGGCAAATACCAACCTGCTTCCAGTAGTACGTTTTTTTGAAAAAGATCTCATTGACTCGTTTTTAATATTTATTAAGCTTTGCTATGTCTGGCTCATAGGATTAAATGGTTTTTGTGTTATTAGCAACTACTAATTGGTCACCCATCGAAATACTGAACAAGACAATTGCTTCTTAACTACTATTATCTGGTCAGACTTTCAATCAGTTCATTATGATTATGATACAAATAATAATTTACAGGTTTCCTGTTTTGGATGTATTTGACATCATAAGGAATTAGTTTATAATTTTTGAAAAATAAGAGGAAGCAAATAGAAAAAAATATTATTTTAGAAAATTGCTTTCATTAGAGAATTAATAACTTTTGTGGTATTTTTGAATAATGATTTATGATCCCGAAGCGAAAACGCATATTTGAGAGAGAGAGAGAGAGAGAGAGAGAGAGAGAGAGAGAGAGAGAGAGAGAGAGAGAGAGAGAGAGAGAGAGAGAGAGAGAGAGACTCGTAGTAAACGTGTTCGAACTTCCGTCCCGCTATTATGTTCACTTTCAGACTAATACCCTTGGGAAATGTATGAAACACCTCATCCCCCCAACTCTTAGTAAAATAGTATGACTAACGTTCTTCTACAAAGATGACTTTGGCATTGGATAATCCACTAAGTTTGATATGCCATTAAACAAAGAAACCAAGCCGTAAAAAGATTGGTTGGTTGGTTTTCCACGAAA
>CM042161.1:50781641-50793224 GCA_023376005.1 Doryteuthis pealeii
CTGGGTTGGGATCCACTGGGAATTATGCAAAAAAGAATCTGTTCTTGAGAATAAAACGCCTAAAATTTTCTGGGACTTTGAGATAAAGACGGATCATCCTATTCCAGCCATATTTATTAACAAAATAAACCCCTAAAAAAGAATGTGTCAACTGGTGGACTTTGCGGTTCCAGCTGATCACAGGGTGAAGCTGAAGGAAAATGAAAAAATGGATAAATACTTGCCAGTGTATTGAAAAAGCTGTGGAATATGAGAGTGAAAGTGATACCAATTGTAGTTGGTGCACTTGAAACGGTCCCAATAAACTTGGAAAAAAGACTGGAGTATCTAAAAATCAGAGGAATAATTAAGACCATTCAGAAAATTGCATTACTGCAATCGGCTAGAATACTCAGAAGAGTCCTGGAGACCCGAGGAGACCCGAGGAGACTTGTTGTCACTCAGCCTCCAGTGAAATACCGTCAGCTAATGCTGATGTGTCAAACTACTACTACTACTACTACTACTAATAATAATAATAAATAATTCAGTCAAAAGGACTTGTCTATTAGTGATAAAAAAGAAAAAGAGAAAACGAAAAGATAGGCAAGTACCTGGACCTTGCTAGAGAATTGAAAACAAACCTGTGGAATATGAGGGTGAAAGTGATACCAATTGTAGTTGCCAATTGAATATTATACAATCAAAGTCATTATTATTCAATATTATTCATATTAAGATAGGGGTCGGTTTAGCTCAGTCGGTAGAGCACCAGCCGGGGAAGTACAAGTTTCAGGGTTCCATACTGGATCTCACCAAGTCAGCACAAGAATAGCACAGTTTGGATATGCGCGATAAAGTGAAGATTTGATGGTAGGTGAGGCCGCTCCACATCAGAGGCAGAATCAATCTGCTTGGAAAAGGGGCAGGCTAATACCGACAATAGGCCACTCCCCCCGCTTTACTATTTATTGTAGGTAAATAATATTTGTCCCGAAATTCTACAACAGTTGTTTTTAAACTTTTGATGCTGGAACCCCTTTGTGTTTCAGGATCTATCTCGTGGACCCCATATAAATGAATTAAAATATTGTATACTCCTCATATGAATAAAAATTAGATTTTAAAAAGATATAGATTAAATTGGATATAAAATCAGATTTAAAAGATTAGATTTAATGATATTTTTGACAAAGATACACGCAGCTCACTTTGCGCATCAAATCGAGATTTGTATTTGTTGATCATATCGGTAAGTGCTGAAAACACAACTTCACATACATATGTTGTTGCCAAAAAGATAGCAGCATAGGAAACAAAAATGGGACCACTCAGAATCCCACGCTAAACGAACTTTTTGGAGCAGAAGAAAGAAGTTTTGAAAAAAAAAAAAAGAAAGAAGTTTGAAAAAAAGAAGAAGAAAGAAGTTTGAAAAAAAAAGGAAAGAAAAGAAGTTTGAAAAAAAAAAAGAAGAAAGAAGTTTGAAAAAAAGAAGAAAGAAGTTTGAAAAAAAGAAGAAAGAAGTTTAAAAAAAAAAAAAAGAAGAAAGAATTTTGAAAAAAAAGAAGAAAGAAGTTTGAAAAAAAAAAAGAAAGAAGTTTGAAAAAAAAAAAGAAAGATGTTTGAAAAAAAAAAGGAAAGAAAAAGAAGTTTGAAAAAAAAGAAAAAGAAAGAAAGAAGTTTGAAAAAAAAAAAAAAGAAAGAAGAAGTTTGAAAATAAAAAAGAAAGAAAGAAGTTTGAAAAAGAAGGAAAGAAAGAAGTTTGAAAAAAAAAAAAGAAGAAGAAGTTTGAAAAAAAGAAAGAAAGTTTTAAAAAAAAAGAAGAGAAAGAAGTTTGAAAAAAAAGAAGAAAGAAGTTTGAAAATAAAAGAAAGATGTTTGAAAAAAAAAGGAAAGAAAGAAGTTTTAAAAAAAAAGGAAAGAAAGAAGTTTTGAAAAAAAAAAGAAAGAAAGAAGTTTGAAAATAAAAAGAAAGAAAGAGTTGAAAAAAAAGAAAGTTAAAAAAAAAGAAAGAAGTTTGAAAAAAAAGAAAGAAAGAAGTTTGAAAAAAAAAAAAAAGAGAAGTTTGAAAAAGAAAGAAGAAGTTTGAAAAAAAAAGAAAGAAAGAAGTTTGAAAAAAAAGAAAGAAGTTTGAAAAAAAAAGAAAGAAAGAAGAAGTTTATTTGCTATTTAAACTAAGTTTTTATAGGTTTGAATTTGTAACTAGCAATAAAAATGTACTAACCACTAATCTTATTTTTGTAATTCGAGTTAACAACGAAATAATAGGTTGGATCACAACAAATACTAAGGATAAGGTTTATTAAACAAATATACAAGGTGAACATAGTAATTAGAAATTGCTAGGTTGAATTAACAAGTCCCGTGTGATCTCGTTGTAGTATAAGTTGTTATTGGTAGTAGTCATCATTAGTTCATAAACAACATACGCAGGTCGTATAGTCACTAGGCGGGTCTTTATTTCTTTCTAGGCTCGTGGGTGCTTTTTCAGAGAGGAAAAATAGAGAGGGTAAGGTCAAATTATTATATCGTAAATCATGTTCGGTACTACTATGCGAAATCCATACGGGGGAAACCGGGAAGCCCCCGTCTGCCTCTCACGAAAGCCCAGCCGAAAAAAAAAGACCGATTTTTTCTCTTCTTCCGTTGCTCATCCCGGGGTGAGAGGGTCCCCCACTTCCGCTTCCGGTCAATATCCGGAACTTCCGTTTTGATTTTTAAATCTCGTTCTGGTGTCATTCGTCGGTCAATTGCTGGCACCCCATTGAGTGTTTACCCTTCTAAACTTTAACCTTTGTTCTTATTTCTTTTTCTTCTCTTTCTCCAGAAATCCGAATACGTTTTCTTTTCAATCCTCAAATTCCTCGTAAACCATAATAATTACGCTGAAGGTTATCAACCCTTTTCGGGTCATGTAAAGCCGAATCAAGTCATTTTGATATTAGATTGCTTACAGCATCTACTGTTGTTTAAATGGTCACCCATTTAATTATTGACCAGGCTCATCGCTGCTTAACTTCGGTCCTCTAGCGGAAACAGGTGCTTTCGACGTGACTTGACTGAAACCTGCTGCTGCTGTTGATGATGATGATAAAAATCTTCAGTTCTTTGGTTTAGAAGGAAATTTCCATTGTTTTAAATTTCTTAAATAGCAGGAACGCATTTATTTATGAGCAAATATTAATTTGTTCCAAAATTAAAAGTATATTCGGTCACTTTACTTTTAGTCATACACGTACAGATGTTAAAAGGACTTAGTATTCTTAGAGACGTATTTAAATACCATTAACGAATTTATGTATGTATTCATAGAAACTGTAACGCTGGTGAATTGCCAGTAGACAAGTCGTGACCCTCTACGTGCAGTTGTGATCTGCATGTCGGTCTAGTGATAAAGAAGGCGTGGGAAGACGAAATTTGGTAACATCAAGGAAGCAGACACGAGACTGTTTTCAGAGTCAATAATCAAAAAGACAAATATCTAAGGTTTTTTTATATAGTTTTTTTTAATATATTATAGACGCTTGATTGGTCATTTTTTACATTTCCACCTGAAGATAGATTAAAACACATGGAACTTATAGTATTGGATGTTAATAGTCTCATAATTTTATTCTATACGTTTATATATATATATAATATATTATATATATATATATATATATATATAAGAAGTAAACAAACAAACAAATGTGTTTGATATGGCTTTTTTTAGCCGACAATTTTTGGGAGAATATGTACTTAATTGAAGACGTACCTAATTTTGAAAATTAATTAATTAATAATTAATGAATTAGGCGGGCATGCTTATTCAAATGTAAGGCTAAACAAATTGAGAAAAATCAATCTCTGTATGTAGGCTGAAATGTACATACAGAGATTGATTTTTCTCGATTTGTTTAGCCATACATTTGAATAGGTATGCCCGCCTAATTCATTAATTATTAATTAATTAATTTTCAAATTTAGGTACGACTTCAATTAAGCTCATATTCTCCCAAATATATATATATATATATATATATATGTGTGTGGTGTGTGTGTGTGTGTGTGTATGTGTGTGTGTGTATGTGTGTGAACAGTGAAGGATTTGAATAAATCCGACATAATGTGGTTGAGAATAGAGGAAATTGTGGATATAACAACACAGACAGTTAAATTCAGTTGATATTTCGCCTCATTATTGGATGAAGCTTCTTCAGAACTTTATTGAATAAATAAACATACTTTATCAAATAAGTTCTGAAGAAGCTTCATCCAATAATGAGACGAGATATCAATTGAATTTATGCTGTGTTTGTTGTTATATCCACACTTTCCTGTATTCTCAACCACACACACACACAGACACACACATTTATATATATATATATATAATTATATATATATATATATATATGTGTGTGTGTGTGTGTGTGTGTGTGTGTGTGTGTTAGGACACGTAAAAGCGAATTCATCTTAAAAGCGATGGAAAAAATTTCTAAAAGGAAAGTTAGGGTACCCTTATAATTAGATGAATAATCTAAAATAAATATTATTTTTTTTCGGTCAATTCTCATCAGAGAAATACATTGAAAGCAGGTTTATACGAAGGTTGGAATTGGTGAGAGAAAAAGGTTGTTTTTTTTTCCTTTTCATAGGAGGCGGGAAGATTAAGAGAAATATTATATATATATATATATATATATATATATATATATAATATATATATATATATATATCAAACACTTACAGCGTCGCCATACTCACGCCATAAAATAAAATAGATGTCATAGTTCAAAACGTCTCCTTTTTCAAACACTCAAAAATTTTTTAAACAGACTGATGACAAGGATTACCACTCACTTTTCTCGTTATTCTGTGATAATAATTTCTTAATCTTATGCCCTGAAGATAATCTAATTAATAGATCGAAACACTGCAGCGTCGGCGAAATAACTCACCACTTAACCCATTTAAACCTGTGTTTTTTCATTTTTCTTAATGTACTACATACCGGTCGATTCACTTACTTTCTTCATATATATATATATATATATATGTGTGTGTGTGTGTGTGTGGTGTGTGTTTGTTGTGTGTGTGTTCTGCATCATTAGAAAAGTTGAAACTAAAATCCCGTTCGTTCCAAGATATCTACTCGGCCTATTCATTCTTATCAGGATTTCGTAGATTAGAAATAAAAGTAGTATAAGAATTTTCCTACGCTTGCGCAAGGATTAATAGCCATTGTGTCTACTCCAGTTATTTGCTACGACGGTAGAGGACGCAGAACGAGACGAACAAACCATAACCAACCGCATATCTAAGAATGTATGTATTGTCAACCCTCGCGTGCGATATCACAGTGAAAGTGAATCCGGATCTCCAGTGTCGCAGATACCTCCCCTTCGAGCTAATAATTCCCTCAATCCTAGTTTACATAGTAACACGTCGTTATTCCCTTGCAGATCCTTGGCTTTGACAATAATAACCCAAGAAACCGTTGGGCTGACCTTCTGATTTAGATCGGAAAATTAAAACAGGAAAGTTTGTTGGTGGTCCCTCAATCCGACAGTTTTAACTACTTCAGTTACAATTTGTGCGATACTGATTGGGTTTATCGGTTTTAAGGGGATTAAGATTGTTTTTAATTACGTTTGCTTTAAAAAAAATAAACAAACAAACCAAAATTAATAGTTAGATACATTTATATCAACCATTGAAATTGTAATTATTGAAATTCTATTATTAAGAACAGTTTTGGTGTTTAATATATGCAATGTTAATTTAATTACTTATTTAAAAAATATTTTTAAACATTAAAATGTATAGTCATTTGGTTTTTGTTGTTTATTTTTTTTAAGCAATACGTATATTAAAACAACTTAATCCCATAAAAACCGTAACCCAATTCGAAAAAGTTAATTCATAGACTGTAGCTAAACTGTCCATTGGGGACCAGCAAAAAATGTCCTTTAATTTTCGACCAAAATCAGAGTCAGCCGAAAGTTTGATATATCAAGTAAAAGAATAATTCAAACCAATTCAAAAACATATCTCTGTAAATAGTGAGCAAGCTACTTCGAAAAAATCTCAGTGCCAAAGAAGTTAATGTTGTTGGAGAAATACACTTTCTGCAGAACACAGTCGAATATGCAAACAGACAATATATATAATTAGTTATATATATATATATTAGTTATATTTATGTAATATATATTGATATATTATATATATAGAGAGAAGAGAGAGAGAGAGATAAGATAGACGAGAGAGATAGAGAGATTAGATTAGATAAAGAAGAGTAGTTGAAATAATAGAGTTTAGTAATCCAGGATTTTGACCTTATTCGATGTAATACTCCATTTTTTTTAATACAAGTTTTATCCAATACTTACATAGCATTTTCAAAAAATTGTGCTCTTAAGCAGACAGAAAAGACAAACATCACACTCACACACAAACGCATAATATATAGTATATATATAATATATTATATATAATATATATGTGTGTGTGTGTGTGTGTTGTGTGTTTATGTGTGTGGGTGTGGTAATGTGATTAACCTTCTTTTTACAGACAATGCTATGTAAGTATTGAATAAAAAGTTGTTAAAAAATGGAGTATTACATTTGAAATAAGTCAAAATCCTGGGATACTAAATCTAGTATAATTCAACTACTCTTCGTTTATCTATCTATCTCTCTATCTCTCTGCTCTTCCTGCCTGATCTCTGCTCGCCTCTCTCTCGTTTCCGCTTATTAGTATTAATAAATAAATATATATTATATAGAATTATATATAATATAGTATATATATATTTATATGTATATATTGTCTGTTTGCAATATTCGCTGTGTTCTGCATGAAAGTGTATCTCCACAACATTAACTTCTTTGAGCCTGAGATTTTCGAAGTAGCTTGCCTATATTTTTTAGCAGAGATATGTTTTGATGGTTTGAGATTATTTCTATTGATATTGTCAACTTTCCGGCTGACCCTGCTGAATTTTGGGCGGAAATAAAAGGGAATTTTTTTTGGCTGGTCGGCCAATGACAGTTTCAGGCTACAGTCCTATGAATTGACTTTTTGCGAATTGGGTTACGGTTTTATGGGATTAAGTTTGTTTTTAATTACGTAATTGCTTAAAAAAAAAATAACAACAAAAAAACGCAATTAAACTATACAATTTAATTTAAAAATGATTTTTTAAACTAAGTAATTGGAAAATTATACATTGGCAATATTAACACAAACAACTGTCTTAATAATAAAGATTCAATCAATTCATTTCAATGGTTTGATTAAATGTATATTAATTTGGTTTTTTTGTTGTTTATTTTTTTAAAGCAATACGTACATTAAAAACAATCTTAAATCCCCTAAAACCGTAACCCCAATTCGCAAATTGTAACTGGAGGTTAAACCTGTCATGGGACCACCAAACAAACTTTCCGTTTTAATTTTCCGATCTAAATCAGAAGTCAAGCCGCAACTTTCTTGCGGTTATTATTGTCAAAGCAAGATTGCAGAATAACGACAGTGTTAACTATGTAACCTAGGAATTGAGGAATTTATTAGCTCGAAAGGGGAGGCTAATAGTGCGACTGAGATTCGGTAATCAATTACTGTGATATCGCAAGAGGGTTGCTAAATACATACAATTCTTAGATATGGGTGGTTATGGTTTTGTCTCGTTCTGTGTCCTCCACCGTGTAGCAAAATAACTGGAGGTAGAAAAATGCTATAATCTTGCGAAGCGCGTAGAAAATTCTATCTAACTTTATTATTTATCTTCAAATCCTGAAACGGAATGATAGGCCGAGTAAGGATATCTTTGGAACGAAACGGATTTTAGTTTCAACTTTTAATGGATGGCAGAACACACACACACACAAACACCCCACACACACACACACACACACATATAATATATTATATATATGAAGAAGTAGTGATCCGACCCGTATGTAGTACATAAGAAAAATGAAAAAACACAGGTTTAAATGGTTAAGTGGTGAGTTTTTCCGCCGACGCTGCAGTGTTTCGATCTATTAATTAGATTTCTTCGGGCATAAGATAAGAAATTATTTATCAACAGAATAACGAGAAAAGTGAAGTTGGAATCCTTGTCATTCAGTCTGTTTAAAAGAAAATTTTGAGGTTTGAAAAGGAGACGGTTTGAAATATGACATCAATATTTTATTTTATGGCGTGAGTATGGGAGCTGTAAGTGGTGTATATATTATATATATAAATATATATAATATATATATTATATATATAATTAGTATATATATATATTTCTCTTAATTTGCTCGTTCCTATTTGAAAAGGAAAAAACCACCTTTTTTCTCCAAGCATTCCAACCTTCGTATAACCTGCTTTCAATGTAATTTCTCTGAATGAGAATTGACCGAAAAAAATAATATTTAATTTTAGTTATTCATCTAATATGAAGGTACCCTAACTTTCCTTTTAGAAAATTTTCCATCGCTTGTAATGATGAATCGCCTTTTACTGTCCAACACACACACACACCACACACACAGCACACACGACACATATATATATTATATATATATATATATTATATATTATAAATGTGTGTGTCCCTGTGTGTGTGTGTGGTTGAGAAGTACAGGAAGTGTGGAATAATCAACAAACACAGCATAAATTCAAATTGATCTCGCTCTCATTATTGGATGGAAGCTTCTTGCAGAACTATTTGATAAAGTAATGTTTATTTATTCAATAAGAGTTCTGAAGAAGCTTCATCCAATAAGGAGGCAAATATTCTGACGATTTATACTGTCTGTGTTTGTTATAACTCTCCACCGAATTTCCTCTAATTCTCACCAATTATGTCGGAATTTATTCAGAATCCTTCACTAGTTCACAACACATCACACACACACACACAACACACACACACGACATACACACACATATATATAGAATATATTATATATATTTTGGGAGAATTGAACTTAATTGATAAGTCGTACCTAATTTGAAAATTAATTAATTAATAATGAATGAATTAGGTCGGGCATACCTGTTCAAATGTAGGCTAACACAAATCGAGAAAAATCATTATCTCTGTATGGACATTCCAGCTACATACAGAGAATTGATTTTCTCATTGTTAGCCTTACATTTGAATAGCATGCCCGCCTAATTCAAAATTAACTAAATTAATTATAATTTTCAAAAATTAGGTAACGTCTTGCATTAAAGTACATATTCTCCAAAATTGTCGGCTAAAAAAGCCATAATCAAACACATTTGTTGTTTGTTTTACTTCTTATATTTATATATATATTATTATATATATAATATATATTATAATAAACGTATAGAATAAATTTATGAGACTATTAACATCCAAGTACTATAAGTTCCATGTGTTTTAATCTACTCTTCAGGTTGGAAATGTAAAAAAAATGAACCAATCAAGCGGTCTATAATATATTAAAAAAAAACTAATAAAAAACCTAGATATTTGTCTTTTTGATGTATTGACTCTGAAAACAGTCTCGTGGTCTGCTTCCTTGATGTTAACCAAAAATTTCGTCTTCCCACGCCTTCTTAATCACTAGAACCGACATGCAGATCACAACTGCACGTACGAGGGTCACCGACTAAATGTCTACTCGGCAATTCAACCAGCGTTAACAGTTTATGGATATACATACATAAATCGTTAATGGTGATTTAAACTACGTCTCTAGAAGAATACTAAGGTCCTTTTAACATCTTGTACGTGTATGACTAAAAGTAAAGTGACCGAATATACTTTTAATTTTGGCAACAAATATAATATTTTGCTCATAAAAGTATGCGTTCCTGCTTTTAAGACAATTTAAAACAGGGAAAATTTCCTTCTAAACCAAAGCACTGAAGATTTATCATCATCAAAACAGCAGCAGCAGTTCATCAAGTCACGTCGAAGCACCTGTTTCCGCTGAAAGGACCGAAGTTTAACACGATGGCCTGGTCAATAATTAAGTGGGTGACCATTTAAACAACAGTAGATGCTGTAAGCAATCTAAATCAAAATGACTTGATTCGGCTTTACATGACCCGAAAAGGGTTGATAACCTTCAGCGTAAATATAGGGACGAGATGTGAGTTATTTGATAAGTATATATGTTATTCGGATTTTCTGGAAGAAGAGAAGAAAAAGAAATGAAGAACAAAAGGTTTAAAGAGTTTAGAAAGGGTAAACACTCAATGGGGTGGCCAGCAATTGAGCCGACGAATGACACAGAACGAGATTTAAAAATCAAAACGGAGTTCGGAATATTGACCGGAAGCGGAAGTGGGGACCTCTCACCCCGGGAAATGAGCAAACGGAAGAGAGAAAAAATCCGTCCTTTTTTTTTCGCTGGGCTTTCGTGAGAGGCAAGACGGGGGCTTCCCGGTTTCCCCGCGTATGGATTTCGCATAGTAGTACGAACATGATTTACGATATAATAATTTGACTTACCCTTACTTCTATTTTTCCTTTCTCTGAAAAAGCACCCACGAGCCTATGAAAGAATATAAAGACCCGCCTGTGGACTATACGACCTGCGGTGATGTTGTTTTATGAACTAATGAGACTTTACTACCGAAATAACAATTATACTACAACGAGATCAGCACGGGACTTGTTAAATTCAACCTAGCAATTTCTAATTACTGAGTTCACCTTGTATATTTGTTTACATAAACCTTATCCTAGTATTGTTGTGACCAACCTATTATTTCGTTGTTAACTCGAATTAACAAATATAGATTAGTGGTAGAATTTTTATGCTAGTTACAAATTCAAACCTATAAAAACTTAGTTTAAATAGCATAAAGCTTCTTTCTTTCTTTCTTTTTTTGTTCAAACTTCTTTTCTTTTTTTTTTCCACTCTTTCTTTCCTTTTTTTTTCAAACTTCATTCTTTCTTTTTTCAACTCTCGTTTTCTTTTTTTTTTCAAACTTCTTTCTTCTTTTTTTCCAAACTTCTACCCTCTTTTTTTTATTTCTTTTTTCAAACTTCTTTCTTTCTTTTATTTTCAAAAAAACTTCTTCTTCTTTTTTTTCAAACTTCTTTCTTTTCTTTTTTTTTAAAACTTCTTTCTTTCCTTTTTTTTTCAAACATGCTTCTTTTATTTCAAACTTCTTTCTTTTTTTTTTCAACTTTCTTTCTCTTTTTTTGCAAACTTCTTTCTTCTTTTTTTTTAAAAACTTCTTTCTTTTTTTTCACTTCTTTCTTTCTTTTTCAACTTCTTCTTTCCTTCTTTTGTTCAAACTTCCTTTCTTTCTTTTATTTTCAAACTTCTTCTTTTTCTGTTTTTTTCAACTTCTTTCTTTCTTTTTTCTTTTTTTTCAACTTCTTTCTTTCTTTTTTTCAAAACTCTTTCTTTTTTTTTTTCAAACTTTCTTTCTTTTTTTTTTCAAACTTCTTCTTCTTTTTTTCAAAATTCTTTCTTCTTTTTTTTTAACTTGCTTTCTTCTGTTTTTTCAAACTTCTTTCTTCTTTTTTTTTTCAAAAAACTTCCTGTTCTTCTTTTTTTTTTTTTCAAAAACTCTTTCTTTCCTATTTTTTTTTCAACTTCTTTCTCTCTCTCTCTCTTCTTTTTTTTCAAA
>CM042161.1:50793324-50810824 GCA_023376005.1 Doryteuthis pealeii
CACACACACACCACACCACACACATATATATATATATATATGGAAACTTAATGAGTTGATTTTGTAAAGCGATTCTGGTTTATATTGATCCTTTTTTAAAATTTTATGAATGATGAAGGCCTCTAATAGGCAATATATTGAGAATATTAAATGATTACAGAAATGACTTTCAATGCGTTCTTTATATCAGAAAATAGTTATTCATTTGAAAGTTAAATGAGAATACCACTTTATGTGTCTTGCTTTAAAGATTACAATATGCTGTAGCATTGTCGAAAAGATGTATATATATATATATATATATTATATATATATATATAATATATATATTATATAATATACCAAACTTGTTGTAAATGATCGCGGTGAGAAAAACCCCAACAAATAGTTTGGATTGTAAAATTACTACCAAACATCACTCCGGGAGAACAACATTTTTAGACAAGACAAGATAATCGTACTAACCAAATACAAAACTGTCAGGGAAAACTAAAGCTAATAATAAAAAAGTGCTCAAATACCTAAGTTAGAGCAAAATAATAAAGATAAATAAATGAGTCAGATAAACCCTACTAAATAGTTTCGCTTTTAATGCTCTTCAGGGCTAAGATCTTAAGCCGCTGAAGAGCACTAAGGAAACCTTTTCGTAGGTTTATCTGACTCATTTGATTTCTCCCTCTCTCTCTCTCTCTCTCTCTCTATATATATATATAATATATATTATATATATATATATATATATAGATGATAGATAGATAGATAGAATAGATTATTTTATTTCTAAACTCTACTAGTATGGCAAAACACAGGTAATTCCGTTTTCAAATTGAAAATAAAATTTCAAACTGTGATCGGGGGGGGGGGGGAGTGTTTAAAAAAAGAAAAGACCGGCACATCCTGTACTTTTCCTGAAAATAATTATCAAGTTTCGTATAATAGTGGCCAAAAGAAAAAACACCGGGTAGTTTTCTAAGTTGTATATGTTACTAAAGTGCTGCAATCTACATTAAGTAGAGCAAATGATTATAACGGCCTACATAGTCAGACACTATCTACCTGGATGTTCTTCAAGGTAATTATATATATATATATATATTATATATAATATATTATAATATATAGCTCTCAAACTCTTTTTTTGGTTGAGCTCTCTGGAAAGGAAATTTGCATGTGGGGGTGAATCACACAAACTGGCAAGGCTTTTCCTTAATCAACTGATAGAGCTCTCCTTAGCAGGCCTTTATGTATGAATGTATAGTACATTTTTATCAGTAAAATTTCAACTTTCATAAAATATGTTGTGCTGATAGCCCGGTTAGTGGAAATTCCTGACGAGAAATTGCTTGAGTTTCGATCCCGCCCAAAGGCAGCTTGGGGAACTAGTCATACTGAAGATATGTGATACCAGCGAAATTAGCAGATTGTGGATGACACAAGTCACACGACACACATATATATATATATATATATATAGGGACGTTATGCACAGGTAGTAGATGGACCATACCCGGCGCGCGCGTATCACTACAGGCAGATATAAGATCCCCAGCGTGATGGATGATAGCACGAGATGTGGCTCGAGTGTCTGCGTGAGCGAAACTATTTATAGATTTATCTAGGATACGCTGCTGCTCACAAGTTCTTATCCACTCACGGTGGTAGCGAGAGGTGAAGATCGAGTGTTTATATATATCCTTCTGATACGAGGTGGCGTGAGAGAGTGAATCTTAGTTCACTCTCAGTTACTCACTAAGGAGTCTCATGGCTATTCGATAACATGCATTGTCGAGGTAGTGAGGAGAGACATAAAATCAGTATATCGCGATCGGTGGTATGTGTATATAGCTATATGAGTCTCTGTGTCACTGAGAGTAGTAGGCTGATGGGTCTGTTCGCAGTGTGTTTTAGAGGAATTGAGAGCGTATATATAATTTGTGATTTCTAAGTGTTGTGTTTTTCATTACTAGTGAACTAACTAGTCTGGGAGGAGCGCTTCAGCGCCGCAATATTAAACTGAGATCATGAGAGAGAGGAGAGTAATCTCCCATCATCCCACTTTTTAGTTTCCATTCTCCAAGTGTCAGACGTCAGCATCGTATTGTATCTATCGTAGAGCTTATATATGGGAGCGATTCATATCTAGTAGTCCGATGGAGAAGAGCTATACGGAGAGTAGAAGAGTGTAGAGCTATATTAGATAGGATGGAGAGGGGCAGCTCAGTGTCTTGAAGTGTACGCTTTTAATATGTCGATTAGTATCCTTAGAGTCTCCTCTCTCTCGAACGATAGATCCGTCCCGCTATGTTATTTGTGTCACTCTCTCTCTCATCTTAGTTGTAGAGTCAGAGTAAGAGAGTGACATGCAGTTAAATAGACGTAAGAATGTATCTATATAATAGTCGCGATAGAGAGGAGAAATAGTGGAGCTCAGTGATAGCATTATATATATTTCTGATATCTATATATTTATATAGTTCTATGTACATTAATATATAATATATATAGTATTATGCGTATAGTAAGAAATATATAATATATGTATATAAATTAGTTTCCATAATTCATATACCTATGTACAATGCACATATTGTAAGCACAATCAAACTATGCGCAACCAAAATTATAATTGTTACTTCAGTCTAACCCTTCTCTTGCTCTCTCTCTCTCTGTATATATATATATATATATATATTATATATAATATATATATATATGTGTGTGTGTGTGTGTGTGTGTGTGTGTATATTGTGCATGTGTGTATGTATATACATTTATATATATAATATATATATTGTATATATTTGTGTATATATATTATATATATATATATATATATATATAATATAGGAGGTATATACTTATAACGTGTGAAATGCATGTATACACAAAAACATACACAGGTCTATGTAAAACAACACACACACACACAGTCTCATAGGCACCAGGTTATCACCACGCACACACATATACATATGGGTGTGTGTTTATTTGTGCATGTGTGTGTGCGTATATATTATATATATGCGCTATGCCTTGTGTGTGTGTCGTGTGTGTTTTTGGTTCTGTTTTTTTGTTTTTTTTTTTGAGAGTATTATCAGAAAACACCATCCATTTAGCGCCTTCTCATAGATTCGCTTCCCGACTCCATGTCGCCCTGGGCAGAATATTTTTTCAATAGTTTCAATGGACAAAAACTTACTAAAACAAAAAAAAAAAAAAGAAGACGAAGAGACAATATAAAATCTTTTAAATTATATGACCTATGAGTAATCTATTTTCATCTCTAATCGATTAACGTCTCTCACAGAGAAGAACTTTTTATAGTCGAAATAAAAAAGGCAAAATCCTAGAATATGAACATATTTATTATAGCTGGCAGCACTAGTGTGAATTTTTTTTATATTTCCTGATAAACACACATTCTGACATTAAAATTTCGAAACTTTTATCAACACCAGAACTATGTGATCTCGGTACTAAAACTTAAATTGCGTGGTTATATATAATGCACTCTGGGTAATTACTTGCTGTGTAATTACTGTAGTATAAAATGGACACGATGAGAAGAGTTCAAATCCTGGACGAGGCTGTTTGCATTTCACATACTTCTAATACCCTTGGGAAGGCATGAATCTAAGTATTCTCCCTCCACTTATGAAAAAATATTAGGGCCCACTTGGCTCTTTAATTTTGTTATGGCAACTAATTTAGAAGAAGGAAAACTGTGAATTTAAAGCAGCTAAAGTCGTCGGAGTCGCCTAAAGTCGGGTATCAGCAAATCAACAAGGGAGTCTATCCTCTTTTCACTAGTGCTAGACCAAGGAGATATTTTTAGCGTCTGAGATTGTAGCGCCAACACCAACCATCAGCTCCATATTTTAACCGCATATAATCCTGTGCTACTCATACGCTGGGTTGTCGAGGGCCGTATCGATCTAGGAACCTGTGCCCTTGCTTAACGTTAAGGCGTCAGGCGCTCGATTTTTTTGGCAACTCTCTCCCACGTGTTTTGTGTCAATGTGGAATATCTCCATGTCTCTTCTGCAGACATCTTTAAATCGTTGGTATGGTCTACCTACCGATCGGGCGACTTTTACTAATTCACCATACAAAAGAACTTTTGGAATGCGGCCATTTTGCATTCGTTTAATACTATCTATTTTTTAGTATAGACAAAAAAAAAGGAATTACAGTTACAAGGGCATTGAAAAAACTTTTTAAAATGGAGTTTTCCACTCCGGCCAGCATAAAAGTAAAACTGAGTCCTGACTCTGCTTTATATGCTGACCATGTGCTTATATTCCCTACCCTAAAGACAGAAGAAGAAGAAGAAGAAGAAGAAGAAGAAGAAGAAGAAGGAAAATAAGAAGAAGAAGAAGAAGAAGAGAAGAAGAAGAGAAGAAGAAAGAAGAAGAAGAAGAAGAAGAAGAAGAAGAAGAGAGGGAAGGCAGGAAAATAAAAGAAGAAGAACAAGAACAAGAACAGAACAAGAAGAAGAACAACAACAACAAGAACAAGAACAAAAACAAGAAGAGGCAGGGAAAATAAAGAAGAAGAGAAGAAGAAGAAGAAGAAGAAGAAGAAGAAGAAGAAGAAGAAGAAGAAGAAGAGGAGGAGGCAGGGAAAAAAGAAAGAGAACAAGAACAAGAACAAGACAAGAAGAAGAACAACAACAACAAGAACAAGAACAAAAACAAGAAGAGGCAGGGAATAGAAGAAGAAGAACAAGAAACAAGAACAAAGAACAAGAACAAGAAGAAGAATGAATGAATCGCATAAAATACTCTGAGGTGAAGACGGATCATGCTATCCCAGCCATGAGACCAGCCCTAGTGTTGATTAACAAAAACAAAACAAAAAAGAAGAGAACTTACCAACTGGTGGACTTTGCGGTTTCGGCAGTTCACAGGGTGAAGCTAAAGGAAAATGAAAAGATGGATAAATACCTGGACCTTGCCAGAGAATTGGAAAAGTCAGTGGAATATGAGAGTGAAAGTGATACCAATTGTAGTGGATGCACTTGGAACAGTCCCAATGAACCAAGTTGAATGTATCCTCCGAAGGAAAAATAACTAAAATTAAAATTAACACTTTTATTACAAAATTTGTAACCCTACCCCTCTCCTACACTGCCCTGAGAAATTATCCATTAGTATAGATAGCATGGTCATAGAAAAATAGGACTGTGCGTCCTGGTGACTCCTTGTCAAACAAGGAACGTAAATGAGTGAAAAAGAGCAACTCCAACAGGCATCACTGTTTGCTTGCAGTGATTGCAATCAAGAGGTGGACTGTTCACTCACTCACACAGCTGCAGATTAAAGGGAAAAAAGTGGACACTACGCCATCGTCTTTAGTAGAGCGGAAGGATGCCAATCAATCATTTTGACTACTACTATCTATTCACTGCTAACATATTTACTAACTTTGGCCCTATCTTGGGCTAGACGGGCGGTTGGAGAGGCCCCCTCCGAGCAATCAGCTGGTCACGTCGAGCCCTAGCACCTATATGACCCGGAGTGGTAGTACCTGTTAAGGTCCCATCTATGGGTTAAATAGAAAACTTGAGTTTATAAACAAAATTGTATTATCCATTAAAAATGAAATTATTTCAAAACTTTGTCAGCATTAAACTTTTTTTTTATCAATCGAAGTATTCGGCATAAAATAACCCAAGGGGTTGACATGCCGTAAAACCCAACCAACCAACAACCAACATATTTACTATTCTATTTACTACTCCTAATTTAGGTAGAATAGGGCCGGGTTAGCTTAATCGATAGAGCGTTTGGTTAGAAACCACAAGGTTCCTAGTTCGATACCGGTCCTCGCAAACCCAGCGTATGAGAAGCACAGGGATTTGTGCGGGAAAGTAAAGAGCTGATGGTAGGTGTAGCGCTCCACCTCAGACGCGAAAACAATCTCCTAGTGAAAAGGGGATAGACACCCGCGCTGATTGGCTGATACCGTCATTAGGTCACCCCGACGAATTTACTTACTTATTTAGGTAGAATAGCTAGATTCATATCCCCCTCTCCGAAGGTGTTAGAGCTATGTGAAATGCAGACAGCCTTGTTCATGATTTGAGCTTGAGTATCCGAATGTACTTTCAACGATGATCACTATTACGCCCGAACGCCTCTTCAAACAAATTGTTGTTCTTTTTACTTCTATTCTTCTTCTGCTCATCTTTGGTATGTTGCGTTAATCTTCTAGCGTCTGGACTTCGTCTTGGTGGTCGGTCGCACTTAATTCATTTCTTCTTCTAGATCAGTCTTGTTGCCAAGAGATTCATCAACCACAAAACCATATTACTTATGTAAGCTTTTATTTACTTAACTAACATCTTCATCTAACTAACATAGCGCGCGTATGCAGTGAGCTCTAGCTAAGGCCTTATCTGCCTGACGTCCAAGCTGAAACTGAAGACCCAACCAGGTCCCACGTGACTTCACGTATTTCGCGGGCTTTCTGTAATATTCCATGGAAAGTCCGCGAAATACGTGATATGAAAAGGGCCATCCCTTCAGAGATACAGGGGATTGACAATAATCTATGCATAGATTATGTAACAAAATGATTATAGAGAGACAAATATTAGAAGTCCAATTTGAATAAAATGCAACCAAGCACTGAAATTATTGATTATAATTAAAGTTTTACAAATGAATGAAATGTCGGCTTTACGAAGATGGTATGCCGCTAAACAAACAAATGAATAAATAAACCAGCTAACCGACCTCTAAAAAAACCTATGTGGGACCCAATACAAAGCCATTCTAACACAAAGCCCATCATTCTTGGTATCCAAGAACTTTTTTTTCGAGATACCAATATCGTTTATTTATTTATTTTTGATATCAATATGGTTTATTATTACTGTATGGTGTACTGTATGGTGAACTAGTGGAGGGCACCCGACCGGCAGGGAGACCACGCCTACGCTTCAAAGATGTCTGCAAGAGTGACCTGAAGACATGCCGCATCGACATAGACACGTGGGAGGCTTGTGCAGAAGACCGTGCTACCTGGCGCTTCCTCGTCAAACAAGGAACAAAAAGAAGTGAAGAAGAGAGGAAAAAAGCTGCCTCAGAAAAGAGAGCTAAAAGAAAGGAGAAACAGCAGCACCCCCAACACCTACAGAAAGCATCACCTTTTGTTTGCAGCCATTGCACCAGAGACTGCCATTCGAGGATCGGTCTGTTCAGCCACTCACCTAGCTGTAAGAGAGAGAGAGAGAGAGAGAGAGAGAGAGAGAGAGAGAGAAACTACGCCATCTTCTAAAAAAGACGGAAGTTTGCCAACCATGGTTTATTTATTTATTTTTGTCAATTACAACGTCGTTCCCTTCTGAGGTCTTCTCTACCGACTCTTGTTTTTCCGCTAATACAAAATAATAAGTAAAACACAACTATGAGATCAGTAGTGTGAACATCACTTAAAGAAAAATGAATTATCTCAAAATTACTCGCCCATTATCATATTGAGGCGGTTTAGCTCAGTAGATAGAGTGCTCGGCTGGGAACGTCAAGGTTTCTGGTTCAGTACCTGCCCTCGGCAACTTAGCGTATGAGTAGCACTAATATCTATGCGGTAAAGTGTTAATGGTAGATGTGGTGCTCCGTCTTAGACGCTAAAAAACGTTATTGTCTAGCGCTAATGAAAAGGGGATAGACTTCCTCGCTGGCTGGCTGATACCGACTTTAGGCCACCACTTTTATCACTTGAACAAAAATTCAGTATAGCCATGAGTAGAAGTTGAATCGACAAGGGTTATTTTTCAAACACAGGAGAAAATTAGTATTATCTATGTTATTCAGACTATTGTCCTCATATTCATTGTTATCTGTATAATTTTTCGGCCAATGTACTCTCCGGCCTTCTTCAGGTATTTATTATCGGACTCGGTAACCTTCTCTGACTCGGGAACTTTCTTGTAATTGGGAACCTTCTTGTCGTAATCGGGAGCCATCACGGAACTTGCTGGGGTAGAGGATGGGGTAGCTATGGTTAGCGGAATGAGAACAGGATACTCCCGTGGACTGAATAAAGGGTTAGGTTCAAAGTTCCGTGATAGTTCCCGATTACGACAAGAAGGTTCCCGAGACCGAGAAGGTTCCCGAGTCCGACGAGAAATACCTAAAGAAGGACGGAGGATACATCGACCGAAAGGTTTTCCAGATTACAATGAATAACACAGATAATTCTACTCATCAAGCCACATCTCAAACAATCTGAGAATTAGGAGAAAATCTTCGAAAATAATGCTTCTTATCTAATTCTACAGACACAACTAATACAAAAGCTCAAAGTGATTGATAGTAACGTATTTGATAACAGTCCTCTCTAAACGCAAATCCTAGATTACCTGCAACATACAGTCAAGGCGATTTCAGTAAGTCTATTAACTAATAGAATTCTTTTTACAAATATAGTAAATATTCTATAACAAATTGCCTTAAAAAACGACAAAGTTTTTAAAAATTTAAGAATAAATTGGATGATTTAATAAATAAAATGGTATGAAAAAGAAATTAAAGGAGCATTTAGGAACTATCAGATGAATTGCTTAACAGAATTTGATCAGTATGTAGATATCTTATTATAATGGAGATTGCGTGTTTTTCTGTCTGTAACCGAAACTGTATTCTACTCAAGTCACATTCCCTTAGTTATTGACATCACATTCTCCATGATTTTATTTTTATCTAAATCTCAATTATTAATAAAATTGTCTTACATTATTAATACTGTTAACTATGTCTACGTACTGATAACATGCAATTATATTTATATATACAACAAAATAGCGTTTACAGTGTGACGGAAGGCTAATTTGCATATTAATATTAAAAAATCGAATTTAATAAATATGTGCTTAGTATTATTGATTTCTAACTGTTTGGTTTTATTTTAATGAATATAAGCAAAAGTCTCTTCAATGAATCTTAAATAAAATCCATTAACAAGATAAAATAACTGTCATTTTATTCTTTACATCCTCTTATAACTAAATACTTAAATTAGAAAAATAACAATGAAAGACGAGAGTGATGGAAGAGTAAGTTTCAGTTGTTCCATTTTTTATTATACTCCCTCTGTTTCAAATCTTTTATTATACTCCCTCTGTTTCAAATCTTTTTATCTGTATTCTTATTTAGTTTCATTAGCCTTTCTAATTTAATACAATATTTTATTACATTAAAACTTAAATACTTGCACCCGGAGGGTGCATATATTTGCTAGTTGTATTAATAGTGGAGTTAAGAATTAATAGCAAAATGAATGAATTAAATAAAAATGAATGAGATGAGTGGAATAAATGAAAAATCTTTTCCAAGGGATCTCTCTCAAAAGTTTTTAAAAAATAAAAAATATTTTTTGAGAGACAGAGAGAGAGAGAGAGAGAGAGAGAGAGAGAGAGAGAGGAGTCCCTAATGGAAAGTTTTCCTCGTCTATTATTAGACTCTTTTGAAACATCAAATTAATATAATTATTATATAACCTATTGGAGAAGATAAAATCGGTCTCTTACCTTTGGGTGTTCTATTGAGAAATTATTTGAATTTTTTAAATATATATATCTAATCTAGTTTGGTTTACATCCGGTGGAATATTGCGACAATGTATCATTTTTTATTTTAAAATGAAAACGGTCAACTAGGGTAACTTTTTACAGTTATAAAATCAAGTAAAATAAATTAATTAGATTAATGAGTAAACAAATAAAAAGACTATCTTTAAAATTATATTAGAAAGATTGATGAATGATTTAGAAAACTATATTTTATGGGTATTTTTAAATCTAAATAGATGAAATATCATAAAATATTTTAAATTTTAAATGGCAAAGTGTGTTAATAGAATATATATTTTGTGCAAACATTCTCGTTTTAGAGGTTGATATGAGAAGATATCAAATAAAAAATTGCATTCATGCCCAAAGAGACATAACAAACAAATAATTTGTAAAAATACACAGTCACATTGATTTTAATTGGTTTTCACTCGTGACATATGTGTTGCTCCACACAGCTACTGAGGATTAAGACAAATACACGTCTGTAGTATAACACTTATATAACTTCACTTTAACCCTTCATTACAAACCTGGACTGGCGAAATTATTTCTATGTAAAAATGATATTATCAATGTTGGAATATTTTGACATACAAGGTATGCTACAATACACCACCTAAATTTATAGACTGAGCGATGTCACGTGGCTTATTCCTCCGCCAATCAACAGGCCATAATGTGTGGATGATTGACTACTTAATAGCTAATACTGAGAGACGTCTATTTGCAATCATTGAAGGAGGAATTGCAATAGTGAGGAGCACCAAGGAACAACCAAAGCCCACTTCTATTTATAGACTCACAGAGAACCATATGATTGAACTCTTGGCCAATCGCTGGCATTACTTTGCTGCTGATACAATACTTAAACCCAACAGTACTGGCCATATTTACTTTGACTTTCGTGGACGACGGACATAGGATTAAATCACTGGACCTTTAACAATACGCAGGATAGGACTTATACGCAGGATAGGACTTATTCACTTACCAAAGGATTCCATAACTCAGGACTTTTCAACTGGCCAAGGATGGCATTTAAAAACTTAACATTCATTACCAAGGATTTCCACTGGACAAGCGTTATTTCTTGAAGCCTAAAGGATGGCCCATAAAATCGTATCAATCAACGAACTTTATTGTACCAATTGCGTGTCTGTGAATGTGTGCATATTTTTTATCCTATATTTTCGAACCACTTCATCAAAACCGGCAATAGATTTAGCTGATGTTCTCATACGTTCTCATATTTGCTATTTCATAACTCAAGGAATATGCCGCCGACTTCACCTCTGCAGAGGGGTAATACCTCTACTGGGGTCACCTGTTGGCTGTGGCTGGCGACTCGTGATACTTAAGGAATTCCTGAAACGCTGAGCAGTCCATGACATGTAACACTCAATTTTGACTAGATGGGCCGTCAAAGAGATCCTCTTCGAGAAATCGGCTGTCCACGTATTCCCCAATTGCTCTTATGGCAAACCCATAACTATCTTTATGATATATATGCTAAAAAGTGGTGGTTAATGGTCTTAGTGTCCTGGGTATGACGCTACACTGCATCTAGTGGCGAGGTTCCAATTAGGGAGCTCTAGTGAGTGTAGAGTACGCCTTTATTGTCTATACTCCCAGGTTCATTCTGAGCGGGTGTGGTAGTCCCTCCACCTATGGGTAAATAGCAGGGAAAACTGGGCACTTGATCGTGGCTAGGTAACCACTCTAGAAGAATGGTAAATATATATAAAACACTATCACCCTGTCGACTGGGACAGTAGAATACACAAACTGCATCACCACAGAGGGGTAAGATCCTCGTCCTCAATGGCTACCTGTTGGCCATAGGTGGTTATCCATGAAGCTTCTTGAACAATTTACCCATTGTTGAGTATCTGGTCGCCATCCTTGGTTCCAGATGTAGTAAATAAGTAAGCAAGCCAATAAGTATCCGGTGTTATAGTATTCTTTGTAAGTCCGACGTCCAATATGATCCAAATAGCAATGAGCCAAGAATCAGACTAGTATAAATACAACAACAGCAGCAGCAGTCAACGAGTCTATAAGTAGAAGTGACTACTTGTCTCATGCCTTATATACAGAAATATTCCAACACACATAGCTGGAGAGAGAGAGAGAGTAGTTGGATTCATACCTTTCCCAATGGTATTAGCGCTATGTGAAATGTAAAAGGCTTCGTCCAGGATTTGAACTCGGGTCGACGAGTTCATTTCCTACGACTGTAACCATTACACCACGCACAGCCGATGTTTTTTTTTCTGGTGTTTTATAAATTTTCAAAATATACCCCTACAAATTTAAAAACGTCGATAATCAGAAGCTGTAAATATAAACTTGATGGTTGAAATAATAGTTGAGATTTTAGAAGAATCTTTTTATTTAGCTTGTTTTGGTACAAAGGTATATGCTGGTTGGTTGGTTGGATTTTACGACATGTCAACCCTTGTTAGGTTATTTTATCCCGAAGACATTTTGTCTGATTCATTCCTGTTGGGTATTCAATTATTTTTACTGGGAATCCAGCATGACAGCCATTTTTATTTTATTTTATTTTATTTTATTTTATTTTATTTATCTTAAATACAGCTAAGGTTTTCAAGTCCAGACTTTTTTTAAGCGATGTTGAAGGCCATTGCTCATCAGGGAGAGTTCGCTTTCAGCTCTCGAAAAATGAGTCAGTCTTTATCAGAGGCAAAAGTTTTGTAAAAAAAAAAAAGCCAAGAAAATTTAATAAGATAGAATGTGACATGAAGTAATCGTTGGTATAAATTCAGAATGATGTCCTTTTCGTGAGACAATAATCGTATTTGGGAGAGTCGACAAATTACTGACATTCAGATTTAAGCCTTTCCTCGAGCAATATTTGCTGACAAGAATTTCAGACTCGAGTCTACTTTAGGGGGTTTCCAAATGGAGGAATTGGGAGAGAGAAATAGTTGATTCTATATATTTAAAAAAAAAATGTCTGATTCCTTTTATTTAATTTTTTGTCATTGTGAGTGTGTGTGCGCGTGGTTGAATGTGTGAGTGTGTCTGACTGTCTCTTTGTCCATACGTATGTATGTGTGCATCTCTCTCTCTCTCTCTCTCTCTCTCTCTCTCTCTCTCTCTCTCTCTCTCTCTCTCTCTCTCTCTCTCTCTCTCTCTCTCTCTCTCTCTCTGATTTTCTCATGTGTATGTGTGTGCTTCTCCGTGTGCGGATGTATGTGTATCTGTCTGTTTGTTCATATGTCTATGTATGCTTCTCTCTCTCTCTCTCTACTCTCTCTCTCTCTCTCTCTCTCTCTCTCTCTCTCTTCTCTCTCTCTCTATCTCTCTCTGATTTTATTATGTGTATGGGGTGCCTCTCTATATCTAGGGGTGTATATTTGTTTATTCATATATAGGTGCCTCCGTGTGCGGGTGTATGTGTATCTGTCTGTCTGTTTGTTCATATGTCTATGTGTGCATCTCTCTCTCTCTCTCTCTCTCTCTCTCTCTCTCTCTCTCTCTCTCTCTCTCTGATTTTCACATGTGTATGTGTGTGCCTCTCTCACTATGCAGGTGTGTATATTTGTTTATTCAATATATACGTGCCTCCGTGTGCGGGTGTATGTGTATCTGTCTGTCTGTCTGTCTATCTGTTTGTTCATATGACTATGTGTGCTTCTCTCTCTCTCTCTCTCTCTCTCTCTCTCTCTCTCTTCTCTCTCTTCTCTCTCTCTCTCTCTCTCTCTCTGTATGTGTGTTTGTGTGTATGTATGTGTGTGTATGTCTGTTGGTTCATGCGTGAGTTTGTGTGTGTATGTGATGTTGTGCGTGTGTACAGGTTTTAGGAAAATCTCTTCTTTGGATTTGTGGAAGAATTTATAAGAAGCGTAAAATATTTCTTTACAAAATGTATGAGTAATAGGCATGACAAATGCTCATACTCATCATACTATGCAAATTATATTATATATATATATATATATATATATATTATATATATACATATATATATATATATATATATATATATAATATATATATATATATATATCGTGTGTGTTTTATTATTTGTTTACTTGCATGTTATCCTCGTTTTGTTCAGGCTCGTTTCCTTTTTAAAATACTAAAGCTGATTTTCCATGACTTACAAATAATTTCAATAAATCTCAAAATTCTTTCATCAAATTATATATATATATATATTGTATTGTTTTATGTATAGAGCTTCTAGTATTTGGAGTTTTTGTTTATTTTTTCTTTGTGCAGAATGTGTGTATTTTCCGTTAGAATATCTCGGTAATTAGAGTGGGGGCATGAATGTAATTTTAGGTGTTGTGAAATTGAGCTATTGTCTGATAAATGGAGGGTTAAAATTACATTCATGCCCCCACTCTAATTACCGAAATATTCCAACGGAAAATACACACATTCTGCACAAAGAAAAAAATAAACAAAAACTCCAAATACTAGAAGCTCTATACATAAAACAATACAAACCATCCTTAAACAAAATTAATTTCCAATACGGTACACACATTCTAAAATGCCTATAACACCTTTCTCACCAATTCTTCTCCTTCCAGCCTCCACATTAATATATATATATATAATATATATATATATATATATATATATATGAGAGTAAGTAAACAAACAATGTGTTTATTTTATATGGCTTTTAGCTGACAATTTTTGGAGGATATCTGCTTAATTGAAGTGATACCTAATTTTGAAAATTAATTAGTTAATAATTAATGAATTTAGGCGGGCATATATGTTCAAATGTAAGGCTAAACAAATCGAGAAAATGTCGATCCCTGAATGTACATTTCGACCTATTAGGTCTCATCATGCGCCTTTTTTTCTAGATACAAAGATAATGCATATACATTATATAAACATCATATAGCTTGATATATTTATCGACCTATTATGTCTATAACCTTGCTGATGAAACCTAATAGGTCGAAATGTACATTCAGGGATCGACATTTTCTCGATTTGTTTAGCCTTACATTTGAACATATATGCCCGCCTTTGCTAGATTTCTTAATTCGAACTTAAATTAAAAGAATTTTTTTTTTCGTCAGGGTGGCCTAAATTGGTATCAGCCAATCATCGAGGAGTCTATCCCTTTTCACGAGCGCTAGACCAAGGAGATTGTTATGCGTCTGAAGTGGAGCGCCACACCTACCATTAGCTCCTTACTTTACCCGCACAGATCCCTGTGCTACTCATACGCTGAGTTGGCGTGGGCCGGTATCGAACTTGGAAACCGATTCACGCCTATGAATATATATATATATATATAATATATATATATATATATATATATATATATATATTCTCCATATAATGTCCATAAATGTTTTTTAGTTTTTTTTCAAATAACAATTTTAACTTTATAAGATAATATAAAAATAGATTGAGAGAAAATAAATTAGGTTTTTGTTCACCTTAATCCAATATTCAGATATACCTATTGACATATACTTCGTATGCACATATCGAAGTAAAACATCGAAGTAAAATATTAAGTAAAATATTGAAGTAAAAATATTGTCAAAATATTGTCAAAATATTGCAAGTAATAGATTATAATTACTTTTTTTAAATAATTATCTGATGAAGTCCGTACAGAGTGAAACGCCATAATAACTATATAACTACAACAGAAAAGTATTTTTCTTTATTCTTCCCTATTCTATTCAACCCTTCATTTTTGTCTCTTTTAATTCCTTCCATGTTTAACCGCTAGTTGTTTTTTAAAAATCTTTTCCAATGTTGAAAATTTTTGTGAAATCTTCGTTTTTAATTCAGTTTATTTTGTGACATAGTAACACCTAAAAGTTAAACCTAATGAGTCAGATATACCTACGAACAGTTCCGCTAAATAGCTCAAAGATCTTTGCCCTGATGAGCTGCTAATCGAAACTGTTAGTAGGTATATCTGACTCATTAGGTTTAACTTCATTATTTGCTCTGCTTAGGTATTGAGCACTCTTTATTTTTTAGCTTTAGAAAATCCTGGCGTTATATATATATATTATATATATATATATATATATATATATATATATATTTATATACATAAGAGATTTATATCCGAAACTTGGTAGTAAGGGATGATTCTATATGTGATTTCAAGATCCACTGTACTAATATTGATGATCCAGTATGTATAAATACAGTGAATCCTAAATCACTAAGAGAGCTCAATGTAAAATAACCTTTTAGATTATATACAGAGCAATATTATCAATAAAGGAAGAACTCAAACAGTAATCCTATAATACATTTATTTCGACAAAATTGGCCCATATAAATCTAAGTTGATTTAAACCGGCTCCCCAAGTTTTTGCCTCATCAGATGGGTAAAAATTCACTTATGAACAAGCATCTTGTTCATAAGTGAATTGTTACCCATCTGATGAGGCAAAAATTGGGGAGCCGGTTTAAATCAACTTAGATTTATATGGCCCCAATTTTTGTCGAAATAAATTTATTATGGGATTACTGTATTGAGTTCTTCCTTATTGATATATAATATATATATATAATATAATAAATTGTTTTTTCTTTTGGCCAAGTATTATAGTATCAACCGATTATTTTCGGTTGATACGACCCTCTTGGTCTTTTCTCTTTCTCATTTTCCCCAGGTGAAGTTTTGTAGTATAGTTTTTTACAATCAAACTATTTGCCGCTTTGTTCTTAGCGCAAGGGTGTACCAACAAGTTTGGTATATATATATATATATATATATATATATATATATATATGTGTGTGTGTGGTGTGTGTGTGTGTGTGTGTGTGTGTGTGTGTGTAATTTGTGAGGAAGTGCGTCCCGGTCTCCTGCTCAAGAGTTGCTTCCCGGTGACTATTAAAATAACGACCCAGCTCAGTCTATTCAAAACTATCCATCTATCTATCTATCTATCTCAATTGTTCATATTTACCTATATTATTTTAAAACACTAAGATTTTCTTATTCATGTTTGTTTAATGTCTTGTTTTAGTTAAATAAACAAAGAATTACGAAAAAAAAAGAATCCACCCCCCCCCCAATACATTTACTTGTCGAAAATTCTTATCTCTATCTATCTCCATTTGTTCGTATCTATCTCTATTATTTTGTTTGTTTATCTATCTAGCTACCTCAGTCTATAAAAACTATATATCCATCTTCATATCTAAACAAGAATTAGACAAATTACGATAAATAACAAGAAAATTACGACGAGGGTTGTTTTGTTGATAGTCACCGGGCTAGCGGTTTTTGAGGCGGGAGACCGGGACGCACTTCCTCATAAATTACCTATATATATAATTATATATATATATATATATATATATATATTATATCTTATTATAATGGAGATTGTGTCTTTTTCTGTCTGTAACCGAAACTATATTACTACTCAAGTCACAATTC
Source organism: Doryteuthis pealeii (assembly GCA_023376005.1). NCBI lineage: Eukaryota > Metazoa > Mollusca > Cephalopoda > Myopsida > Loliginidae > Doryteuthis > Doryteuthis pealeii. The sequence goes on from CM042161.1 coordinate 50,810,325, forward strand.
CCCTTAGTTATTGACATCATATTCTCCATGATTTTATTTAAACCTTTTTAATAATTAATAAAATTGTTTTAACATTATTAATACTGTTAACCATATCTACATACGAATAAAATGCAATTATATTTATATATACAACAAAATAGCGGTTTACAGTGTGAATGGGAAGGGCTAATTTGCATATTGATATTAAAAAATCGAATTTAATAAATATGTGCTCAGTGTTATTGATTTCTAACTGTTTGGTTTTATTTTAATGAATATGAGCAAAATCTCTTCAATGAATCTTAGATGAAATCCATTAACAAGAAAAAATAAGTGTTAAGTTTATTCTTACTTCCTATTTTAACTAAATACTTACATTAGAAAAAATAGCAATGAAAAAGACGAGAGTGATGGAAGAGTAAGTTTCAGTTGTTCTATGTTTCAAATCTTTTGATCTGCATTCTTATTTAGTTTCATTAGCCTTTCTAATTTTATATAATATCTTATTACATTCAAAC
>CM042161.1:50815633-50830633 GCA_023376005.1 Doryteuthis pealeii
AACCAATCGGCATTATTATTAGCATTTCCAAATAATAAATTCTATAAATAAGAAGCATGAATCCTTGTTATTATGACATTTCTTGCAATTTATATTTTGAATGTCAAGATATTCAAGTAGAAGTTGCCAAAGGCAGCATTTAAGCAAGTATTAATACAATTTTTTTTCTATGTTTAGAGAAGGGGTTCATGGTGTAATGAGTTATCAGTTGTAGCGAAATGAGACACATTGCATTTATTCACAAGAGCCCTTGATAACCATGAGAAAGGTATGCATCCACTATTCTCCTTCCAGCTATGGTAAACTGGCTCTTTAACCTTGGTTAGGAAATAGTCTAGAAGATGTAAGTGTATTTGTGTAGGACTTACAGTTGAAAATGAAACCGGCTTCTGATATCCAGGACTTGGTAAGTGCTTTAAATAGCAGATGGGCTATTTTATTATGTTGGCATGGTTAAATCTAGATTTTTGTATGGGCTGGTGGTTTTAGTGTAGATATTTTTATACATATATACTGAAACTTGACCCATGTCCTTGTAGGTCTTCTGCGGGCATCCGGAAACCACACAGAGCTGATTGATGGTAAGCTTTGTTGGTTGGCTCACACTGGTTGTTTCATGTTTAGGTGTCCTTGGAGAACGTCCCTTGGCTTCTCTAACCGTTTCCAGCATATCTTCTTTTTCTCACCGAATGGTTGTGTATATGGAGACAAGGTGACCGTACTGCTGTTTTCTGTGGGATGTTGCACTTCCGAGATTTGTGCATAGCAGCGCACAGCATCCATTTTCTAACTTCCAGTAATTATAAAAGCAGATTAGATTTTTTTTAATCTCATATGAGTAAGGTAAACAATATAATAACAAGTATAAATTTAAAATTTAGTTAAAAAGATCATTAGGTTTATAGGTAACAAAAATTCACTCTCCAGTTGCGGACACATGGCGCAAACGGATATAAGTGTTGTTTTAATACCAGTTACTAAGTGACAACACCTCTATGTTGCAGGATGATATCCTGGCTACGGGCGAAGATAACATAGAATCCTTGACATAGCTTGACACTAATATCCCGGTCATTGTTAATGGAATGAAAAAAATCTATCCTAATGGATTGAATAAAGGGTTCAGTCCGAAGTTTCGCGAAGGTTCTCGAATTTGACAAGAAGGTTTCACTGGCAGATGTTGGAGAGTACAGTGGCCAAAACGTTAAGTACCGTATTCAACGGCATAAATAGGACGCACTTTTTTTCTAAGAGTTTAGCTACAAAATTGCCCTGCGTCTTATACATCGTTAAGTGAAGTTTGAGACCTCCCCGTAGACCTAGGCTAATCTTCTCTATGATGCTCACTAACCCAGCTTACGCTCAGTACTTTTACCTACCCTAAACTCCATGCATCCTTAGTTTATGCTGGTATTGTTATAATCAAGGTTAACAGGAACGTATGGTAGCGAGATAACAATTATGCTTTAATACACACAAAAAAACTTTTTTCCTGAATCTGACCTGCTAAATGGGGGGCGTCTTATATGCCCGTACGTCTTATATGCCGTCAAATATATGGAGGCGCGTGGTCTAAAGGGTTAGAGTCGTAGGAAATGGACTCGTCAACGCGAGTTCAATTCCTGACGAAGTTGGAATTTCACATGGCGCTAATACCCTTGGGAAAGTATGAATCCAATTCTCCCTCCAGCTAATGGGTAAATAGCAGGGTAGACTGGACTCTTTAACCATGACTAGGTTAACCAGTCTAGAGAAGGAAAACTCTGAATTCAAACCTGTTAAACTCCGCTTAAGAAATTGACCTTGTGTCACATCCTGCTTCGTGCGGAGGGGTTGGTAAATACATATTGCCGTCAAATACGGTATGTCTCTTGAAATCGTTTCACCACAGAAAGTGCTTGGTTTCGTCTAAATAAAAATTCCTTCAAAACTGCATTTGATAGAATGTCACACCAATGATTGCATCATCATCATCATCATCATCAGGAGCAGCAGCATCAACAGCAGCATCAACGCAGCAGTAGTATTGTGGGCTATCAGCATGATTCTAATACCCTAAACTCCATACATCCTTATTTATTGTTGGTATTGTTACAATCAAGAATAACAGGAGCGTATGGTGGCAAAGAACAAACAAACAAAACTTTTCTCTTGAATCTGACCAGCTGAAATGGGGGGGGGCGTCTTACATGTCCGTGCGTCTTATATGCCGTCAAATACGGTATATACAATCATGATGGGAATACAGTAAGAAAAATCTAAATGATACAAACAGACCGTCTAGTGTTTGAACTCGGGTCACCGTGTCCACTTCGCATGATAATAACCATTACAGGAAGAGCGCCTTCTAGCGAATAGGACGTAATTATTACTGAGGAAATACACTGATCTGGCTTTTACCCAAATATTCGGATAAAAGACTAGCAAATTAAGAGCGCAGGCCTATAAATGCTTGGTATTAGAGATAAATGATTCTGTGCATGCGTCTCTAGAATCATCCAGTCCTTATGGACAATAACACATGCGAATGGGCTTCGTTCAGAACGATTAAAAAGCTTTTCATCCAGAATGCAAGGAATGCAGGTTATCTACGTTCGGACCGGTGATGTTTCAAACAAGCATTTAAATGCAAAAATTCTCACGCGAAATAAATGAGGGTCATTAAATTATCCTGTGATACAATAACCTGCGAATATTTTCATCGATTTATTAGATAATGTTTTGCTTTTTTTGTTTTTGTTTTTCACTAACTAGCAGCGAGATGCGTGTCATCTTCTGCACTCAAGACTGGTCGACCTGAATCGTATTACTTTTAGTTCTTATCATTTCAGCATCCCGTTCGACTTTTTATTTCAATCGTCTCGTTTTATTTCAAGTTTTTTCCAAAAGAAAAACTCTCCTCTCCCTCTTCCCTATATATATATATATATATATATATATATATATATAATATTATAATATATATGAGGAAAATGGATTAGAATGAATCAGACAGAATGAGGTAAAATAAGAATGAAAGAACAAAACTAAGATAAAAATGTGTAATATATTTCGCTTGACGTTATATTTTCGCTTCCTCAGCCATTATTGAATCATTAGGATCATACATGTCTCCTATAACCAATCAAATCTTTCTCTCACCACAAAACTTACCCATCTACCAACATATTCCTTCTATAAAACACTTTTATGATCCTACTGATTCAATAAAGGCTGGGGAAGCGGATTTTAACATTCAGCGAAATATACTATACATTTTTGTCTGAGTTTTGTTCTTTCATTCCTTATTTTACTTCATTATATATAATATATATTATATATATATATATATATATTATATTAATAAATAGAGAATATATGGAAAAGTATGACATAAAAGGTGCTAATAAAGCAGAGCAGATTTACAATCAATAGTAATGATATTATAAAATGATTTAACTCATAACTTTATCTTTCATGCTTACGCAATCTTCAGATGAAGATTGCGTAAATATGAAACTTAAAGTTATGATTTTAAATCATTCATAATATCATTACTATTGATTGTATATATATATATATATATATATATTAATATATATAATATAAATGTTAAATTTTAGACAAAAATAGTCCTCTCACGTCGTTAATTATAGAAGATTAACTTACTTTTTCCCTTCAAAAGCTTGTAATCCGTTTGAAAAGAAAAGTATTATTGTCCGCGTACACCACTTAAATAGAATGTGCCGTGAAATTGACTGGTTTTTAGCGCCAGCCAATCAGATGCGTAGTAGAGAATTTCGCCCAAATCAATAAAAGTGTCTGTTAGCGTCTCAAGTCGGTGGGTGGATCAGAGTTTTGATCATCTCAGATAGGGTCAGCATGGCGAGAAAAGTCGGATGCTGGAAGACCCGAAACTTCCAGTAACCCATGCATACTACATCACTGACGACACCTACCAGCGTCCCAAATGTAGGAGCATATATATTATATATATATATATATATATATATATATATATTTCGGGTCATTATATGCCAAACCAAGTCATTTTGATATCACGTTCCTAAAACATTTAAATGGTCACCCATCTAAGTACTGAATTGGACTATCGCTGCTTAACTGCGGCCGCCCTGTCGGCTATGGCGTTAGAATGCACCGATTGCACCTCTGCAGAGGGGCAAGACTCTCCTAATAGAGCCACTGTGGGTGGCGATCCGCGATGTCCAAGGATAGAACCCAAGTGGATGAGTTAGGCTAGACGGCGTGGAAGAGGCCCCTTACAATCAATAGGCTGGTCACGTCAAGCCCTAACACCTATATGATTGCCCCAACCCTATTGCCCTTATGGCAAGTCCCAACCCTCTTTCATATGGGCACTAGAATGTGGTGGCTGAGGGTCTTCATGTCCTGGGAATGACATTAAACTCTATCTGATGGTGAGGTTCCAGTTTTGGGGGTTTGGGAATGTGGAGTACCCCTTCATCACCATTACTCCCTGGTCCACTCTGACTCGGAGTGGTAGTACCTGTTAGGGTCCCAGCTATGGCTAAATAGAAAAACATGAGTTTATAAACAAAATTTGATTATCCATTAAAAATGAATTTATTTCAAAACTTTGTCGGCATTAAATGACCCACCGAGGTTGATATGCCGTAAAACCCAAACCAAACTTAACTGTGGTGATCTAGCGTGAACCGGTGCTTTTAGTGTGGCTTGCCTGTAAGCGTGTCTTCAGTGGAGTTATGGATGTCAGGAAGCTTTCGATTGCCGAAGATGTTCGCATATTTATGTTCTAAGCAGATTTTCGATATTCATTGGTAGAGTTAAAGTCAGGTGACTAAAATCCTGGTATTCTAAAAGTTAGATTGTAACTTTAATTCAGTAAGTCAAGAAATTGCTGAGTAAGCTGTTGTCTAATTCTACTTGTAGTCCAACTGATTCCTATTTGACCCATAACTAGTGGCATAAGGGAGTTCATACCTTCCCGAGGGCATGAGTCCAAAAAGTGAATGTATTAGCACAAAGGAATTCAAACTCATTTACTATGATGTTGCAGTCCAGCATTTAGCTTCATCTATTATTTAGCATGTACTGTAGATAAAAAATTTTAAAAGACTTTAACTTAATATTAATTCCGTGTGATTGACACTTTAAAGTCAGTTGAAATTTTAACCTTCATTGGACAAAGTAAAGTCAATGGACGGAAACTCTAAAAGTTAGAAGATAGATTTTGGTAATCCTTAACTTGTTCCTCGTAAATTCCTACCATAAAATAAACTGCACCTTCATTTTATGTCCATGTTTTGCAATAAATGTTTTATTTTTCTTGCACCCGTTATTTTACAATACTGAATATTTTCTTTATTTAAAATATTATTATTATTTAAAAACATTTATTAGTATTATTTATTAATTTATTAAGTATTTATTATTATTTATTATTTAAAACATTTATTAGTATTTATTAGTATTTAAAAACATTTATTAGTATTATTTATTTATTATTTATTTATTTAGTATTTAGTATTTATTTATTAGTATTAAAAACATTTTTAGTATTTTAAACATTTATTAGTATTAAACATTTATTATATTATTTATTTATTATTTTATTATTTATTTATATTTATTTATTAGTATTTAAAAAACATTATTAGTATTTAAAAACATTTATTATTTAAAAACATTATTAGTATTTAAAACATTTATTATTGCAAACATATTAAAACATTTATTGCAAAAACAAGGACATAGAATGAGGGTTCAGTTTATTTTATATTTGGAATTTATAAGGAACAAGTTGAAGATTACCTAGATGTTAGCTAAGACTCAGCCAGTAGAGAAAGCACAGCGTGGCTTGGCTGTAAGCGTATCTTCAGTGGAGTTATGGATGTCAGGAAGCTTTCGATTGCCCGAGATGTTCACATAGTTATGTTCTAAGCAGATTTTCGATATTCGTTACAATGTCATATTGACCAAGACTACCTTGTAATATTCGGAGTCCTAATTTTCTGATCGGTATTCAAGAACATTTAGAGTCACTGATCTGAACGATTTTTCCGGTGAGCGTCTAACACGTCTTCTACCGGTCCTCTCATCCTCACCTTTTCCGATAATTGAGCCTCTGATCAGGCCACCTCATCTTGTTCGACAACGTTCAATTATGGAGACAGGTCTTTGACACTTCGACTAATCCTCGCCCCTCTGGCTAATTCTAAAGCATAAACACCCTACTGAAGGCAGCAATTACCAGTAACTTTAGCTGGCACAACATTGCAATCATTTCGCCAACGATATTCCATAGAGGTAGGGGTGGGCGACAGGGAAAGGAAGGGAAGGGGAGATTTGTCACGCTGAAATATTGGACTGTTCATGGCTCACGTTTGAGTGGACTGCGTGCATCCATTGACATACCCTGAAAGCTTCTTGTCACGTCAGGTCCATAGATAATAAAGCCCACATCTAAATGTCTGTTAGTTTGTTTGGAAAGGAAATAGGATTGTCGTACGTATAAAATGTCATCGTGGGCAAAAAGAAATTATATATGTAGTTAGTAAGGTTTGGTCTTAAATTAATGCTTAACGAAAGAAACGAGAAAAAGAACAGAAAAGGATAACATTTTTAGCTTCTTCCCTGATAAAGGCAAGTAATCTATACCTTGATATATATATATATATATATATATATATATATATAATATAATATATATATATATATATCATCATCATCATGTCGCGCGTGCAGCACGGATATCCATGACAATCTTTCGCCAACCTTCCCTATTACTCATGCCCCTGGGAGGTCCTCTGTGCAGCATCCAGTCTTCGCATAGATGGTCAATGTACGTCCTACGTTAGCATGTCCATGTGTTGGCTTCCACAGGAGAACGTCGCTTATGAGCTCATCCCGCTTCTCCAGTAGTGTCCTGCATGTCTAGTCCGTCTCACCTGGATGGTTTGTGAGATGGGGGGGGGGCAGGTGACCATATAGTTGCTTCTTGCGGGGTGCTGCTTCCATGACTTGTTCAGGACTACTCGCAGCATTCTTGTGCAGGTACCATCTAGCTTATTTTCGAGGCGCTTTGTCAGGGTCCAGGTGGTGCAGCCATACAGCAGCACTGATATAACCACAACCTGGAAGAAATATATATATATATATATATATATATATATATATATATATATCTGTCATCTACAGACACGTGTTTCGACGTTAACGTCTCATCAGTGAAGCTCGACTTTTTAACAACTACTTCCAGCTGGGAGCGAAACCGACATAATTTTCGTCTGCCAAGCTCCTTACCATTACGTCTGTCAGTGACTGTCAGTCCAGGGTGAACAATTAATTGATACATACTTACAGGATATATGTTTTTACAATCCCTCGAGAACTCAAGTCTGTAAACAACAGGCGAGTAAATGCTTACGCTAAACGGTGAGATTTCAACTAATAACTCCCCTACAGTGCTCTACGATGCTTATATATATATATATATATATACAAACTTATATATACACATACGCACATATATATATGCATCAAACACATATATATATTATGTATTATATATATATATATATTCATAAAGAACACAACACAAACACAGACACACACACGCATGCGCGCATACACACACAACACACACACACACACATATATATATATATATATATATATATATATATATAATTGAAATGCAAGTCTTGTCTGATACAAAATACATCTAAAACAAATAAATAGAATATGTAAATTAATTATTTAAACATTTCAACAAAGTATTTCATAAAACATTGAAACATTTTAGAGACACTGACGATTAATGTTTGTTTATATATTTCTTAATTTACATATTGTCTTTATTGTCTGGTGATTGTGAATGTGTATATATATTTACTTTGTCGTTAATGGTTTTATTTTGTAGTTTCCTCCGGACATACATATATACACACCAACTGCTCTTTATATATGTACTAGCAGCGGATACCCGGCGTCGCCCGGTTAGAGGGGGATTTTTGTAAGTAGTCCATTATTACTGAATCGTGAGTTGAATCCGCGTGGGATGCCCCATTTAAATCCCATGTAAAAAATAGACCTTTCATTGATCGAGCTACTCTGAAAACAAATGTTGATGTCTACTATCTAAAATACTAAATGAAAAATGATAACAGCATGAAAAAATTCATGCTGTTATCATTTTATTTTTATTTTTTAAGTATCTTCACAAATATAAATCAAATCTCTATTATTTTTGCTCAAAAACCAAGCCCTGTTGATATTTAATGTGTATATATATATATATTTATTTTGTCGTTAATTGTTTTATTTTCTAAGTTTCCTACGGATATACATACATACAAACCACTGCCATTTATATATGTATAGATATATTGCACTTCTTCACCCTTCTCTTTCTTATTTTTTTTTTTTCAAATTTTTTCACGATCATTGGAGATAGTTTCACATTTCATCTTTTCCTTTTTTATCTTCTTCTTCATCCACTTTCTTTATTCTTTCTTCTTTCCCTTGTTTAATATCCACCCCATTTCCATTCCGAACACATTCTCCTTTCTTTATATCTTTCTTTCTTTTTCTCTATTCACCGTTTCTCCTATTGTCTGTTCTTCCTCTCCTTTTTTAAATATCCAACCCCTTTCCCTTCCTTACTCTATCTGCTTTATCTATCTCTCTTCCTCACCCTTGCTCTATCCCCCTTCTCCAATGTACATTCCCATTGCCTTCATTACTCATTATGCTTTCCTTATCTCTCTTACTTTCTTTATATTTATTCTTCTACTCATTTTCCTTTTCTCTCGGTCATATGGTTCTTTTTTGTCTCTTTTCCACTTCTACTTTCATTATCTCTCTTTCTTTCTTTTATTCTTTTTCTACTCAATTTCTCTTTTTTTTCTCGGTTATATTTTTCTTCTCTCTTTTCCACTTCTACTTTCATTATCTCTCTTTCTGTCTTTTATTCTTCTTCTACTCAATTTCTCTTTTTTTTCTCGGTCAAATGGTTCTTTTTGTTCTCTCTTTTCCACTTCTACTTTCATAATCTCTCTTTCTTTCTTTTATTCTTCTTCTCTCAATTTCTTCTTTTTTTTCCTCGGTCAAATGGTTCTTTTTGTTCTCCTCTTCCACTTCTGCTTTCATTATCTCCCTTTCTTTCTTTTATTCTTCTTCTACTCAATTTCTCTTTTTTTCTCGGTTATATTTTTGTTCTCTCTTTTCCACTTCTGCTTTCCTTATCTCTCTTACTTTCTTTATTTTATTCTTCTACTCATTTTCTCTTTTTTCTCGGTCAAATGGCTCTTTTTGTTCTCTCTTTTCCACTTCTACTTTCATAATCTCTCTTACTTTTTTTCTTTTATTCTTCTTCTACTCAATTTCTCTCTTTTTTTCTCGGTCATATGGTTCTTTTTGTTCTCTCTTTTCCACCCGTTGTCTGTGCAATTTCTTTCTTTTTTTCCTTTTCCTCATCTGATACAGTTGCTGTGAGCAAATCTAATCAAAGTTGGGCATGAGTCGTGTTTGAAGATTGCAATATTTTTGATGAAATTCAAAGGATTTCCATGATTAATGACGAAACACTAATTGAAACTGTTAATTGGCAACCTGTGAATCATGAATATTAATTTAGTGAGTGTGTATTTTAACTTCCTTTTTTTTCTTCTTTATGTTTTCGCCACTTTATGTCGATGTTCTCCGTTTTGCGATCAGGCATCATCTTAGGGCGGGAAAAGACAGACGGATGCCAAGAATGCAAAGAAAGTAGTTTCCTCCCTCACTCCTCCTCCAACACTCCTTCTTCTCCTACTGCTCCTTCTCCTTCTTCTTCTCACTTCCTCCCCCTCATTCTTCTTCGTGTACCCTTATCCATATCATCCCCTTATTTGTTTCTATTATTTAAATTAATTAATTCTCAATACCAGCTCTATAGAATTATGCATAATTCTCTCTTCTTGATCTTATTCCTTTAGAGAATTGTGAAGGAAGAGCTTTATTTGATCATGGGAATGGTGATAATTTGGATCGGTTTCAAACTCATGTTTACAAAGCCCAGGAAAAGGTATAAAAACATATAAATACACACACACACACACACACACACACACACCACACACACAAATCCCCTTCCCATTCTGTAAGTGAAGACAGCCTCATGGATAAGGTGCCGGACTGACACCCAACGATCAGATTTCAATTCCGGCTGTAGGTAGCTACAAAATGTCTAGCCACACTGAAGAGACTTGATAAGTCGAAACACGTCTCTGTGAATGACCCTATATATATATATATATATATATATATATATATATATATATATATATTATATATATATATAACATAAGTAAACATATATATAAACATATAAGTAAATATATATATATATATAAAGAACATATAAGTAACATATATATATATAGACATAATAAATATATATATATATATATTATTATATATATATATATATATATATATTGATTTTATATGAAAATGGTGACTTACCGGTCACAATGGTAACTTATTGGTCACAATGGTAAGTTGATACAAGTTTCACAATAATAAGACAGCGATATAACAAATATAGAGTGCTCTTACGTGAGTAGAGCAAATTTAGTATATATATATATATATATATGGTTTTGGGGTTGATTTTGGGGGTTATCACAATGCGAGTTTAAAGAAGATAGGTTTACCTGTGTTTATTGTTGTCTCAATATTTTGTCACTTGACGCTGAGTGATAGCAAGTCTTCTCAGGTTTCGAGGACTCATCTGAGTATTCTAACCGAGATATCTCTGTATGTTTATTCTACCGCCTAAATGTATTATTATTCCAAATTCTTCATGTGCGTGTGTGTGTGTGTGTGTGTGTGTGTGTGTGTGTGTGTGTGTTTGTGTGTGTGTGTTTGTGTTTGTATTGTGTTTGTTGATTTTGTCAATGTGTGCTTGGTGATTTATGTTGCTTCTTTATAGTGAGCGGTTCTGCAGACTTACAAGGGACCAGACCCTGAGGAGTGGCAGTAAGGTAAGTATTATGTTTCCAATATATCAATTATTTAATTCTTTATTCTGTTTATTAATTTCATTGCATCATCTATCCTATGGTGTTGTTTATTTATTTCTTTGTATATCCGTTTCTCTAGTTTTGGTAAATAGTGGTATTTGATTAATGGGCAGCCTTCTATCTACGAGAGACGATGGAGCAGTGTCAAGTTTTTTTTCTATGAACTACATAGCCTGGGCGGGTTCGCATGGAGCAAATCCCCCTCTCCACACTGCCGCTGTGATCCAAAGGAAAGGTAAGGTACCAATGCGGTTTGGCAGGGTAGTGTCGCAGGAGTTGCTGGGTAGCACTGGATTTCAGCACACCCACCTTTAGGGCTCCGGCTCCTGATTTGTTTTCGGGGTTTACTCCCCTAGCCTTCCGTTGAGAGGTTTTGTGTCGGACTTTTCCTTGACTTGATGGGTTTCTGGCCAAGGTTAAAGAGCCCCTTTAAAACCCATTTGGGGATCCATTGAGGAGGCAGCGTATCGCAATCTTACTGCTATTGGTGTTCCTGAGGAAAGAATTGAGATTAGCGATACGGTATATTTTGCATTTGTGTATCAGATAAGCAACAGTCCCTTCAGGTCCGGTTTTTTACGTTTAATTTTATGGCATCATCTACCCTGTGTTGTTGTTTTATTTCATTCATTTATATATCTATGTGTTACATAATTTATGCGGTTGCATAAGATTATTGTCAATCCCCTGTAATTCTGAGGGATGACCCTTTTCATATCATGGCCGGGTCCTTCCATGGAAAATTACAGAAGCCCGCCAAATATGTGAAGTCATGTGGACCTTTTTGAGTCCCTAGTTTACAGTTGGACGTCAGGCAGAGCGGTCGGCCATTTATGCTCTGTCTAAACTGGAACTCACGCTCGCTATGTTAGTAGCATATGTCTGGGTTGGGGATTGAAAATAAAAGTAACATCAAAAAAATCGAAGTCTTGTGATTATTATCTAAAAACTAACAATGACACAGGGCTTCTGATAGAGAGAAATCACTACAGAAAACCAGACCGAAGTCCCCAAGTCAACTCCAGACGCTAGGCCTTAGAAGATGCCAGACCAGACAAGAGGTTATAAGATTCCAAAGACGGCCAGAGAAATAGAGTCAGAAAGAAGTAAGTAAAGAAGTAATGAAGAGGGTATGCAACATATGTTCTCTTGTTTTAGGAACTAGTGATCTCTATTACGTTCCCAGTAGCAGCAGATTTGTCATAATTATCGTTGTCCTTATCTGTGATTTTTTGTTGGTTGTGGTGTGGAAGTCTGTTATGTATATGTCTGATGTGCCAATGTTTTTGTGTATCTATGTGTGTGTGACGTGTGTGTAGATTGCGGTGTTTTTGGATTATTATATGATGGATTATGTCTTGAGCTCAGTTCTGTTTTTGATTTGTTGAAGTAGTTTGGATATTAATATCGCTTCCTTGATTTTTCAGGTTGTCGACATTCCTGTCCCTGGTTTCCATTGTACTGCCATATTTTGCATTTATCTAGGTATCCGCATCATTCAATCACGGGACTCATTCAAATCAAATCCGTGTGTCCCAGACGCAGTAAATTAAAAAGGTATCAGCATCACTGGGTATCTTAATAACCTTCTTTATCTCACTAAAATGAAGAAAGGAAAAAAAGCTATTCATGCAGCACAAATATCCACAAAAGAAAGATGCTGTGTATGCAAGTTCGTTTAGAGCCATATGCAGATATTATATATAATATATATTATATATATATGAACACATGAACACATTAAATTCCCCCTACTCCTCCGCATACCTAAACAACGACCTCACATCACTCAAATCCCCTCCCCTTCTTTCTCCTATAAAAACATACTCACCCTCGCTGACCTACCCATGCACTCCCCTACATCTACTCTTCATCCTCCAAACAAACCTTACACTACCCTCACCAAATCATATGTACGCACGTAACTTTATAAAATCATTTGACTGAAGATGTTCGCGGTAATACGGACGAAATTATTTCAACCCTTGATTTGTTTTGAGTTACTCATTTCTTGCTCACTCATCCTTTATCTACCTCATATATATATTATATATATATATATATATATATTATATATATTATATATATATATATAATATAATTATATTATATTTTATATTATTGGCTCCATTTCTGCATTGTACCGCATATACTTCATGGCACATAACTGTGTCACAGATAGCGCAGTTTGCTAGCGGGAAACTATTTGCTACCCTACAGTAGTTCCTGGATAGTTGTCTCCGGAATAGGGAGCCATAGTGATCTAGTTTTATGCCAAGTCCCTCTTTCCGGATGGCCCTGCCTTTCGCTGTGATTATTCTTTCACTGAAGTATTGGTAACCTCAGGAAGCAGGTGTTAGAAAGGGGTAAGGTGCCTTGGGGCCTTTGATGCATTCCAGGTGTTTTTTGCCTTTGTGCGTAACCATTGGCTTTTAGTGTGACCTTCAAGTGTGTGCTATGTTTTATTTGCTCTCTTCTAATCTGCATTTGGTCGAGATATCGAATAAGTTCGTTCTTTATGTAATCGGTGTTTGCTCTAAGTAGAGGAGGTGATTTATGGTGACAACATATATATATAATATATATATAATAATATATAATATATATATATATATATATATATATATATAATGGCTTCAAGCAGGTGTTAGAGAGGATAAGGTGCCTTGGGCCTTTGTGGTGACGATCCTTGTAATAGTGGAATGGTTGCACATTTTACAGAGTGTTAGAGGTTATATATTTGTTTAAATTTGGCTTGATATATTGAGACGGTATGTCTAGTAGTCAGGAGACGACTATTATGAATTGTATATGTTGCTGGGCTGTCAACTCGTGTTGAGTAAGACAATTTCCTGTTTTTTTATTATTGATACTCTAATATTGTTTTCTCAGATGACTCACCAGGCAAGCCCTGGGGAGACATACACTTACACATAAACTTCATGTTAGAGACTTCTCCACTTTGAATGTTGTTGGGCTGAAAATACCCTTTCTTAATAGCCCGCTTCAATTTTGGTGTTACTTCGGTTGGACTCAAATTCTTCACATACAGGTAGATGGTGGTTCTCCAGACAGGTATTACAAGCTAGCTTCTCCCAGTCCTCCACACAATGCAGTGATCTCAGGTGTCATTGAGGCAGTCCTTAACCTCAATTTGGTTTGCACTGACGACGTGATATAAAAGTAAATGATAATAGCAGAATATGCTAAATTAGCAAAACACTGATTGGTGTACCGGTAGCTTATAACTTATATGTTTATCAATGTACTGAGGGATTATGTAGAGAAAGCATTAAAAAAATTATTAAAAAACAACTCAGCGTTCTAATTACATTATTCATGCTATTATTCATTTACTTTTATATACAAACGTCGTCAGTGCAAACCAAATTGAGGTTTAAGGACTGCCTCAATGACACTCTGAAGATCACTGCTATTGCTGTGGAGGACTGGAGAAAGCTAGCTTGTTAATAGACCTGATCTGGAGAACCACATCTACCTGTATGTGGAAGAATTTGAGTCCAACCGAAGTAAACACCAAAAATTGGAAGCGGCTATTAGAAAGGTAATTTTCAGCCCAAACAACATTCAAAGTGGAGAAGTTCTAACATGAAGTTTATGTGTAAGTGTTATGTCTCCCCAGGGGCTTGCCTGGTGAGTCATCTGAGAAACAATTATAGAGTATCAATATAAAAAAACAGGAAATTGTCTTACCTCAAACACGAGTTGACAGCCACAGCAACATATACAATTCACAATAGTCGGTCTCCTGACTACTAGACATACCGTCTCATATATCAAGCCCAATTTAAACAAATATATACCTCCTACAAGCCTCTGTAAAAAATGTGTTGCAACCATTCCACTATTAAACAAGGATCGTCACACAAAGGCCCAGGCACCTTATCCTCTCTAACACCTGCTTGAAGCCAATTATATATATATATAATAT
>CM042161.1:50835633-50854514 GCA_023376005.1 Doryteuthis pealeii
GTTGGATATTTAAAAGGAGGAGGAAGGAAACAGACAATAGGAGAAACGGGTGAATAGAGAAAAGAAAAGAAGATATAAAGAAAGGAGAATGTGTTCGGAATGGAAATGGGTGGATATTAAACAAGGAAAAGAAGAAAGAATAAAGAAAGTGGATGAAGAAGAAGAAAAAAAGGAAAAGATGAATGTGAAACTATTCCAATGATCGTGAAAAAAATTTGAAAAAAAAAATAGAAAGAGAAGGGTGAAGAAGTGCAATATATCTATACATATATAAATGGCAGTGGTTTGTATGTATGTATATCCGTAGGAAACTTAGAAAATAAAACAATTAACGACAAAATAAATATATATATATATACACATTAAATATCAACAGGGCTTGGTTTTTGAGCAAAAATAATAGAGATTTGATTTATATTGTGAAGATACTTTAAAAATAAAATAAAATGATAACAGCATGAATTTTTTCATGCTGTTATCATTTTTCATTTAGTATTTTAGATAGTAGACATCAACATTTGTTTTCAGAGAGCTCGATCAATGAAAGGTCTTATTTTTACATGGGGATTTAAATGGGGCATCCCCACGCGGATTCAACTCACGATTCAGTAATAATGGACTACTTACAAAAATCCCCCTCTAACCGGGCGACGCCGGTATCCGCTGCTAGTACATATATAAAGAGCAGTTGGTGTGTATATATGTATGTCCGGAGGAAACTACAAAAATAAACCATTAACGACAAAGTAAATATATATACACATTCACAATCACCAGACAATAAAGACAATATGTAAATTAAGAAATATATAACAAAACATTAATCGTCAGTGTCTCTAAAATGTTTCAATGTTTATGAAATACTTGTTGAAATGTTTAAATATTAATTTACATATTCTATTTATTTGTTTTAGATGTATTTTGTATCAGACAAGACTTGCATTTCAATATATATATATATATATATATATATTATATATATGTGTGTGTGTGTGTGTGTGTGTGTGTATGCGCGCATGCGTGTGTGTGTCTGTGTTTGTGTGTGTTTTTTCTTTATGAATAATATATATATATATATATACATATATATATATGTGTTTGTATGCATATATATGTCGTATATAAGTTTGTATATATATATATATATAAGCATCGTAGAGCACTGTAGGGGAGTTATTAGTTGAAATCTCACCGTTTAGCGTAAGCATTTACTCGCCTGTTGTTACAGACTTGAGTTCTCGAGGGATTGTAAAAACATATATCCTGTAAGTATGTATCAATTAATTGTTCACCCTGGACTGACAGTCACTGACAGGTAAGGAGCTTGGCAGACGAAAATTATGTCGGGTTTCGCTCCAGCTGGAAGTAGTTGTTAAAAAGTCGAGCTTCACTGATGAGACGTTAACGTCGAAACACGTGTCTGTAGATGACAGATATATATATATATATATATATATATATTATATATATATTTCTTTCCAGGTTGTGGTTATATCAGTGCTGCTGTATGCACACCTGGCTGACAAAGCGCCTCGAAAATAAGCTAGATGGTACCTGCACAGAATGCTGCGAGTAGTCCTGAACAAGTCATGGAAGCAGCCCGCAATTTATATATGGTCACCTGCCCCCCCCCCCATCTCACAAACCATCCAGGTGAGACGGACTGACATGCAGGACACTACTGGAGAAGCGGGATGAGCTCATAAGCGACGTTTCTCCTGTGGAAGCCAAACACATGGACATGCTAACGTAGGACGTACATTGACCATCTATGCGAAGACTGGATGCTGCACAGAGGACCTCCCAGGGGGCATGAGTAATAGGGAAGGTTGGGCGAAAGATTGTCATGGATATCGTGCTGCACGCGCGACATGTGTGATGATATATATATATATATATATATATATATATATATATATAATATATATAATATATATATCAAGGTTAGATTACTTGCCTTTATCAGGTTATCCTTTTCTGTTCTTTTCGTTTCTTAAGCATTAATTTAAGACCAAACCTTACTAACTACATATATAATTTCTTTTTGTACGACAATCCTATTTCCTTTCAAACAAAACAGACATTTAGATGTGGGCTTTATTATATTGGACCTGACGTGACAAGAAGCTATAGGGATGCACGCAGTCCACTCAAACGTTGAGCCATGAACAGTCCAATATTTCAGCGTGACAAATCTCCCCTTCCCTTCCTTTCCCTGTCGCCCACCCCTACCTCTATGGAATATCGTTGGCGAAATGATTGCAATGTTGTGCCAGCTAAAGTTCTGGTAATTGCTGCCTTCAGTAGGGTGTTTATGCTTTAGAATTAGCCAGAGGGGGCGAGGATTAGTCGAAGTGTCAAAGACCTGTCTCCATAATTTGAACGTTGTCGAACAAGATGAGGTGGCCTGATCAGAGGCTCAATTATCGGAAAAGGTGAGGATGAGAGGACCGGTAGAAGACGTGTTAGACGCTCACCGGAAAATCGTTCAGATCAGTGACTCTAAATGTTCTTGAATACGATCAGAAAATTAGGACTCCGAATTATACAAGGTAGTCTTGGTCAATATGACATTGTAACGAATATCGAAAATCTGCTTAGAACATAACTATGTGAACATCTCGGGCAATCGAAAGCTTCCTGACATCCATAACTCCACTGAAGATACGCTTACAGCCAAGCCACGCTGTGCTTTCTCTACTGGCTGAGTCTTAGCTAACATCTAGGTAATCTTCAACTTGTTCCTTTATAAATTCCAAATATAAAATAAACTGAACCCTCATTCTATGTCCTTGTTTTTGCAATAAATGTTTTAAATTATGTTTTGCAATAATAAATGTTTTAAATACTAAATGTTTTAAATAATTAAATGTTTTTAAATACTAATAAATGTTTTTTAAATAAATAATAAATAATAATATAATAATAAATAATAAATATAATAATAATACTAATAAATTAAATACTAATAAATGTTTTTAAATACTAATAAATGTTTTTAAATACTAATAAATAAATAATAAATACTAAATAAATAAATAATAAATAAATAATACTAATAAATGTTTTTAAATAATAATAAATATTTTTAAATAAAGAAAATATATTCAGTATTGTAAAATAACGGGTGCAAGAAAAATAAAACATTTATTGCAAAAACATGGACATAAAATGAAGGTGCAGTTTATTTTATGGTAGGAATTTACGAGGAACAAGTTAAGGATTACCAAAATCTATCTTCTAACTTTTAGAGTTTCCGTCCATTGACTTTACTTTGTCCAATGAAGGTTAAAATTTCAACTGACTTTAAAGTGTCAATCACACGGAATTAATATTAAAGTTAAAGTCTTTTAAAATTTTATCTACAGTACATGCTAAATAATAGATGAAGCTAAATGCTGGACTGCAACATCATAGTAAATGAGTTTGAATTCCCTTTGTGCTAATACATTCACTTTTGGACTCATGCCCTCGGGAAGGTATGAACTCCCTTATGCCACTAGTTATGGGTCAAATAGGAATCAGTTGGACTACAAGTAGAATTAGACAACAGCTTACTCAGCAATTTCTTGACTTACTGAATTAAAGTTACAATCTAACTTTTAGAATACCAGGATTTTAGTCACCTGACTTTAACTCTACCAATGAATATCGAAAATCTGCTTAGAACATAAATATGCGAACATCTTCGGCAATCGAAAGCTTCCTGACATCCATAACTCCACTGAAGACACGCTTACAGGCAAGCCACACTAAAAGCACCGGTTCACGCTAGATCACCACAGTTAAGTTTGGTTTGGGTTTTACGGCATATCAACCTCGGTGGGTCATTTAATGCCGACAAAGTTTTGAAATAAATTCATTTTTAATGGATAATCAAATTTTGTTTATAAACTCATGTTTTTCTATTTAGCCCATAGCTGGGACCCTAACAGGTACTACCACTCCGAGTCAGAGTGGACCAGGGAGTAATGGTGATGAAGGGGTACTCCACATTCCCCAAACCCCCAAAACTGGAACCTCACCATCAGATAGAGTTTAATGTCATTCCCAGGACATGAAGACCCTCAGCCACCACATTCTAGTGCCCATATGAAAAAGAGGGTTGGGACTTGCCATAAGGGCAATAGGGTTGGGGCAATCATATAGGTGTTAGGGCTTGACGTGACCAGCCTATTGATTGTAAGGGGCCTCTTCCACCGCCCGTCTAGCCTAAGCTCATCCACTTGGGTTCTATCCTTGGACATCGCGGATCGCCACCCACAGGTGGCTCTATTAGGAGAGTCTTGCCCCTCTGCAGAGGTGCAATCGGTGCATTCTAACGCCATAGCCGACAGGGCGGCCGCAGTTAAGCAGCGATAGTCCAATTCAGTACTTAGATGGGTGACCATTTAAATGTTTTAGGAACGTGATATCAAAATGACTTGGTTTGGCATATAATGACCCGAATATATATATATATATTATATATATATATATATATATATATGCTCCTACATTTGGACGCTGGTAGGTGTCGTCAGTGATGTAGTATGCATGGGTTACTGGAAGTTTCGGGTCTTCCAGCATCCGACTTTTCTCGCCATGCTGACCCTATCTGAGATGATCAAAACTCTGATCCACCCACCGACTTGAGACGCTAACAGACACTTTTTATTGATTTGGGGCGAAATTCTCTACTACGCATCTGATTGGCTGGCGCTAAAAACCAGTCAATTTCACGGCACATTCTATTTAAGTGGTGTACGCGGACAATAATACTTTTCTTTCTTCAAAACGGATTACAAGCTTTTGAAGGGAAAAAGTAAGTTAATCTTCTATAATTAACGACGTGAGAGGACTATTTTTGTCTAAATTTAACATTATTATATATATATATATATATTTATATATAATATATATATATACAATCAATAGTAATGATATTATGAATGATTTAAAATCATAACTTTAAGTTTCATATTTACGCAATCTTCATCTGAAGATTGCGTAAGCATGAAAGATAAAGTTATGAGTTTAAATCATTTATAATATCATTACTATTGATTGTAAATCTGCTCTGCTTTATTAGCACCTTTTTATGTCAATACTTTTCTCATATATTCTCTATTTATTATATATATATATATATATATATATATATTATATATATATATATATATGAAGTAAAATAAGGAATGAAAGAACAAAACTCAGACAAAAATGTATAGTATATTTCGCTGAAATGTTAAAATCCGCTTCCCCAGCCTTTATTGAATCAGTAGGATCATAAAAGTGTTTTATAGAAGGAATATGTTGGTAGATGGGTAAGTTTTGTGGTGAGAGAAAGATTTGATTGGTTATAGGAGACATGTATGATCCTAATGATTCAATAATGGCTGAGGAAGCGAAATATAACGTTCAAGCGAAATATATTACACATTTTTATCTTAGTTTTGTTCTTTCATTCCTTATTTTACCTCATTCTGTCTGATTCATTCTAATCCCATTTTCCTCATATATATATATATATATATATATATATATATATATATATATATATATATATATATAGGAGAGGAGAGAGGAGAGGTTTTTCTTTTGGGAAAAAACTTGAATACAAAACGAGACGATTGAAATAAAAAGTCGAACGGGATGCTGAAATTGATAGAGAACTAAAAGTAATACCGATTCAGGTCGACCAGTCTTGAGTGCAGAAGATGACACGCATCTCGCTGCTAGTTAGTGAAAAAAACAAAAAACAAAAAAAAGCAAAAACATTATCTAATAAATCGATGAAAATATTCGCAGGTTATTGTATCACAGGATAATTTTAATGACCCTCATTTATTTCGCGTGAGAATTTTGCATTTAAATGCTTGTTTGAACATCACCGGTCCGAACGTAGATAATCCTGCATTCCTTGCATTCTGGATGAAAAGCTTTTAATTCGTTCTGACGAAGCCCATTCGCATGTGTTATTGTCCATAGGACTGGATGATTCTAGAGACGCATGCACAGAATCATTTATCTCTAATACCAAGCATTTATAGGCCTGCGCTCTTAATTTGCTAGAAAAATCTTTATTCCGAATATTTGGGTAAAAGCCAGATCAGTGTATTTCCTCAGTAATAATTACGTCCTATTCGCTTAGAAGGCGCTCTTCTGTAATGGTATTATCATGCGAAGTGGACACGGTGACCCGAGTTCAAACACTAGACGGGTCTGTTTGTATCATTTAGATTTTTCTTACTGTATTCCCCATCATGATTGGTATATACCGTATTTGACGGCATATAAGACGCACGGACATGTAAGGAGCCCCCCCCATTTCAGCTGGTCAGATTCAAGAGAAAAGTTTTTTGTTTGTTTGTTTCTTTTGCCACCATACGCTCCTGTTATTCTTGATTGTAACAATACCAACAATAAAAATAAGGATGTATGGAGTTAGGGTATTAGAATCATGCTGATAGCCCAACATACTACTGCTGCTGTTGATGCTGCTGTGATGCTGCTGCTCCTGATGATGATGATGATGATGATGCAATCATTGGTGTGACATTCTATCAAATGCAGTTTTGAAGGAATTTTATTTAGACGAAACCAAGCACTTTCTGTGGTGAAACGATTTCAGAGACATACCGTATTTGACGGCATATATGTATTTACCAACCCCTCCGCACGAGCAGGATGTGACACAAGGTCAATTTCTTAAGCGGAGTTTAACAGGTTTGAATTCAGAGTTTTCCTTCTCCTAGACTGGTTACCTAGTCATGGTTAAAGAGTCCAGTCTACCCTGCTATTTACCCATAGCTGGAGGGAGAATTGGATTCATACCTTTCCCAAGGGTATTAGCGCCATGTGAAATTCCAACTTCGTCCAGGAATTGAACTCGCGTTGACGAGTCCATTTCCTACGACTCTAACCATTAGACCACGCGCCTCCATATATTTGACGGCATATAAGACGTACGGGCATATAAGACGCACCCCCATTTCAGCAGGTCAGATTCAGGAAAAAAGTTTTTTTGTGTGTATTAAAGCATATATTGTTATCTTCGCTACCATACGTTCCTGTTAACCTTGATTATAACAATACCAGCAATAAACTAAGGATGCATGGAGTTTAGGGTAGGTAAAAGTACTGAGCGTAAGCTGGGTTAGTGAGCATCATAGAGAAGATTAGCCTAGGTCTACGGGAGGTCTCAAACTTCACTTACGATGTATAAGACGCAGGGCAATTTTGTTAGCTAAACTCTTAGAAAAAAAGTGCGTCCTATATGCCGTTGAATACGGTACTTAACGTTTTGGCCACTGTACTCTCCAACATTCTGCCAGTGAAACCTTCTTGTCAAATTCGAGAACCTTCGCGAAACTTCGGACTGAACCCTTTATTCAATCCATTAGGATAGATTTTTTTCATTCCATTAACAATGACCGGATATTAGTGTCAAGCTATGTCAAGGATTCTATGTTATCTTCGCCCGTAGCCAGGATATCACCTGCAACATAGAGGTGATTGTCACTTAGTACTGTATTAAAACAACACTTATATCCGTTGCGCCATGTGTCCAACTGGAGAGTGAATTTTTGTTACCTATAAACCTAATGATCTTTTTAACTAAATTTTTAAATTTATACTTGTTATGTATAATTGTTTACCTTTACTCATATTGAGATTTAAAAAAAATCTAATCTAGCTTTTATAATTACTGGAAGTTAGAAATGGATGCTGTGCGCTGCTATGCACAAATCTCGGAAGCAACATCCCACAAGAAAACAGCAGTACGGTCACCTGTCTCCTATTACACAAACCATTCGGGTGAGAAAAAGAAGATATGCTGGAAAACGTTAGAGAAGCAAGGACGTTCTCCAATGGACACCTAAACATGAACACACCAGTGTGAGCCAACCAACAAAAGCTTACCATCAATCAGCTCTGTGTGGTTTCCGGATGCCCCGCAGAAGACCTACAGGACATGGTCAAGTGTTCAGTATATATGTATAAAAATATCTACACTAAAACCACCAGCCAATCAAAATCCTAGATTTAACCATGCCACATAATAAAATAGCCCAATCTGCTATTTAAAGCACTTACCAAGTCTGGATTATCAGAAGCCGGTTCAATTTTCAACTGATAAGTCTACACAAATACCTACATCTTCTAGACTAGTTACCTAACCAAGGTTAAAGAGCCCAGTTTACCCATAGCTGGAAGGAGAATATGTGGATGCATACCTTTCTCAATGGTATCAGGGCTCTGTGAAATGCAAATGTGTCCATTTCCTACAATGATAACCATTACACCAGAAGCCCCTCTTTTTCTCTAAACATAGAAAAAAAAATTGTATTAATACTTGCTTAAATGCTGCCTTTGGCAACTTCTACTTGAAATACTTGACATCAAATATAAATTGCCAAAGAAATGTCATAAAACAAGGATTCATACTTCTTATTTATAGAATTTATATTTGGAAATGCTAATAATAATGACCGATTGGGTTGACGAAAAAAAGATTCATGGGAATCCGTGCTGATAGCCCAACATGGTACTGCTGCTCCTGATGATGATGATGATGATGATGCAATCATTAATGTGATATTCTATCAAATGCAGTTTTGAAGGAATTCTATTTGGACAAAACAAAACACTTTCTTTGGGGAAAGATTTCAGAGGTGTATATGTCTGTTTTTTGTTTTTAACAAGTCGTCGCCAGGGCGGCCTAAAGTCGGTATCAGCCAATCAGCGAAGGAGTCTATCCCCTTTTCCCTAGCACTAGACCAAGGAGATTGTTTTAGCATCTGAGGTGGAGCGCCACACCTACCATCAGCTCCTTACTTTACTGCACAGATCCCTGTGCTACTCAAAACGCTGAGTTGGCGAGGACCGGTATCGAACTAGGAACCTTGTGGTTTCTAGCCGAACACTCTACCGACTGAGCTAAAGAGCGGCCACAAATTTGATAAATCACTTATCTTGTCAACTAAATCTAAAAAGTCATTGTCAAAATCTAAAAAAGGAATTCATGTGTGGTGAAAAATAATTATTTTAATAATCATTTTAATTTATTTCAACTTCCTTCAATTTTCTTCAGTTAGTATTTCTTGAAATTGAATAATTTTCTAAACGTCATCTTTCCATGTTGATTCTTTTTTCTTTCCTGTATATTCTTTCTTTCTTTACATCGCCCCACTCCCCAAAATACGATCGATCTAAGCTAAATGTACCCAAAAATTCGGCTGCTATTCATTTTAAACACAATTAAAATTAATTAAATCGATTATTTAAGGTCCAATTTTTGTCTAAGTCGAAAACTAGTAACATAACGAGCACCAGTAAAAAAAAATTAAAAAAAGACTAAATATTACACATGTAATTTATTTTTAATACATTTAAAACGATTTTTTTTCGATCGCGTATGACCGGAAACGCTGCTTAAAATTCGTGTTTACAAAATAAATTGTAATATTCATTGATTCTATTGTTGTGTTAATTTTTTCTTTTTTTTTTAGCAAGTTATCACTTATTTTTCTATTCATTTGAATGTAAAAAAAAAATAGCCATTAGTGTCATCTGACGTTCGCGACATTCCTGATGGATGACATCCAGACAAAATGGCTTCTTTTATCGCCACTCGAGGTTAAATTGCTTCCGTTTTCAAATTAACGCAAACAATGAGATATACTTGTTGGAGTTCCACAGATTTGAATTCAGAGTTTTCCTTCTCCTAGACCGGTTGCCTAACCAAGGTTAAAGAGCGCAGTCTGTCCTACTATTTATCATAGCTAGAGGAAGAGTAGGATTCATACATTTCCCATGGGTATTAGGGCTAAGTGAAATGCAATTACCCCGTCCAGGATTTTGTGGTATATAAGCCGTGCTACAATTCCCCACCAAAATTTATAGAATGTGCCAGGTTACATGGTTTATTCCTCTACCAATCAAAAGCCATAATGCATGGCTGGTTGACAACTTAAGCACTGATACTGAGAACCGCCCATTTGCAATCATTGGCGAAGAAACTTACAATACTAAGGGGCACCATGGATTTTGTACCAAGGATTTCCGCTGGAAACAAGCGGACAAGCGCTCTTGCTTGAAACCTAAAGGATGGCCCATAAAATTGTAACAATACTTCATAATGACACCCATACAATGGTTATATACACCTTATACTCGGGTGTATATATATATTTACCAACCCCTCAGCATGAGCAGGATGTGACACAAGATCAATTACTTAAGCGGAGTTCAACAGATTTGAATTCAGAGTTTTACTTCTCCTAGACCGGTTGCCTAACCAAGGTTAAAGAACCCAGTCTGCCCTAATCTTTATCCATAGCCGGAGGGAGAGTTGGATTCATACCTTTCCCAAGGGTATTGGCGATAAGTAAAATGCAATTACCACCTCCAGGATTTGAACTCGGGGCGACGAATCCATTTCCCATGACTTTAACAATTGCACCACGCGCTTCCATATACTCGGGCGTATAAAATCGGTGGAGAGTTTATCTTGCTCTATCACCTCTAGTTTTCTGTCCTTTAAATAGTCTCATTTTAGTATATACAGAGTATATACGTGCTTATTTTAACAGTTGCAGCAGCTTATTACAGATAAAACAGGATAGATAAAGAACATTGAGAGAATAAATATACTTGGATGATACAATGTACACAATTCATAGTACCGCAGACAGTTAGAAGTGTGTTTTATTAGATGATCTGCTGTATTTTGCCTCCGGGATGTCACGTAAGAGCATCCAGCAGAAGTCTCCCATCATGCCGGGGTTCCACTTGCCTTGGTAGTTGCTCTCCATCTTCGTAATGTCTTGGTGGAATCTTTCTCCGTGCTTATCACTCACTTCTGCAAGGTTTGGAGGGAAGAAGTTGAGGTGGGAATGGAGAAAATTAATTTTGAGTGACATTCGGTATCCCATATCCTCATAAGTCTTTAGCAACTTCTCAATACAGGCTTGGTAATTTGGTACGCGTGTGTTATCAAGGAAGCCACTACAGACTGACTTAAATGCTTCACATGCTCTCAGTTTCCTGCATAATAACTAAAAAAGAAGACATAAGTCACACAATATTAGAAATTAACCCTGAATGCATATACGCCTTTATGTACAGTATGTGTACAAAATGTACAGCATGCATATCTAAAAAAAACTAGAGGTGATGAGTAAAAACGGATTTCAAATCTGAATTCAGCACCCCCAAATTAGGTTAAACAGTTATGTTTGTGCTTGCTTCAATTTCTTTGAAAACCAGTGTAATCTGTCTGTACCTCTCTCCACTCTCTAACAAAAGAACACATTATTTATATACCCGCAACATGGGTATATGTGTATATAACAATTCTACCCATGTGCACACCAGTGTGGACTGACCAGCAAAGGCTTACATTAATCAGCCCTGTACTGATAGTGGATGCGAGGAGGAATTACCAGAAGCAATGGCCGACAGGGTCGTATGGTGAGATTCATGGGAATGACTGCTGTCAGCACGACAGCATGATGATGATGATGATTATGTGTAGGTCAATAGGTTGTTTCTTTGTTTTGGAGCTGTTGTTTGTAATGATTCTGCCAAACAATGCTTTCCTAATGAGTGTGTTCATCACTGTGTTTTTGGTGTTTGTTTACCATGCAAAGTTAACGAGGTGGCAAATTTCGTCTGCTCTATTCGCGGTTGTTACGAGAGACATCTTCGTTCCAGTTCTTACTCTCCCAAATTCTTCCCTGAGGCATGTCAGACGTGAGGCATTTTGGCCCATATATTAAGCAATATATCAAGCCATGCGGAAAAGTGCAGAAGCAGGTCTAATCATTGTTTTTTTTTCTTTCCTTTTTTTTTAAACAGAAAGAAGACTTGAAATTAATTCGTTGATTTTATTTACTGACAAACTGATAGATACACCATAATATATGCCTCTAATATAGGTATATATGTAGGTATGTAGGTATATATGTAACACGTACATACATAAATACGCAAACCTGTTTATTAATATGTTTTAATCTAATGAACGCCATGTTTATTTTCAGTTTCAACTTAATCTCATGGCTTTTCGATACATATAAGTCAAACTTCTGTTTAAATCATATATATTAAACAGGAGAAAGATTACATATAACAATTCAGCTAAGAACTATGTCATGTACCTATCACACACACACACACACACACACACACACACACACACACATATAATATATATATATATATATATATTTCTTGCCCTGATGTACTGCTAAGCAAAACTATTTGAAGGAATATCTGACTCATTAGGTTTAAATTCATTATTTGCTTTACTAGGTATCGAGCACTTTACATTTTAGTTTTAGACAATACTAGCGGTATATATATATATTATATATATATATATATATATATATATATATATATATATATATATATATATATATATTCGTTGGTACGACTCTCTTGTTCTTTTCTTTTTTCTTTTCATTTTCTCCACAAGTGAATGTTGGTAGAATATTTCTACTATCAAACTATTTCCGTTTTTTATTAACACAAGGTTTACCAATACGATTCGTGTATATATATATATATATATATATATATATAGTAAAGTCGTGGGGGCGGCCTAATGTAGGTATCAGCAAGACAGCGAGGGAATCTATCCCCTTTTCACTAGAGCTAGACCAAGGAGATTATTTTAGCATCTGAGGTGGAGCGCACACCTACTCTCAGCTCTTCATTTTACCGCACAGATCCATGCGCTACTCATACGCTGAGTTGGCGAGGGCCGCTATCGAACCAAGAACCTTGTGATTCCTAGCCGAACACTCTACCGACGCTAAACCGGCCCTTTATATATATATATATATATATATATATATATATATATATAATATATATCCCGCTCATATTCTAGTTAGGCATGCATCGATACCATACATACATATATTATATACACCACATATACATACCATACATATATATATATATATATATATATATATATATATATATATATATATAGTTACTCGGTGAGCGGTAGCCAAATATTAAAGTCCTAAAATAACCAACTTTATTTTTAAAATCAATCTGGAACTAATGAACCTAAAATGTGCTTGTTAATTGTGTCTGCATTTACTTATCACTTATGACCTTCTATTCAACAGATTAACTTATTCGAGGAAAGTGATGATTTAAAATTTTTACTCTAGACACATTTCAGCATGTCGATTCTGTTTCCCAGCTCCTTTCTTTTTTATCAACCTCCATTCAATTATGATTTTATATTGTTTTATTTGTTTTTCTTACCATAAAAATTTAAGATAATGTTGTGCTGTTGCCATGTCGTCTCTTTTTAAACAAAACCATCCAAACATTCTTTGATTTTACTTAAATATATATAACAACATGCATATCAAAACGATCAATCAATTCGAGCAACGGAAACATTTTCAAGAAGAAGAAGAAGAGAAGAAGAGAAGAAGAAGAGAAGAAGGAAGAAGAAGAAGAAGAAGAAAGAAGAAGAAGAAGAAGAAAGAGAAGAAGAAGAAAGTCATGCGCCTAGGAGAAATGAAGGTATTATAGAAAAAAAAGGGAGACTTACGTGGTGTAATTGTTAGCAAGCTAGACTAGCATAGTTACTGAGTTCGATTCTCACTGGGGGCACATTCGTCCAGCCTTTATGTGAAAAAATAAGCTAAACTAGCACTTCATAGTTTCCTGAGTTGATTCTCACTTGGTGCCACATTCACCCAGGCTTATTAATTGCGACCAAATAAGGTAGACTGGCATTCCATAGTTACTGAGTTCTATTCTCACTGGGTTGCCAATTTTCGCCAGCCTTTTACAAAAATAGCTTGCCTTTAGTTAATAACTATTAGAAAAGCAGAACAATTATGTATTAAATGTAGAAGAAGGAAATTCTGAATTCAAACTTTGTTATAACTCCGTTTCTTGAAATTGACCGTTGCATCACATCTGTCTGTTCGGAGGAGGTTTGGTTAGAATATATAGAGACGTTTACAAACACCTTCATTCACTAACTATATTTAGTATACCACAAACTATTCCACAATGATTATTTTGGCATTAGATAACCCACGAACAAAACAAAACCGAAACCGCAGTAAAACGCTTTGAAAAAACAAAAACATGAAAGTCACTATAAAATGGTGGATATATCGGAAAACCGGCATAACAATTAAAACGAGAAGAAAAAAAAAAAAATAATAACAATAAAACCAGAACTGGAATACCATCTGGATTATCTCCCTTCTATTCAACTATTTAAGGGCCGATTTAACTCAGTCTGTAGAGCTTCGGCTAGAAACCACAAGGTTCTAGTTCGATACCGGTCCTCGCCAACTCAGCGTTATGAGTAGCACAAAGATCTGTGCGTAAAGTAAGGAGCTGATGGTAGGTGTGTTCCAAGTCCGAGGCTCTACCGAATGGGCCAAAAACGGTCTTTGTGACACTTATAAAAGTTAAGAATTCTGCGATGTGCCAACCCCAGACAATCAGGATATATATATATATATATATATATATATATATAATATAGGAGTTATAGAATGGTCATGGGAAACGAAGATTTTAAAATAATTACCAAAAAATTAAATGATGTTATGCCAAGAAAAATTACACACACACACTACACACACACACACACACACACACACACACACAACATATATATATATATATATATATATATATATATATAATATATATATACATATAATCATTATCGCACTTGAGATTCCAAACAATTAAATTGCATTCTTCATTAATAAACTATTTTCTTAGATATTCTTTACACTCTGTTTAACATTATAATATATATATATATATATATTATATATATATATATATATATTGTGAGATGAGTTTTATATGTGTGGTTTGTATGTAATGTGGTGTGTATAAGTTTGTGTGCATATATGCACGTTCTTTTTCTGCGTGACTATGGAAAGAGAAAGATTTAATTAAATGGAAAATTTTTCCCTGTACACCATCCCATTGCACATACATACAGGGCGCGCCCGAAATCTACCCCTCTCTCTCTCGTCTCTCTGGATATATATATTATATATATATTATATATATATAATGTATGTGTGTGTGTGCTGTGTGTGTGCTGTGTGTGTGTGTGTGACGTAAAGTGAAAGAAAACATGAAGAATAGGATGAGAGGATGGGTGAAGAAATCCGCGGTTATATATTTGTAGAATGCAATTTTAATTGTTTAGGAATCTCAAGTTTGATAATTGTGAGGGGGATTTTTGTTGGTGCCAACAGGTGGATCCGTGCACAGCGGGAACAAGAGTTATATCATCGCTTGAAATATATACATGCATACCCTTACACCACCACCCCCAACAACAACAACCGCCAATATCACAACACGCCCCATTGTTTCTTTTTTGCTCTTGCTCTGTTTGTTGTTGTTGTTGTTGTTTGTTGTTTGTTGTTTGTTGTTTTTGTTTTTTTTTCTTCTTTTTCTTCTTTCTTCTTCTTCTTCTTCTTCTTTTATTAATTATTATTATTATGTATTATTATTATTATTATTCGGCTGATACATTTGCATCAATGCTGAAACTGTTGGCGCCTTTTTTTCTAGGTTTTTTTCATTCTGATTTAGACACTTAGCAGGGAATGCCTATTGTGTTGGATCTATCATAATTATTACTAAGAATGGTATTAACAGCATTTCTTCTTCTTCTTCTTTCTTCTTCTTACTTCTTCTTCTTCTTTATTATTATTATTATTATTATTATTTATTATATTATATTATTTATTATTTAATTATTATTGTTGTTGTTGTTGTTGTTGGTTCATGCTGTGATTATAACCATTCTTTCAAATCGAATTTCTTCTTATTGTAGTTTTTGCTTTCCTTGCATCAAGATATGTTTATTGACGGCCTTTTACATTATTCACTTGGTAAATACTCGCGCACGCAACAACACGGACACACAGACACAGAAAAAAACACACGTATGCATTAATATAGTTTTAATTATATTATATTATATATATATAGTATATATATATATATATATATATTTCAATATACATTACTTATGTACAAACGATATATATATATATTAATATAATATATATATATATATATAATATATATATATATCGTGGCAGTTGAGTGTGTATATGAATTACAAGGTTATAGGGCTGTTTAATGCATAACTTTACACTTTACACAAACAGAGGCACATGCATTAAATACACACACACATAAAAACACACACCACACACACACGCAACACACACACATATATATATATACTATAGTTATGTGTGTATATTAGTGTACATCAATTTTCATTTCATTTTCTCTCCTTCTTTCACTGTCTCAGTATGGTATATCTATGTATCTATTTATCTTATCTATCTATCTATTTATATCTCTCTCTCTCTCTTCACGCTCTCTTCTCTCTCTCTCTCTCTCTATAGTAATTATATATATATAATTATTAAATATTATGTGGTATGTGTGTGTGTGTGTGGTGTGTGTATGTGTTGTGATCTTGTCTATAATATATATTGTATTTGGGATTTAGTCTGAAGCATTAGGAATGTGAATATAAGAAACTCAGTTTTGAATGTTAAGTTTCGTTTTATTTTTGTTTAATTTTCGAAATGTTCAAATCCCCTTCTTTTCAAACTGATAGCTGGTTTATTTGCGTCTTGTATGCATCTATATATACTCATTGGCATCATTTCTTAGTGACCTCGTTTGGGTGGTATGGGGGCGGTTCGCTTCTTTAGTGGGCTCCTCCTTTCCACTTTGTTGTCATTACACGTTGTAAACAATCGATGTGCGGGTTCATTGTCTGTGTATGTGTCGGCATATATAGATTTGTCTTTGCTAATCATCGCAGTCCGTGTTAATTGCCTTTGGTAGCCTTCACTTTTGCTGGTTGGTGTTAGTGGTGGAGATATTTGTACGGGTTGAGAAAATCCTAAAATTGTGTCAATCCGTACGTATATATGTGTAGGTGTAGTTAACCATTTAATTTTGATTTCAGTGTGTTTTGCGTGTTTGCGTAATGGAAAACCTTCAATTAAAATGCAGTGGTTTGTTGAAGTGTTGTGCAATGCTATTAAATTCAGTTTTTTTTTGTTTTATTGTAGATTTTATGGTTGTTTAATCGAAATCTGAAAGGTGTTGGTGTTTCCCCTACATAATCCATAGTTTGCATTTCGCTGCGAGATACAGTAGATGATTTTTCGCTGTCCGCAAGTGAGTGTGGGGGTTGGATCTTTGTGTGTGGTATTCAAAGGAGCTATCACAAATTCAGTGTACTTTCCCAAGTATGTGAAAGACATTCAACCACATCTAAACCTGTACCATATTAAGTTTATATTTGGCTCATATACGGTTCACTTTTAACGGAGGTGAACATTACCCTTTGTTTTTCGTCAGCTTTATGTTTAATCCAAAGTAAAGTGAACGAAGCAGCAAATAAGTTCACAATATTTTTGAATATTTGTTTATGATATTAATGCAAGCCAGAAAGACAACATCGTTAGCGTAATGGAACTCTCAGGGTTTCACACCGCCGTATAATCAAGCAACCAAATCTACTGACTACGGCTCTCCAAACTTTAGATATTGCTCTCTCTCTCTCTCTCTCTCTTTCCATCTCTCTCTCTCTCTCTTCTCTCTCTATCTATCTATCTATCTTATTCTATCTCTATTTCTTTCACCGCCAAGCATAAGCAATGATTCGTCTGTTGTTTACAGACTGGATCTCTCTGGTGACTCGGGTAAATTTTTAAACACATGTATGTATTCTGAATAGCTTAAACACCGCTCCTTTATGGCAGCTGTCAAATGGCCGAGAGGCATTTAACGAATCGGGTTGATGGAAAAGTCTCAGTCAGGTTTTGCCCCCTGGTCGGAGGTAGTTGCTGTGTCTAGCCACACATCGAAACAGAGTGTCTGTGGATTGACTTATATATGCTCCCAAAATCAGTAGAGCCTTCTTAGGGTGATTAAATTAACTGTTTTCACGATAGTGAATGATCGTTTTTTTTACAGACTGGCATCTCTCTGGTGATCGTTAAATATATAAACAAATGTATGGTATCTATAGTTTAACACCGCCTCCTTAATGCCAGCTTGTCAAATGGCCGAAAGGTTACCAATCTAATGAAAGTCAGTCAGGTTTCGCTACCTGGTCGGGGTTATTTGCTCGTTTCTAGCATTACTGAAGAGGACGTGAAACGTCAAAACACGCGTATCGTGGATGAGTTATATATATATATATATTTATATTATATATATATATATATATATATATTTAAGGTATACCAAGGCGTGTTGGTAGGATCCTTGCGGAGAGAAAAAACCCGCAGAGAGTTTGATTGTAAAAATTTACTACCAAACATCAACCAGGCAAGACAAAAAATTTTTGAAAAAAAGAAAAGACCAGATATTCGCTACCAACAAAAAATAATCTATTGGTATAGTATTTGGCCAAAAAGAAAAAAACAACAATTTTAGCCCTAGAGCTTTATGCGCAACTAAAGTAGCGTTCGTCTGACTCAGTAGATTATCTTTATTATATATTATTATATTATATATATAGTTACTCCTGTGTTAGTATAGGAGAATGATAATTAAAGTGCTCGATTACATTTTGTAAGGAGCGGTAATTTATTTATTTATATGTGTACAATAACATTTAAGGTGCAAGTATTACCATTGAATGTCTTAGGCAAGCATGCTTGCTACTACTCTCATCACGAACAACGCGCCATGAAGAAATAATTGTAATGTCCATTCTATATATATTTGTTTGCCAACGTAACTATCTTTTTGCTGTCGTTTGCTCTCTTAGTATCTTGTGTTAGTGCATATGAATTATTAAGTCGTGTATTAACTTGAATATG
>CM042161.1:50854614-50857114 GCA_023376005.1 Doryteuthis pealeii
GAGGATCATAGATATTTTGGTGCTACACATGCGCTAAGTTGGTGAGGGCCGGTATCGAACCAGGAACCTTGTAGTTCCTAGGTGGGACGCTCTACAACTGAGCTAAACAGGTCTAATGCATTTTATTACCATGCATGGTGTAATATGCAATTGGGCGGGGTTTGGTTGTAAAATCCAAAACTTTTAAAAATGTTTACGGTAGTCTTTTTTTGTTCTAACTCATTTTCAATCTCGAACACCTGCTAGGCGGGGGTGGGGTTGGGGTAATTGTTCCATACAAAAATACAAAACTTGTCTAAAGAAAGCTGACGCTAATTAACAAAAACCTTTCTTGTGAACCTGTTAGCCGGAAAAAAGGTTTCAATAATGGGGTGCAAATGAGGCACCCTACCTCCCACTTCCTTTGCCCACGGAAGCAGCCACATAGGTTTTTTCTCATTTTTTTGGGGGGGGGGGCTAAATTCTTCCGTTTTGATTTGTTGATAATTGATTTTTTTCGGGGGCGGGGGGTCATGTTTCTTTTTTGTTATTAAACCTATTGAAAAGGATGTGTATGTGTGTGTGTGTGTGTGTGTGTGTGTGTGTGTTGTGTGTTGTGTGTGTGCGTGTGTGTATATTATGGGAGTCGGTGTCGTGTGGTGTTGTGTGTGTGTGTGTGTGTAAAATTAGATTTTGTTTGTATATCTCGTCTCGTATACAGATGCCCAGATGAGACTAAGTCATAGTAAATGAATTTTCCCTTTT
This sequence comes from Doryteuthis pealeii, assembly GCA_023376005.1. Classification (NCBI taxonomy): domain Eukaryota; kingdom Metazoa; phylum Mollusca; class Cephalopoda; order Myopsida; family Loliginidae; genus Doryteuthis; species Doryteuthis pealeii. The sequence goes on from CM042161.1 coordinate 50,855,359, forward strand.
AAACTTAATACAGAGAAGTCCAAAAACTCAAAGAAACATATTCGTCGGCAAAATAATTTTTTTTTAAACAGAATAATAAAAGCAGAAAAATATGCTGAGAAAGAAATAAAAAGAGCGAACAAATAGTTAATATATTTAGATTGACGTATCGTTGAAGGCAGCACACACAAGAAAGCAATGTATGGCTACCTACCCCCATCTCGCAAACCATACGAGTGGACAGGCTAGGCATGCAGGACACTGCTGGAAAAGCAAGGACGATATGTAGCGACGTACTATTTGGAAGCCAGCACATTGGACACGCTAATGTGGGCCGACATTAGGACGCTACATTGACCAACTAGTAAGGATGCTGGGCTGCTGCGGGAACGAGGAACTCCCAGAGTCGATGCAATGATAGGGAAGGTTTGGCGAGAGATTGTCATGGATATCCGTGCAAACTGCGCGACATGATGATATATATATTTTATATATATATATATATATATATATATATTATATATATATATATGTATTGTATGTATATAAGCACATTATTCTGATATATGTATATTAAGCCCATATATGCATATATGTATATTAAGCACATATTTCTCCCAAAAATTTGTCGGGCTAAAAAAGCCATATCAAAACACATTGTTTGTTTGTTTACTTCTCATGCTGACGTGTAGTAAAGTCATCATAAGTGGAATATAACCTACTCAAAACCAACGAAAAATTGGGAAAAACCAGCTGGTGTAATGGTTAGAGTCCCCGCCTGTCAGCTTGGCAGTCAGGGTTTGAATACACACAAAGCGCTTTTCTGTCTATAGCTCTGCTGATGAGGCCTAATAGGCCGAAATGTACATACAGAGATTGATTTTTCTCAATTTGTTTAGCCTTACATTCGAATAGGTATGCCGCCTAATTATTAATTATATTATTCAATTAATTTTCAAATTAGTTACGACTTCAATTAAGCACATATTCTCTCAAAAATTGTCGGCTAAAAAAAGCCATATCAAAACACATTGTTTGTTTGTTTACTTCTCAATATATAATATATATATATATATATATATATAATATATATACATAATATTATATATATAAAGATAGAGTGACCCCTCAAAAAGTTGTCACTTTATAAATTTAAATGCAAAGCGATGTTTGCTACATTGGGCGCACTAGCCAACGATTAGAGGTTAGAAATAACCCAGCATATTGCATCTGTTATCCGCAACAATAACTTTGGCGGTCTCTACACCAAGCAATCCATATTTACCTTTCCACTAATTGGGCAACACCTGTTGAACAATCGTGGTTGTGCTGCAGCATATAAGCCCTCAATGTTCTCCATTTTAGCATCCTCAACCAACGAGTTTACACTAGCTGTACTCGAAGCCCTCCTCATCAACAAATTACGTCCCTACTCTTTGCATACAAAGCAATTTTATTCTTTCTCCTTTTTGACCCGACCGATCTTGATCCACCAATCTATAAAGAAATAATATATATATATATATATATATATATTGAGAGAGAGAGAGAGAGAGAGAGAGAGAGAGAGAGGTGGAGAGAGAAAGAGAGAGACATATAATAATCTAAGATCATAAATATCCATTAAAAATGGGTTCTACATTTATGTTCTCTCTTCCTACCTTAACTCTCTCCCTCTCTGTCTGTCTCTCACCCATCTCTTCTCTCTCTTTCCTTTCTCTCTCTCTATCTCTCTCTCTCTCTTCTTCTCTCTCTCTCTAAATACATACCATATATA
>CM042161.1:50859614-50862114 GCA_023376005.1 Doryteuthis pealeii
TTACCCCAACCCACCCCCCGCCTAGCAGGTGTTCGAGATTGGAAATGAGTTAGACAAAAAAAGACTACCGTAAACATTTTTAAAAGTTTTGGATTTTACAAGCAAACCCCGCCCATTGCATATTACACCATGCATGGGTAATAAATGCATTGTAAGGCACCTGTTTAGCTCAGTTGGTAGAGCGTCCACCTAGGAACTACAAGGTTCCTGGTTCGATACCGGCCCTCACCAACTTAGCGCATGTGTAGCACAAATATCTATGTGGTAAAGTGTAGCACAATATCTATGTGGTAGGTGTGGCGCTCTACTTCAGACGCTAAAAAATCTCATTGGTCTAGCGTTAGTGAAAAGGAGATAGACTACTCGCTATCTGGCTGATACCGACATTAGACCACCCCTACGAGTATACTTATTGCGTTCTATGAATGGTGCTTATCATTGCAGGATGTAGACTCGGTTACCCGAGTTCAAGCCCTGAACAAGGCTTCATGTATTTCACTTAGAAATAATACCCCTGGGAAAGTTAGGATCTTGATTTCATTTATAATGCTACATCAACCTTCGTGGGTTATTTCATGCCAAAGCCATTCCCATAGAAAAAAAGATGGGTACTATTTAACCCATATCATATTATTTCCATGGAAAAAATTGATTTGGTATACGTGAAAATTGAGTTACGAGCGGAACGAATTAAAATCTTAAGCCAAGTTTTTCTTTTTTAAAAAGGATAAAGTGTTTGACTGATGAAGGTTAATGACCATAGTAAAATATTTACATAACTAGCAGGACCTGTTGATATACCACAATATGATGATCTAATTATTTCAACATTTGTTATGTTTACTTAAGAGCTATTACAAATTAGATGAATATGTAAAATGTATAATAATCTTGATTTAACTCTCTCACACTATTTTTGGTTTCTTTCCTTCTTTTCTTCATAGATTGAAACTGATTAGCGTTATTTTTACGCATTCTCAATCCCCTCTCTCTCTTCCTCTCTCTCCTCTTTTTCTCTTTCTCTTTCTCTCTCTCTCTCTCTCTCTCTCTTCTCTTCTCTCTCTCTCTTCTTTCTTATGATATTTTTATGTCTTTTCTTTCTTTATAATGAAAACGAAATGGTCCATTATATAGCTGAGGTGACGACACTCATAAGAAATAAGAATTAAGCGACACCAGATAATCAGTATTTACATTTCTGCATTTTATCTTGAACGATTTGGACGGTCTCATTACTAACCCAAGGGTGTTGCAAGATGATAACGGGCGGAAGATTTAGGAACAAGTGTATTAATATATATAGATTGATCTATTACCAAGAAATAAAAAATTAAATTGAATTAAAACTTGAAGGAAATTGGGGGTAATAGGGAATCTAACAAAATAACTTCAGAACAATTTATAGTTTGTTTGATTTTATAGTGCTCAGCTTGCAGACATTCGAGCACTTTTAAAAAAGTCTTTTGAACAGTGTTATTGCTTCTACTTCTCTTGATAGAGAGAGAGAGAGACAGACAGACAGACAGACAGACAGAGAGAGATTTGAGACTTATTTGTTCTTCATTTCGGCTTTACTGATTCGGTCATAATCTTGCTATGGTCGTCATCTTATCATCTTCTTGCTGCTGTCTCTAACTTAGGGCTTCTTCTGGGATAACTCTTTAGTCATGCAAATTAATCAACTCACAAGACTTTTATTTTCTTGATCAAGATTTATTTCTGCCCATGTTCTTCCGCGTGGGGAGATTCAACCTCAGCAGAGCACATTTACTCTGCTTCAATTCTCAGGTTGAAACTAAAAATCTAAGCTAACTAAATCACGGAACATGCGAGATTCGCGCCTCTGGGGTCAATTGGGCTTATAACCGTCCTGGTAGTTTTCCATTCAGTCTATCCGCCCACGCTTTCAACTCCAATGAATCGATTTCAAACTAAACTTCAGGGTCTTGTCAACAACGCATGGCACCACGTAATATGTAACACGGTGTTCTCGTTAACACGGTAAACAGTTCTCTAAATAGTATGAAATACCCTTCCATTGTAATTACACCCATGTACATTTTGACTCAGAGTGATACTTCCGGTAACGTGATTATGTTTGGTCAAATAGATATGCTTGCAAATTAGGTCTGTTGTTTAATTGCATGTCGGACTTCCTGCAGAAACAATACTTGTAGTACAAAAAATAGTGGTTCTATTTAACCCATAGTTGCTTGGATGAGGCGGTCCATACTCTACCCAAATGCATTAGTCCGTAAGTGCAGGTAATAATACGAGTTCAAACACGGCTACTAGGATGTCAGAGTCCGGCATGTTACTAACTATACCACGCCTCCCCTTGACAAATTATCAGGGCTGTTCAAATTCTGGACGAGTTTGGTAGTGCTAATAGCCGTGAGAAAAGTATACATCCAACTATCTTCCCTCCAGCTATGGGTAAATAATAGAACAGATTGTGCTCTTTAATCTTGGTATAGCAAGTAGTCAAAGAGAAGGAAAA
>CM042161.1:50864614-50867114 GCA_023376005.1 Doryteuthis pealeii
CATGAATGATTGCCGAATCACAAAACTATTTTACGGGGAAATCTCAACTGGCAAACGTTGTCAATGCAAACCCAAATTGAGGTTTAAGAACTGACACAAAGACACTCTAAAGAACACTACTATTGCTGTGAAGCCAGTGGGAGAAGCTAGCGTTTGAAGCGGGTTATTAGAAGGGGTAATTTTCAGTCCAGCAACATTCAAAGTGGAGAAGTTCCAATATGTAGTTTATGTGGAAGAGTATGTCTCTTTAGGACTGGCCTGGAGAGTCATCTGAGAAAACACATTATACAGTGTCAATTACTACTGGCACTCAACTATGAAAAAACCCAAAAAGAACAGGAAATGGTCTTATTCGAGCACGAGTTGACAACCAACACACACACACGCACACACACATACACACACACACACACACACACACACACATATATATATATATATATATATATATATATATATATATATATATATATATATATATAGAGAGAGAGAGAGAGAGAGAGAGAGAGGGCGTAAGAAATTTCATAAGGAAAAAGAAAAAGTGCTTGATAACTACAAAATTGAATGGATTGTAAAGAAATTCAACGGAAATTACACTACTATCAACAAGTTTCGCTCAAAATAACCGCCATTAGCGGCGATCACGCCCTCAATCCTGTTCCGGAACCTGGAGCAAGCTGATGTTACAGTTTCCTTGGGAATGGTCTTAAAAACTAGCTCAATTCTGTCGATTAACTGGGCTTTTGTAGTACTGGTACGGCGATTGGTGCCTTTCTCAACAGCGCCACATACATAATAATCCATGGGGTTAAGATCTGGGGTGTTCGACGACCATTTTTGACTTTTCCCAGATGTATAGCAGGGGGCCGAATCCTGCCATACATTTGGCCTACCATTGGCTAACATTGTTATCCAGGGCTTGACTACAGTGTTTAGCAACTCCACGTAGTAATCTGAGCTTCCTCCAACACATTTTCTGTATATTTCCGAGGAATTTTGCTATACAAACGCAATCAGATCGTCTGTTGTGTTGCTTTTTTCTAGCCACAGTCTCGTAGTCTTCATTGCAATTCTCCAGTTCATGCCTGATTGTTTTTACAATGTTCAGGGAGCCTTGGGCAACAACCATAATCTCCTTATTTTGATGGCCGGCACAGATCATCATGATTCTCTCAAGTTATTCTCCTCCATGATACAGGTGGGTTCCAGTCATCAATTCTATCTATCATCACGTATATGAATGAAGAGTGGTCAAAGCTTTTAAATGATGCGTAGTGTGCATCAATACCTCAAACCTACGGAGAAATATAACCAAATATAAATATATATATATATATATATATATATATATATGTATATATATATATATATATATATATATATATATATATATATATAATTTAGGGTAGTGTATACATGAAAAATGATACCCTACTACCAGGGTAATTTCAAAAGTAAGTTCTTCAAAGCACCGAGGACGTAGGGAAAGTGTTCGTGCGGCTATTGGCAACACTTTTGAGTTCGTTGTACCTGCACCTATTGTTGAACTTATTTTAGATATAAGGCATGGGGCAAATGGTCACTCCTAGATATAGACTCGTTGACTACCACGTGACCACCGAAGGCATTTCTATTGTCAAATCACTGGCACTGCTGCTGCTGCTTCTGCTGTATTAATAGAGGCACCATTCTAAACTTATTTCATTGACATTTGGATTCTCTTGGACGTAGGACTTACAAAGAATACTCTAAAACCGGATTCTTATTGGCTTGCTTACTTACTTATTACATCTGGAACAAAGGATGCCGACCAGATACTTAACACCTTCGTTGTACCTGCACCTATGCCTGTGTGAATCTCGCTACTACGCTCAATCTTTGTTTGTTAGCTGTTTCTGATGGTGCTCCTGATTATGAAGTTTGAGCATTTATTCGGTTTTTGAACGTAAAAATGCATTCAACTGATTGAAATTCATCGCCAATTAACGATTTCAAGTCGTGTATGGATGTAAAAAACGTCCGCATGTATTGTGCGGAGTTTGCAACGATGACGAAGTTCAACGCTTCCTCAATGACATGACGATGAATTAGCAAGATATGAGCATACACAAACTCACACAGTATCTACTAAAGAGCATCGACCGAAATGTCGATTATCTGGAAAAATAGATACATGGTCAAACTTCCAAATGTTGCAAATATACTTAGAATTAGACAATAAACGTTTCTGTGATTTCTAAATATTTTGGAGAATTTTCCTTTGAGATTATCCTCGTATAGAATAGGAATATTCTGTTACTAGAACAAAAGAATATGAAAGTAATTATCGCCTTTCCAAATAAGCACAGGAAACTAGGTAAAGCAAGTAAGAAATGATTAAACGCATACAGCAGATATGGGAATTTAGCCGTTTGAGGTAATGAGATGACTGAATCGCATCAACACTGACCCTGGTGTAATCAACAACAAAAGAGTGAGTTACTAACAGAAAAAAACATCT
>CM042161.1:50869614-50874614 GCA_023376005.1 Doryteuthis pealeii
GTTCTCCAGGATTCTTGTGGAATTAATTTCTTCTAATTACTAAAAGGCTTAGTAATTTCCATAGACCCTCGAATACTTACAGACCCCCCCGCCCGAGTTGTTTTATAGGCTTCGAGAGATTAGCGCTGTGTGAAATACAAACATTTAATATTTTGCGAAGATAATATACTCATTTTCATTAACGTAATTTCACTCCTTTTTCGAGAATATAATATACTAATTTTTCATGAATGTAATATTAATTCTTATGGATGTAATATAATAATATTCATGAATTTGGTTGTAATTCTGTATGTCTGTATTAATGTTAGCGAAGAAAAAAAAAAAAAAAAAACGGCCTTGCCCAGGACTTGAACTCGTCTTGCCGTGTTCACTCCCTACGACGGTAACCATTGCACTACGCGCCTCCAGATATATGTTTGATTGGATCATCTCAGTCGGTAGAGCGTTCGGATAGAAACCACAAGGTTCCTAGTTCGATACCGGCCCTTGCCAATTCAGTGTATGAGTAGCACAGGGATCTGTGCGGTAAAGGAGCTGATGGTAGGTGTGGTGCTCCACCTCAGACGCCAAACTAACTTGGTCTAGCGCTAATGAAAAAAGGGGATAGCCTCTCTCGCTGATTGGCTGTTACCGACTCTAGGCCACCCCGGCGATTTAGATTACGACAAATGCGGTCACGTGGATGATAATCTCGAAAGAATGCGTGTGTGTTATTCGATAGACGAGAAATGGCGGGAATAGATCTTTTGGCAGAAATGACTTCTCACGTGAGGCTGCGTTTAAAAAAAAAAATTCTTGGCGGGAAGCATCTGGGACGCACTCTCCGATTGAAAAAGAAAATATATATATATAAACAAATCAAACAAAAAATGTGGGTTTCAGAAAAAGTATACAGGATGTATATAAAGAACAAAGAGCTTTGGGGCCCCCTACCACCATCAACAAAAATGGCCAAGAACGATAATATAAAAGTTTAAACAAGCAGAAGAGGAGGACAGGCAAGATGAAGGAGGAACAAGAAGCGCATGTAGATACACGCATGCGCAGAGCCACATAAAAGAAAAAAATATTGGGGAAGGAGAAAAGGGAGGGGGGGAATAAAATAAAACATGAAAGAAGTGAAGAATGACGAAGGAAGAAAAAAAACCCTAAAAAATCAAAGAAATAAACAAAAAAATGAAAGAGAGAAAAAAAGAAATGGATTCATAAAAAAAAGACGACAATAAGAAAAGCAGAGGAAGAGAAACAAGACTCTTCTAAGTATTCTATCTGAGTTTAACACTGCCGTGGTCTCATTTCTTTCTCTGGTCTCCAATTCTTTCAGTATTTTTCCAGTCCTTTTGGGACCGTTCTAAGCGCAGTAAAAAAACAAATTTTATCATCATTACCATAATGTCCCACTGCGTGTTCAGCTCTCTAGCAAGATCTAGGTATTTGTCATTATTTTATTTTGGCTGTAGAGTCCATTCGAACAGCAAAGTCCTCGTGATGATATGTCCTTGTTGAATATCACTAGGTCTTGTCTTCTTCCCAAAATGTGGCATTATTATCATTTTCACTCCTTTTGAGTTTTTCAGTTTTTCACTGGAGTCTGAGAAACAACAAGTCTCCTCGGGTCTCCAGGATTCTTCTGAGTATTCTAGGCGATTGCAGCTGTGCAGTAGTCTGGATGGTATCAATTCTTCCTCTGCTTTCCAGATTCTCCAGTCTCTTTTGCAAGTTTTTTTGGACTGTTCCAAGTGCACCTTGTATTCCACAGCTTTTTCCAATTCTCTGGCAAGGTTCAGGTATTTATCCATCTTTTCGTTTTCCTTCAACTTCACCCTGTGATCTGCTGGAACCACAAAGTCCACCAGTTGACACTTTCTCTGTTTTTTGTTAATCAACACTATGGCTGGTGTCCTGGCTGGGATAGGCTTACCCATCTTCATCTCGAAGTCCCTGAGAATTTTATGCATTTCATTCTCAAGAACAGATTCTGGTTTATGCATATACCATGTTGTTGTATGGTTAAAATTGAATTTTTTGCATAATTCCCAGTAGATCACCCTCCCAACCCAGTCGTGCCTAGTTTTGTATTCCCGTTGTGCTAGTTTGTTACATTCAATTAATATATGGTTTACAGTCTCGTCTCTGTCATCGCACAGTGTACATTTACTGTTTGTTGTGTCTTATCAATTTTTGCTTTGATATAATTTGTTCTTATGGCATTATTTTGTGCAGCAATTATTATTATTATTATTATTATTATTATTATTATTATTATTATTATATTATTATTAAAACAGGTATGCAATGTCCTGGAAATTACCCTGATGTCATTTGCAGGTGTCATTAAAAAAAAACAAAAAAAAAAAAAAACAAACTAAAGAGGAGTTGTAAACAAAATGTTCCATACCAAACGGGTATGAAAACAAGGTACATCTGCGGGTGACGTCGTCTTGCTTTTAGATTCGAAGAGAAGACCACTAGTGGTACACATGCCAACTGAGGAAAAATAAAACTCAAAGAATTAGTTGGAAACAAAATGTTCTCTCAAAAAATGTTCTTTCATTCAGAAAACTGGATGGAAATCCTGCGACACACATTTTCCGCAAATTATTATAATTATATAGGAGAAATCTAATACATAATTATATGTAAAATATAAACATATTTAGTATTATCTGCGTTATTCGGACTATTGTCCCCATCTTCATTGTTACTTGTACAACGTTTCGGCCGATGTGCCCTCCGGCCTTCTTCAGGTATTTCTAGTCGGACTCGGGAACCTCCTCGGACTCGGGAACCTTCTTTTCGAACTCGGGAACTTTCCTGTCGTATCCGGGAGCCATCACGGAACTTTGAACCTAACCCTTTATTTAGTCCACGGGGGTATCCTTTTCTCATTCCGCTAACGATAGCTGGGGTAGGAGTTGTGTTAATTAATTATTTTTCTAACAGCTTTCCCTCAGGATTGAACTCGGGTTCCAGAGATAACTGTCACTTAGAACTGTCTTAACCTAACTACCTTATCCACTCGGACACGTGTCCAATTGGACGAAAAGAAGGTTCCCGAGTCCGAGAAGGTTCCCGAGTCCGAGAAGAAATACCGGAAGAAGGCCGGAGAGCATATCGGCCGAAACGTTGTACAATTAACAATGAAGATGGGGACAATAGTCCGAATAACGCAGATAATACTAATCTTCAAGCCTCATCTCAAACATTCAGAGAAATAATAAACATATTTATAGTAAAATAAAGATTAGAAATGAGTTGTGTATCTATAGAAAGGATTGTTGCCACGAATATTTTATAGATAGGTCTGATTGAACAAATAATTTGGTTTAAATATAATTTTTGTGCACAGTTTGTTTGCTTCACCCTCAACTGCACCGGATCCTGGTAGATCACCAAAGGTAAGCAGTGATGAACCTGTTAAATACTCAGATGGGTGACCATTTAAGTAACATCAGGGACTGTAAGAAATCTGATATAAAAATGATTTGATTCGGTATTAAATGACCCCAAAAGCAAAACAACCAGCCAAGCTCCCCATCCACTGCATATTTTATTATAGAAGTAAGTAAAGTCGTCAGGGTGGCCTAAAGTCGGTATCAACCAGACATCGAGAAAGTGTATCCCCTTTTCACTAACGCTAGATCAAGGAGTTTGTTTTTGCGTCAAAAATGGAGCACTACAAAAATAATAAAATTCTACAATTATAAAATGTCCTTTAAATGCGAATCAGCATTATCCGGTCGTGATTCTCATTCTAGAATAATGAGATATAGAAAGACCGAAATTTTAGTTATACATTATGTAATAGTGGAAAGTTACTCAAATTTTGGGATGGCGTGTAAAAGGCTACTTGTCGGTTTCTGATTGGTCAGCACAACACGAGAACAAGTGTGAGAGAAGGAGAGAATGAAGAGTTGGTTGTCTGGTTTGAGTTTTTGAAGAAAACGGACACAAGATGAGTTACTGTTCTCCAAAGCATTTTTACTTGGGGATAAGACTTTAAAAAATGCTGTTCCAATAATCCATTTTTATTCCTATGTAGTTCAAACTAGTAATAACAGGTAGTTTTCTAAAAAAAAAGAAAAAAAAGAAAAGAAAAAAGAAAGAAAAAAGAATTAAATAAACAAGAACTTCATCTATATTTTCCTTTCTTTTTTTCTGTTTCTTTTTTCTTTTCTCGTACTTTCTTTGTTCACATATTTTCTTTCCTTCTCATCTGAATGTTCATTCAATCTTTCATTCATTCTATCTCGTCTGAACCTTCTTTCTTTCTTTCTTTCTTTCTTTCTTTCTTTTCTGAATCTTCATTTATTCTTTCTTTCTTTCTTACTCTTCTGAATCTTCATTTATTCTTTTTTTCTTTCTTTTTATTCTGAAGTTTGTTTGTTTGTTTGTTTGTTTCCTTCTTTCTCTTCTGAATCTTCATTTATTTTTTCTTTCTTTATTTTTATTCCGAATGTTCTTTCTTTCTTTCTTTCTTTCCTTCTTTCTCTTCTGAATCTTCATTTATTCTTTCTTTCTTTCTTTTTATTCTGAAGGTTCTTTCTTTCTTTCTTTCTTTCTTTTCTGAATGTTCTTTCTTTATCTTCTCCTGAATACTTCTCTCTCTCTCTCTCTCTATCTCTCTCCATTTAAACTTACGTCAAAGACAACTAACCAACTGAAATATTTTATTCATCCTAAAATCACGGGCAATGACTAAGCGAGCACTGCAGAACTTCAGTAGGGAGGCCCCATGAGTTCGTGAGGGCAAGGATTTAGACAATACAATCTTTAAAAATGATGACAATAACAAAAGGAAAGAGCAAATATTCTTGCTTGTGTTAGGGAAATTAAATTTTGAATAGGATGAATGCTGTATATTTATTTACGTTCCAAACCCGAGACATCATTCTGTCGAATCGTGCATTATTTTCCACTAGAAATAATAAAATACTTGTATCTTTGGTTTAAAAGAAAATTATTATTTGCAAATAATTTTTAAGGGTTTATTTATC
>CM042161.1:50877114-50897114 GCA_023376005.1 Doryteuthis pealeii
CTTAATCCCCTAAAACCGTAACCCAATTTGCAAAATGTTAATTCATAGACTGTAGTTAAACTGTCAATGGGTACCACCAAAAAATTTTCCGTTTTAATTTTCCAACCTAAATCAGAAGTCAGCCAATAAAAGAATAAAGATTTATTTTCTTTGTTTAATGTCATATCAAAGTTAATGGGTTATTTAATGCTCAAACCGTCCTTATAGAGAAACAGTAGTTGTAATCTTTAACCTATAACAGTTGGGTAGATAAGGGGGTTCATACCTTTACAAAGGGCGAGACAGGTGATCGGACAGGCCCCCTCCGATCAATCGGCTGGACACGTTAAGCCTTAGCACCTATATGATTGTCCCAACCCTATTGCCCTTATGGCAAGCCCCAAGCCTTTTTATATAAGAGTGCTAGAAGTCTTGGGAATGACGTTAAACTCTATCTGATGGTAAGGTTCCAGTTCTGCAGGTCTGGGGAATGTGGAGCACCCCTACATCACCATTGCTCCCAGGTCCACTCTGACATGGAGTAGTAATACCTGTTAGGGTCCCATCTATGGTTAAAATAGAAAAATGTGTTTATAACAAAAATTGATTATGCATTAAGAATGAATATATATCAAAACTTTGTCGACATTATATGTCCCACTGAGGTTGATATGCCGTAAGACAACAAGCTAAACTAAGACAAACCTTTCCAAAGGGTATTAGCCCGAAAGTAAACATAATAAAACGACTGGATTTCGTACACAGTTACTAAAATATCGTCGTCCACTACGCCACGGGAATAAACGAATAGGGGAATAAATAAAAGAAAGCAGAATAGAATATGCAACTATATTGATCTTGAAGTTTCTGTACAACTAATAAATTATGTGTATACGTATTTTATCAATTGTTATTTTATATTTTTGTATTATTTACTGCAAAGACAACAGTAGGATTTGTACGTAAGGAAATTCTAAATCATCGTTTCTGGCTTAAACAGCTCGTCTCGATTTTTGTTTCGATTTGTGGAAATTCCACAAGTATATCTTATTATAATGGAGATTGTGCGCTTATCTGTCGGTAGCCGAAACTATATTACTACTCAAGTTGGCCATATCTCCATACTAACAACATGAAATTGTATTTAAATATACAACAAAAATAGCAGTTTACAGTGTGGGCTGGTAGGTTAATTTGCATATTGATTTAAAAATATTGATTTTAATAAATATGTACTTGGTATTATTGATTTTTAATTGTTTGGTTTTATCTTAATGAATATTAGCAAATACTTCGAGGATAAATCTTAAAAGAAATTCATTAACAAGAAGAAATAACTGTAATTTTATTCTTTACTGCCTATTTTAACTAAATAGATAAATTAGGAAAATTTAGCAATGAAAGACGGGAGTGAAGGAAGAGTAATTTCACTTGTTCTATTTTTCGATTATACCCCCCTCTGTTTTAAATCTTTTTATCTGCATTCTTATTTAGTTTATTTAGCCTTTCTAATTTGATAAATTTTATTAAATTAAAACTTAATTACTTGCACCCAGAGGGTGCATATATTTGCTAGTAAATATAAATGTTTTACAAATTTAAACATATAATGTAAAAGAGGATAGTCTAGATAAATTGTAATTTTTTTAAAGCAAGCATTATCTATATATTAATAATCGTGTTCGTACGACTATGATGATGTTGCAACACCCTCTGGTTAAAAATGAAACCGTCCAAATCGTCCGAGAAGAAAGAAGAGAAAGAGAAAAAGAGAAAGGGAGCTAAGGAAAGAAATAAGAATGAAAATAATGAACGAACGAACGAAAGAAGAAATATGGAGTAGCGTATGATTCATAAGAACGGGCCAAAATTGGCATGGCACATTTTGTGAGAGTTGACAGTTTTTTCTCTCTCGTGCGCAGCTGTCAACCGAAAGGAATGTCTCAAATCGCTTTCTTGCTTTTTTCTGTCACTACCGCCATCTTTTTTTTATCTTATTTATTTTATTTATTTATTTGTTTTTTTTTGTTTTGATTTTTTGTTGTTGAGAAATCTCTTTGTGTACTTGCTGTCATCACTGTTGATATTCTTGCTGTTAATGACGGCAGATAACATATTGTCGACAATATCTGCTCTCTTAGAAAACTGAGACAGCATTCTCAACGAGCCAAAACCTTGTTCTCGTGTTACCGGCATAAAGAATAATGATACTATTAATAATGAAAACGATAATTAAATTGAACGTCGTTGATGGCAGTGTATAATATCTCTGTGAAAGGCTCGTTTTCAACGTATAATAATAAACATACACCGGGAAATAAAACTATTTTAAAAAAAGGTATGTTTTTTTTATTAAAAAAATTTAATACAAATTAGTCCCATCATCATCATCATCATCATCAATCCTCATCCTCATCATAATGTCGTCCTGGCAGCACGGATATCCATCTCTCTCTCTCTCTCTCTTTCTCTCTCTCTCTCTCTCTCTCTCTCTAACCGTCCCTATTAGTCATTGAACCTGGTCGGACCTCCACGTGGCATACAGAATCCGTACAGAGCTGACTGATGTACGTTTTTCTGGTCACTTATAGATAACCGAAGTTAAGCAACAATAAGTCTGTTCAATACTTAGTTGGGTTGGTTTGTTGTTTGGTTGGTTGGTTGGCTTTTGCAGCATGTCAACCCCTGAGTTATTTTATGCCAAGCGCATTTTTGTTCTATTCATTCTCGTTTGGTATGCAATTTTTAAACAAATTTTAATACTAATGTTTGATCTATTTAACCCTAACAGGTACTACCATTCAGGATAAGAGTGGACCTGGAATTAATGGCGATGAAGGGTTACCACACTCCCCAGAGATCGTGAATTTGATCCTCACCACTATATCCAGTTTAACGTCATACCCATGACACAAAGACCCTCAGTCACCATCTTCCAGCATATACATAATAAAAAGGGTTGGGGTTGTAATAAGGACAATAGGGCCGGGACAATCATATGTGCCCGGGCCTGAAGTGATCAGCCGATTGATCGGATTAGGGCTCTCCGACCACTTCTTCTAACCTAAGTAAGGACCAAAGTAGAGAGTTGCAAATCATGGACTGCTCAGCCACCACAATTCCTTCCTTAAGCATCACGGGCAGTCACCCATAGCCAGTAGGTGGCCCTATGGAGGGCATTCTACCTCATCGCAAATGTTCAGTCGGCGTATTCTACAGCCCCAACCGAGAGGGCGCTTTGAAAATTATGTTGTTTCGATAGAAACAATACATATATATATATATATATATATATATATATATATATATATATATATATATATATCAGTCATCCACAGACACGTGTTTCGACGTTTACGTCCCGTCAGTGCTGCTCGACTTTTGTAACAGGTACCTCTAGCCGGGAGAGAAACCCGACATAATTTTCGTCTGCCAAGTTCCTTACCCTTACACCCATCAGCCACTGTCAGTCCGGGTTGAAAAATGAATTGATACATACTTTCAGGATGTTTTTATAATCACCAGAGAACTCAAGTCTGTAAACAAAAGGCGAGTAAATGTGTGTGTGTGTAAAGGACAAACAGATAAGAAAACCTGAATTTGGTGTTAAAATGTTAATTTGAAGTGCAGCCTTTCAATATTGTTTTTCAACTACGTGTATGTAGATTGGGGGATTGATTTATTAATTTTTAATGTCATATCAACTCGCTAGGGTAATTTTATGCCTAGATATATAGATGGCGTGTTTATTGTGTACTAATATTAACATTTTTGTACGGTTTTCCTAAAGTAGTTTTGCACACAGTAATATCATATGAAGTATTACAGTCTAATACAAATAATTTTCACAGTTAAATGCTTTCTAGTATTTCTATCTAATTCTAATAATTCATAAATAATTATATAAATTCAAGTAACTATTTATATTGAATAATATATTATATTGTATAAATTATATTTCTAATCCAAATAATTTCCAAACAATATATTTACCTCATAGAGAGGATTCACTCTGATAATACTATTCCTATCAAAGTTGGCCTAGGAGTAATTACAACGGAAGGGTGACTTCATATATCTTATTGCGCCAGAACAAGAGCCTCACTCCTGGATGCAGGTAGGTGTCATAATTAGGACCTTATTTGATTTTTTCTTTGGGAGGGGGGTATTGCCTTTATGCAGAGGAACCAGTCAGCGTATTCTAAGCTATATCGACAGGTATTTAAGTGTAGGTGAAACAAACAATCTTACAATGCAGTAGAAAAAAGTAATGCGAAAATTATGGGACATCTAATTAGGATCGAACTCAGTACTCAGTAATAATTGGACTGTTAAATTACCTTGTATAACATCACCCCACATTAAGAGACTCTTCTGTGACGTATCTCTTACCGGCTAGTTTAAATACGACTTCTAGAGCGCATGTCTCTTCTGAACATTTAATTGAACATATTCCGTTTTTTTTAAAGGTTTTCAGCACATCTCCTTACCAGTACCGATTCAACAGTGCATCCCTATTCAAATCGTTTTTGACACACATTTCTTAGTCAATGCTGTTTCGAACACGCTCCACCTTCTCATATTCCTTGGAGATACGTTACAACTCTTGAAATTCGTCGAAATGATCATCGTTAACTACTTCAAAAAACGCGTAGCAGGCTTTAAATTAAAATCGATTAATTAATGCAGAAAGCTGACCACCAGAGGTGAAGAGTGTGTTTGTTTTGTTTTGTTTGTTTTTTGTTCTTGTTTTTTTTTTAAATATTTTTCAAAAATAATTTTCATATTGTTTATTTGTTCAAGCTTTAAAAATCTTTATCGATTATTTCTGCCTGATGACAGCAATCAACAATAGCAGAAAGTGAGAATAATATCCGACGACATGTTGGAATCCGATTTCCCGCGGTAGGCTAGACTTGGTTGTCGACTATGGATTGTCTTTTTTTTTTTTTTTTTTTTTTCATTCGCACCACGTGTAATGAGCCCTTAGCTAGTAGGATGCATAACAAGTGTTTGCTGATTGGCAAGACGGCAAAATAAGTGATAAAAATAAACCAAGATGACAAAATAAGTGATAAAAATAAATCAAGAAAGAAAGATGGAATTAATCCTCCGTGTTTTCTTAAACCAGAGAAATGTTGTTCTAATTAATACACGAGTCTTAAAGAGAGCGTTATTAGAGGTAACGGTTAAGGATTTAAAAGTATGGTAGAAGAAAAAAACAAAAAAACTAAAGAAACTAGTTAAGTGCTGTAGACGCTGTGAAATGAATCTTATTATAATGGAGATTGTGTGTTTTTCTGTCTGTAACAGAAACTATATTCCTACTCAAGTCACAATTCTCTTAGTTATTGACATCACATTCTCCATGATTTTATTTTTATCTAAACCTCAATTATTAATAAAATTGTCTTACATTATTAATACTGTTAACCATGTCTACATACTGACAACATGCAATTATATTTATATATACAACAAAATAGCGGTATACAGTGTGAACGGGAAGGCTAATTTGCATATTAATATTAAAAAAATCGAATTTGATAAATATGTGCTTAGTATTATTGATTTCTAACTGTTTGGTTTTATTTTAATGAATATGAGCAAAAATCTCTTCAATGAATCTTAAATGAAATCCATTAACAAGATAAAATAACTGTCATTTTATTCTTTACTTCCTCTTATAACTAAATACTTAAATTAGAAAAAATAACAATGAAAGACGAGAGTGATGGAAGAGTAAGTTTCAGTTGTTCCATTTTTTATTATACCCCCCTCTGTTTGAAATCTTTTATTATACTCCCTCTGTTTCAAATCTTTTTTTATCTTATTCTTATTTAGTTTCATTAGCCTTTCTAATTTAATACAATATTTTATTACATTAAAACTTAAATACTTGCACCCGGAGGGTGCACATATTTGCTAGTAATTATAAATCTTTATTCAGTCTGACACACAATCCTTAACACTTCCTGCTGTTACCCTCTAAACAATGTGCAAGCTCAACGGTGGATAACACTACCGACGCTCAGGTGATAGTAGTGACTAGTGTAATGGTTATTTGTAAGTTCAAATCGTGGACGAGGCTGTTAGCATTGTTGCGCGGAAAGCATTCATGATGTTAATGAAAAGACGAGACAAAGTCGGTGAAGTAATTTATACGTCTTACTTGTACAAGTTTATTGGAGAAAAAAAAAAGTACAGAAAGTGAATTTGGCGCCAATAATTTTTGCGCCTAAAAAACATGTCACGTGATATACTGGCGCGTTATAGAAAACATTATAGAAATAGTCCCAGAGATGTGGCTCGTTGGCCGCATCACAAACAAATAATAAGGAACTATTTTCTAGACGAATCTCAACAAAGGCTACTTGAGTTTCCCTTCCTAGAGAAAGGCATGATCTATATGTTCCCTTATCAGATATGTGTAACTAGCATTACAAACTGAGTTATTTAGTTTTGGTAAGGCAACTAGAATGCGAGAGGAATAAATCTGAATTAAAAGGGCCAGGTTAGCTCAGTCGGTAGAGCGTTCGGCTAGAAGCCACAAGGTTCTAGTTCGATACCGGCCTTCGCCAACTCAGCGTTATGAGTAGGACAGGGATCTGTGCGGTAAAGTAAGGAGCTGATGGTAGATGTGGCGCTCCACCTCAGACGCTAAAATAATCTCCTTGGTCTAGCACTAGTGAAAGGGGATTGACTCCCTCGCTGTCTGGCTGATAACGACATTAGGCCACCCTGACGACTTTACTTACTTATAGTCTGCTTGAAAAGTTGAGAACTTTCACATCCTTATCCTTAGTTTGTAAACCGTTATATGGTTTCAAGTGACAATTCCTTTTTAATAATAATAATTTTTTGTACATAGTTTCAAATGACTATTACTATTAGTAATAATACATTTGTACACAGTTATATGGTTTCATGTGACAATTCCTATTTAAAAATAATCAGGTCAATTTTAAAGGGGAGTATAGCTTGTTTTAATTCGGAGTTTTCATCCTTCTAGACAAAAGTATCCAGTCGGCCTTATTATTAACCCAAAAAGGCTTCATGCTATTTCCAAGGAATTATTCCGTAGTGAAACCCCAAAAGCCTTGTCCAATATTTGAACTCGCCTCGCTGATTCAATTTCCTAGGACAATAGCCGTTACAATAAACATATCACCAGTATATTTATAAAGGTGTGTAAGTGAGTAGGTGGAATTGTGATGAATTAAAGAAAAAAGAAAAACAACTCGTCGGGACAAAAAAACAAAAGACCGAACAAACCACAATACTGATTTGGTCGAAAACCCCACTCCCCAAATATAACAAGGAAACAAAACCCATTGAATCCCAATATATTAAATATTGAAAAAAATGCTAATTCTTAAAGGTGATTTAGAGAAACGTGTGTCAAGGAAAAAATCTTTAGATTAACAAATTATACATTTATTACAACTTTACGCTT
Source organism: Doryteuthis pealeii (assembly GCA_023376005.1). Taxonomy (NCBI): domain Eukaryota; kingdom Metazoa; phylum Mollusca; class Cephalopoda; order Myopsida; family Loliginidae; genus Doryteuthis; species Doryteuthis pealeii. The sequence goes on from CM042161.1 coordinate 50,884,550, forward strand.
CTTCAGTTTTGACCACATATAGTGTTTTGACGTTTACGTCTCATCAGAGTGGCTAGACTTAACAGCTACTACTAGCGAGAGTGAAACCTGACTGAATTTTCGTCAGTCCGCTCCTTACAGTCTCGACCGTTATAAGTTAGGGTAGCATGGTCATTATTATGGTCATTTTTATAGTTAAATAATCCAATTTTTGTTTGTGTACATCATTTTAAAATACAACTTTACAAATTTTGATTTTTTTCCCATAATAACCATAACCATATCTGGGGTTTTACAAACTTGCAAGCCAGATTATATATAATATATATAATATATATATATATATATATATATAATATTATATTTCACTTAGCACTAATACCTTGGGAAAGTATGAATTCTACTCCCCTCCCGCTATGGATAAATAGTAGGGCAGACTGGGCTCTTTAACCTTCGTTAGGCAACCGGTCTAGGAGAAGGAAAACTCTGAATTCAAACCTGTTGAACTCCACTTAAGAAATTGACCTTGTATCACATCCTGCTCGTGCGGAGGGGTTGGTATATATATATATATATATATATATATATAGAGAGAGAGAGACAGAGACAGAGACAGAGACAGAGAGAGACAGAGAGACAGAGATACAGAGATAGAGGGGAAGACTAAAAGGGAGATCAGTAGGGAAAAAAAGTTAGGAAGACAACGGTAGATCTCGATGAATTGGAAGGCACAAGATCATTTATATATATATATATATATATGTATATATATATACTATATATAATATATTATATACGTACATATTATATACATATAATTATATTATATAATGTATACTTCGGCAGCATTTTTTCTTTTATACAAGTTCGGTTAAACGCCACAGACAATTCAAGTCTGAGGAGTTTTTTCATGGTCCTTTCTATTTTTCTTGCGATCTTTTTTTTGTGTTTGGGTGGAGAAGTTGTAATAGTCTACCAAATCCTTTTAATACGAGCGCTTTCGGCTGGTTTATCAGCCATCATCAGGTGGGGAAACGATGTTAAGTTTTTTTTTTTTTTTTTTTTTTTTTTTTCCAAGTGCCTCGTTTTTATAGAACGAGTAGTAGCTTAAAAAGTGGTGGTGGTAGTTAGTACGAAACAATGGATTAATGTTTTTTTTTTTTTTTTTTTTTTTTTTTTTTTTTGAGGGGGGTACAGAATTGTGAGGAAGGGAGGGGGAATGGTTAGAGTGGGATTGTTTATAAGCATTGGAGGATGTGTCTACTGGTTTGAAAGTTTATTTTGTTTAAGGTAGGTCTTTTTAATTTGATATAGAGTGCTTCCATTATTTGCAATTTTTGTTTTGTTTTTTCTTTATGGAGTGTGAGTGTGTTTTCTGTTAAAATTTTTCTGTAGGTTGAGGGGGGGCATGAATGTGTCTTTAAGTGTTGACTAATGGAGCTGGTGTCAGATAAGTGCATTGTTAAACGGCGGGATAATGTGGTCGTCGTATGGCCAATATATGTATTGCTGATATTGGAGAAACAATCTCCTATAGGACATGTAAACTCATATACAACATTGGTCTCATTTAGACGAGTGGTTTTTGGAGATGAATTATTGAAAGTGACTAGGTTCGCGGTTTTGAATTTTTTATAATAGATGATAAGTTTTAATTTACGGGTAGTATCAATGGAGGCAACATATTTCGAATTAATTTTTTTAGTATGATTTCATCTAGTTTGTAGTTTTTATGCATTTGATTACAATAGTATATATTTTGGAAGGAGCTATTATGTTTGCTATTGGTTTCGTTGTGGTTAATGTTATAGAGTGTTTGTCGGATTTGTTCGTCGACAAAATGGTTGGGGAATTCGTTGTTGATAAGTGTTTGCTTAATGTTTTTGAGTTCAGAAAAAAATTTTAACAGAAAACACACTCACACTCCATAAAGAAAAAAACAAACAAAAATTGCAAATAATGGAAGCACTCTATATCAAATTAAAAAGACCTACCTTAAACAAAATAAACTTTTCAAACCAGTAGACACATCCTCCAATGCTTATAAACAATCCCACTCTAACCATTCCCTCCCTTCCTCACAATTCTGTACCCCCCTCAAAAAAAAAAAACATTAATCCATTGTTTCGTACTAACTACCACCACCACTTTTTAAGCTACTACTCGTTCTTCTATAAAAACGAGGCACTTGAAAAAAAAAAAAAAAAAAAAAAAAAAAAAAAAAAACTTAACATCGTTTCCCCACTGATGATGGCTGATAAACCAGCCGAAAGCGCTCGTATAAAAGGATTTGGTAGACTATTACAACTTCTCCACCCAAACACAAAAAAAAGATCGCAAGAAAAATAGAAAGGACCATGAAAAAACTCCTCAGACTTGAATTGTCTGTGGCGTTTAACCGAACTTGTATATATATATATATATATATATATATATATATATATATATAGAGAGAGAGAGAGAGAGAGTATACGCATCGTTGGTATAATCATTAATGATGTTTTTCAAGCAAAATATTAGAGAATGCCACTTCACTATCTGGCTCTGCTTGGAGAGTGAAAAATGACGTTGTTATGTTCCTAATGTACAATAGGAAATAGTAAAAAGTACACTAGGGATGTAAAATTAGATAAACATGTATTCTGCAATAAAGATTATTAAAACAAATATTTAAATGTTTTGAATATTCAATACTATCTATGTTATTTTTCCAAACTGATATAAAAAAAATATTTCAATTTTTTTTATGGCTTCTCCATATCTAATTGGTGGGTTCGCAGAGGGTAGAGAAAATATCTGAATTTAAAACTAGATTTACAAACTAGACCTTTGTTTTCTAATATTCAGCTTAGGAACGCAACAAATCTATCTATTTATATTTGGGATTTAAAGGGTCAAAATATAACACCAATGTTTGAATTGAATAACTTATGAAAATCAAACGTGTACAGATCTCTAACTGGGGTTTTACAAACTTGCAAGCCAGATTATATATACTAGCAAATATATGCACCCTCCGGGTGCAAGTATTTAAGTTTTAATGTAATAAAATATCGTATTAAATTAGAAAGTCTAATAAGAATGCAGATAAAAAGATTTGAAAAAGTGTGAGGTTATAATAGAAAAATAGAAATGAAACTTACTCTTCCATCATTGCCGTCTTTCATTGCTGAATTTTACTTATTTAACTATTTAGTTAAATTAGGAAATAAAGAATAAAATTACACTTATTTTTTCTTGTTAATGGATTTCATTTAAGATTCATTGAAGAGATTTTTGCTAATATTCATTAAAATAAAACCAAACAGTTAGAAATAAAAAATACTAAGCACATATTTAATAAAATCACATTTTTAATATCAATATGCAAATTAGCCTTCCCGTTCACACTGCAAACCGCTATTTTTTGTATATATAAATACAATAGCATGTTATTAGTATGTAGATATGGACAACACTAATAAAAGGTGAAGCAATTTTATTAACAATTGAGGTTTAAAATATAAATAAATCATGAAGAATGGGATGTAAATGTTAATTGTGACTCGATTAGTAAATATAGTTTCGGTTACAGACAGAAAAACACACAATCTCCATTATAATAAGATATATATATATATATATATATATATATATATATATATAGAGAGAGAGAGAGAGAGAGAGAGAAAGAAAGAGAGTGAGAGACAGAGAGACAGTGATAGAGGGGAAGACTAAAAGAGAAATCAGTAGGAAAAAAGTAAGTAGGAAGACAACGGTAGAACTCGATGAATTGGAAGGTGCCTACGCGGAATATTAGCAATAATTTGATTCCCAGATAAGAAACATTTTGGTATAAGAGAATTGAATCAATAGGCAAGTGTAGATATAGGGTGAGCTGGTCACTTAAGTATAATCGGAATTACAATGTTAGATTTTAATTAAATACATTAGATATCTTTTAGAATAGTTATTAATTTTAAATAGGAGCAATACTGAAATACAACAGCGAAACACTATAAGTTAGTGATATCAAATTCCTAGAATTTAATTATAATCATACTTTTTATTTTTAGATTTTAAATGTTATTATATACTTAATATAGATATACTATAATGATATTTCCTTAGAGGAATACGAATATCCTAAAACTAAACATTTCCGAATGATCTGAACGTCAAAATAAGATGTTTCAATTGTTGATAATAAAACATGCAAAAAAATGATACATCCTCAGCGACCAGATGACTCGACACAGGAAACTCTTCCTGATGAAGGCAGCGGATCAGGTTCATTTTTGTTGCTGGGCGATCGTGATAGGATGTTCGATATATCACAAAATGATAATTTCTTTTCGATGCTTCAATTCCAACGACTTTACATGTAAGTATATTTCGATGTTTTTTTTAACAGTTTCTTTGAGCTAATAACTTTATTTCCATATATAGACCATGCCATCTGTATTATAAACACACACACACACACGCACACACACACACACACACACAACCACTATATTATATATTATATATTATACATATTATATATATATATATTCGACTGGAACTGCGTGACTGGAATTCGAATTCGCTTACTGCGATATCAGTGTACAGCGCATAGTCACCCTCTCATAAACACACACACACACACGCTCACACACACACACACACACACACACACACACACACACACACACACACACTATATATATATATATATATATTCAATTTTATAAAAAAGAAGGTCCGCAAAATGTATTATGTTTTCAGAAAAAATGTATTCTTTCTATCTTACATATGCAACACGTGTATCAGATCTTCTGGTATCTTCTTCAGGCTTTGATCAATAATATTATTGATCAAAGCCTGAAGAAGTTACCAAGAGATCTGAAACACGTGTTGCATATGTAAGATAGAAGAATACATTTTTTTCTGAAACATAATACATTTTGCGGACCTTCTTTTTATAATATATATATATATATATAATATATATATAATATATATATATATGTATGTATGTGTGTGTGTGTGGTGTGTGTGTGTGTGTATGTGTGTGTGTGTGTGAGTGTGTGTGTGAGTGTGTGTGTTTATGAGAGGGTTGACTATGCGCTGTACACTGATATCGCAGTAAGCGAATTCGAATTCCAGTCACGCAATTCCAGTCGAATTCACTTTCGGACTAATACCCTCGGGACATGTATGAACCCCTCATCCCTCACCTGTGGGTTAAATAGTACCACTACTGCTATTCTAAAGGGATGGCTTATGCATTACATAACCGGCGATGGTTTTTATGCCATTAAACAAAGAAAACAAACCAAACCAACTAATGATAATATAATTCTTTATAAAGAATTATACATTCAAACTGAAGATGAACCTACATATATGTATGTCATCAGGGTGGCCTAAAGTCGGCATCAGCCATCAGCGAGGAAGTATATCCCCTTTTCACTAGCGGTAGGTAAAGAAGATAATCCATATTTCTAGGACTCGAAGAATAGACAAAAAGAGTAACGAAAGATTTCTTATGTAAGATAACAACGGCAGATGTAATATATGGACAAAGAGAAAAACAACGAACACTAGAAAACAAACATGGGAAGAAAAACAATTATATGGACCCTTCAAACGACAAATCGGAGAGCTGGCACATAAAAAGATTTGGACATGGTTGAGAAGAGGAAACCTCAAGAGAGAAACTGAATCACTAATAATTACTGCACAAAATAATGTCATTAGAACAAATTATATTAAAGCAAAGATTGATAAAACCCAACAAAACAGTAAATGTAGACTGTGCGGTGACAGAGATGAGACTGTAAACCATGTATTAAGTGAATGTAGCAAACTTGCACAACGGGAATACAAAGCTAAGCACGACTGGTTTGGGAAGCTGATCCACTGGGAATTACACATAGAATTAAATTTTGACCATACAACAATAGGGTATATGGATAAACCAGAATCTGTTCTTGAGAATGCAACGTTTAAAATTCTCTGGGACTTCGAAATCAAGACGGGTAATCCTATCCCAACCAGGAGACCATACCTACAGTTGATTAACAAAAAACAGAGAACGCGTCAATTGGTGGACTTTGCGGTTCAAGCAGATCACAGGGTGAAGCTGAAGGAAACTGAAAAGATGGATAAATACCTGGACATTGCCAGAAATTTTTAAAAGCTGTGGAATATGAGGGTAAAAGTGATACCAATTGTAGTTGGTGCACTTGGAACAGTCCCAATAAACTTGGAAAAAAAGATTGGTGGATCTAGAAATCAGAGGACGAATTGAAACCATCCAGACAACTGCATTGCTGCAATTGGCTAGAATACTCAGAAGAGCCCTGGAGACCCGAGACTTGTTTTCCCTCAGACTCCAGTGAAATACCATCAGCTAACGCTGGTGTGAAAAACTTAAAAGGAGTGAAAATAATAATAATAATAATAATAATAATAATAATAATAACACAACAAAATGGTATATGCATAAACCAGAATCTGTTCTTGAGAACGAAACGCATAAAATTCTCTGGGACTTTGAAATAAAAACGAATCACCTTATCCCAGCAAGAAGACCAGACCTAGTGTTGATAAACAAAAAAGAAAGAACTTGTCAACTGGTGGATTTTGCAGTGCCAGCAGATCACAGGGTGAAGCTAAAGGAAAATGAAAAATGGACAAATATCTGGACCTTTTCCAGAGAACTGAAAAAGTTATGGAATATGAAAGTGAAAGTGATACCAATTGTAGTTGGTGCACTTGGAACGGTCCCAAAAGGATTGGAAAAGGGTTGAGAAAGTTTGGAAATCAGAGGAAGGATTGAAACCATTCAGAACACTGCACTGCTGCAATCTGCCAGAATACTCAGAAGAGTCCTGGAGACCAGGGGAGACTTGCTGTCCCTCAGACTCCAGTGAAATACCCATCAGCTAACGCTGATATGAAAACTCAAAAGGAGTAAATAATAATAATAATAATAATAATAATAATAATAATAATAATAAATATGCAAGAAACATTTTTTTAAATCCAAAAATATTAGAAATTTCTGAAGAACACAACAGGTGACAGATTCCCGCAGAGTTTTATTTCCATTATTCGTTTCAAATTTTAACTTTCGGCTGAACACGTGATAACTCAATCGGTGTGAATATTTCGATGTTGGTTTCGAAGCTGACGAGGCAGAACATTTGAAGTTTGTTGCTTGTAAAAAATTTTTGCATTTCTGCACATTTTTGCTGTTTTTTTTTTAATGTAGATGCTGCTTTTAAATAAATGAAGCCTATAATAATAAAACTGGGTTTATTTGTTTATTCATTTGTTTGTTTGTTTGTTTAAAAAGAGAAGAGGAAAGGAATGCTGGGGAGAAAGCGGAGTGCGATAAAGAAATGTCGAATTTAAACATGAATACATTTTCTTTAGGAAAGGATGGATTTGTTTATTGCTTGCAATCAGGCGGCGTTATGATGTTAGGTAAAGATACGTAACAAAAACCTAGAACATATACTGTACAGATAGATAGATAGATAGATAAATAGATAGATAGATAGGGAAAAACTGACATTGAGATAGATAGATAAGATCAAACTGAAATTGAGATATATAGATGGGTATATAGAAACAGACAGATTAAGATAGATAGATAGATAGATAGATAGATAGATAGGGAGAAACTGACATTGAGATAGATAGATGGGTATATAGAAACAGACAGATTAAGATAGATAGATAGATAGATAGATAGGGAAAAAACATTGAGATAGATGAGATCAAACTGAAATTGAGATAGATAGATGGGTATATAGAAACAGACAGATTAAGATAGATAGATAGATAGATAGATAGATAGATAGATAGGGAAAAAACATTGAGATAGATGAGATCAAACTGAAATTGAGATAGATAGATGGGTATATAGAAACAGACAGATTAAGATAGATAGATAGATAGATAGATAGATAGATAGGGAAAAACATTGAGATAGATGAGATCAAACTGAAATTGAGATAGATAGATGGGTATATAGAAACAGACAGATTAAGATAGATAGATAGATAGATAGATAGGGAAAAACATTGAGATAGATGAGATCAAACTGAAATTGAGATAGATAGATGGGTATATAGAAACAGACAGATTAAGATAGATAGATAGATAGATAGATAGACAGGGAAAAACTGACATTGAGATAGATAGATGAGATCAAACTGAAATTGAGATAGATAGATGGGTATATAGAAACAGACAGATTAAGATAGATAGATAGATAGATAGATAGGGAAAAACATTGAGATAGATGAGATCAAACTGAAATTGAGATAGATAGATGGGTATTAAGAAACAGACAGATTAGATAGATAGATAGATAGATAGATAGATAGGGAAAAACATTGAGATAGATGAGATCAAACTGAAATTGAGATAGATAGATGGGTATATAGAAACAGACAGATTAAGATAGATAGATAGATAGATAGATAGACAGGGAAAAACTGACATTGAGATAGATAGATGAGATCAAACTGAAATTGAGAATAGATAGATGGGTATATAGAAACAGACAGATTAAGATAGATAGATAGATAGATAGATAGGGAAAAACATTGAGATAGAATGAGATCAAACTGAAATTGAGATAGATAGATGGGTATATAGAAACAGACAGATTAAGATAGATAGATAGATAGATAGATAGACAGGGAAAAACTGACATTGAGATAGATAGATGAGATCAAACTGAAATTGAGATAGATAGATGGTATATAGAAACAGACAGATTAAGATAGATAGATAGATAGATAGATAGGGAAAACATTGAGATAGATGAGATCAAACTGAAATTGAGATAGATAGATGGGTATATAGAAACAGACAGATTAAGATAGATAGATAGATAGATAGATAGATAGATAGGGAAAAACTGACATGAGATAGATAGATAAGATCAAACTGAAAATTGAGATAGATAGATGGGTATATAGAAACAGACAGATTAAGATAGATAGATAGATAGATAGATAGATAGGAAAAACTGACATTGAGATAGATAGATGAGATCAAACTGAAATTGAGATAGATAGATGGGTATATAGAAACAGACAGATTAAGATAGATAGATAGATAGATAGATAGATAGGGAAAAACTGACATTGAGATAGATAGATGAGATCAAACTGAAATTGAGATAGATAGATGGGTATATAGGAACAGACAGATTAAGATAGATAGATAGATAGATAGATAGATAGATAGGGAAAAACTGACATTGAGAAGATAGATCAGATCAAACTGAAATTGAGATAGATAGATGGGTATATAGAACAGACAGTTAGATAGATAGATAGATAGATAGATAGATAGATAGAAAAAACATTGAGATAGATGAGATCAAACTGAAATTGAGATAGATAGATGGGTAAATAGAAACAGACAGATTAAGATAGATAGATAGATAGATAGATAGATAGATAGATAGATAGATAGATTGGAGCACATTGAAATTCAGTTAGATAGGAGCAGACTGAGATTGAGATAGATATATGAGTACATAAGAACAGACAAATTGACCTAGATATATCGATTGATAGAGGGATAGGCAGATAGATGAATAGGTAGCTAGATAGGTAAATACGAGCAGATTGATATTGAGTTAGAAAGAAACATAGATAGATAGATAGGTATAAGGTTGAGAGATATATAGGGATAGACAGGTTGAGATAGATAGATAGAAAGGAAGTTATATATATATATATATATATATATATATATAATATATATATATATATATATATTTGAGAGAGATAGAGAGAGGGAGAAAGAAATATTATTACACTTTTTACATATGGAATTATGTAGCAATATCTCTTATGTATACATATCAAACATGTAAACCATCACACTTTGTTATATCCATGGGTCTCACTAGTTTGTATTATTATTATTATTATTATTATTATTATTATTATTATTATTATTATTTGCTCCTTTTGAGTTTTCACATCAGTGTTAGCTGACGGTCTTTCACTGGAGTCTGAGTGACAGAAAGTCTCCTCAGGTCTCCAGGACTCTTCTGAGTATTCTGGCAGATTGCAGCAGTCCAGTGTTCTGAATGGTTTGAACCCTTCTTCTGATTTCCAAACTTTCCAGACCCTTTTCCAATCCTTTTGGGACTGTTCCAAGTGCACCAACTACAATTGGTATCACTTTCACTTTCATATTCCATAACTTTTTCAGTTCTCTGGCAAGGTCCAGATATTAGTCCATCTTTTCATTTTCCTTTAGCTTTACCCTGTGATCTGCTGGCACTGCAAAATCCACCAGTTGACAAGTTCTTTCTTTTTTTGTTTATCAACACTAGGTCTGGTCTTCTTGCTGGGATAAGGTGATCCGTTTTTTATTATTATTATTATTATTATTATTATTATTAGTAGTAGTAGTAGTAGTAGTAGTAGTAGAAGTTACTTGAAACTATATAACCGCTTAAAATATTTTAAACCACATAATTGTGTGTAAATTATTTGTATTAGATAGGAATATTTAAAACATTATAACTGTTTGGAAATCATTGGCTATTGGATAGGTTTACTAGAAATCATATTACTCTATACAAACAAATGTTTACTATTATTAAATATGTATAGTTACTTGAAACGATATTAGTCAGTTTAATCCAATTGGTAAAGCAACCTCAAATTTCCGGACTCGATACCGGACTTGGCAAACTCAGTGTCTAGCGCTTGTGAAACGGGATTATACTCCCTCGCTAACCGACTGATACCGACAATAGGCCAATCGACCGACTTTACTTACTATACTTACCTTATGTTGGCGGTGATCAAGGTGTAGTATCTGTTCCTGTTACTATCCTTTGAGACCTACCTAATCCCCTCGGGTGTCCAATGTGCTTCGGCCACTGGACCGGGTTAAAGTACAATTATTAGCGTCGATCACAGGGGGCCATCCCTCCCAGGCATTACCTGCCCCTTTGTGGGCAGGGCTGGGTTAATTGCCCAGCACCTGAGACGCCCCCCTTGAGGTTGAATGCCGAAGGGATCGACGCAATTTTTGTTCTTTCCCACCCATGAGCTTCGGCTTGTGGGTGGGCCCACGTTAAAACGAGGCCTTGTGTCCAGTCCATACAAGTGTGGTATGAGACAAATATCCTTACTATAGTAAAGTCAGGTTGGCCTAAAGTCGGCATCAGCCAATCAGCAAGTTAGTCTATCCCCTTTTCACTAGCGCTAGACCAAGGAGATGTTTTTACGTCTGATCTGGAGCACCACATCTACCATCATCTCCTTACTTTACCGCACAGATCCCTGTGCTACTCATAGGCTGAGTTGGCGAGGGTCGCTATCGAACTAGGAATCCTGTGGTTTCTAGCAGAACTCTCTACCGACTGAGAGTATAAATAGTTACCTGATGGTATTATCAGTAGGTAACTGTAACCATACAATTGCGTAAAAAAGACTGGCTTTGGTATTAAATAACTTAACAAGGGTAGGCATGGCGTAAAAACAACCAGTGAACCATTCTTTTCACTACTTAATCATAAACTATCGAAATACATCTAGCCATATATATAGGTTTGGTTTGGTTTGTTTTGTTTTACGGCATATCAACCTCAGTGCCGATAAAGTTTTCAAATTAATCAATTCTTAATGGACAATACAATTTTTTTATAAATACATTTTTCTATTTAACCCATAGATGGGACCCTAACCGGTACTACCACTCCGGGTCAGAGTAGACCAGGGAGCAATGGTGATGAAGGGGTGCTCCACATTCCCCAAACCTCCAAAACTGGAACCTCACCATCAGATAGAGTTTAACGTCATTCCCAGGACATGTAGATCCGCAGCCACCGCCTTCTAGCACCCATATGATAAAAAGGGTTTGGGGCTTGCCATAAGGGCAAAGGGTTGGGAAAATCATATAGGTGCTAGGGCTTGACGTGACCAGCCGATTGATCGGAGGGGGTCTCTCCGACCGCCCGTCTAGCTCAAGATAGGGCCAAAGTGCAGTATTGCATGTCATGAACTGCTCATCCACCTGGGCTCTATCCTTAAGCATCAAGGGTCGCCAACCGCGGCCAACAGGTGGCCCCATTGGGGGAGTCTTACTCCTCTGCAGAGGTGCAGTCGGTGCATTCTAACGCCCCAGCCGACAGGGCGGCATATATATAGGGTGTGGGAGATACAAGGTGTCATTCCAAAATACCCCCCCTACATATTTCCATGGAAAATACTAGGGATACAAGGTGCGACTCCAAAATAACGGTCCCCATGGAAACTAAAAAAGATACACGCATACAGCATATTTAAAACGTTTCAGACATTTCGTACTCGTCTAAACCTGTCTAAAGCGGTTCGATTCCCCATGCCGACATAATTCATAATTGGAAATGTGACGCACCGGAATGATAGCCACACAGTTTACAAACAAACGTATTAATGTAAAAGGTAAGACTTATAATCGTGATACGTTTGCAACAGAACAGATGCAAATGAATCCAGTTTTCCCCAATTCTATCCAGATGTCTCACAATGCCAAATCCGGAAGCAGACATTCATTGATTAAGTTGTTGTAATGAATGAGGAGA
>CM042161.1:50914614-50922114 GCA_023376005.1 Doryteuthis pealeii
AGTAGAGTTTAACAAAAACACCACACACACACACACACACACACCACACACACATATATATATATATAAATATATATATATATATATAATAGAATCGGAATTACTTTTACAGTTTTTTGCTATGTAAGGAATGGAGCACTCTGTGACGGCCTTTACACACAAAGCGATGTGTGTATTAAAACAGTTAAAATCCCCTTCCCATTCTGTAAGTGAAGACAGCCTAATGGTTAATTTGCCGGACTGACACCCAACCGATTGGATTTCAATTCCGGCTGTAGGTAGCTTACAAACTGTCTGCCCACCCGCACATATCTATCTATCTATCTATGTGGGCGAATAAGCAATGTTTACAAAACCTAACTTTGCACTACGATCTTAAGTCGAAAAGACAGTCAACTGAGAGGAAACATTATTTATCTATCGACCTGTACGGTGTTTCAAAAGATTTTAATATCTTTTAAGGCTGTGTTTCTCAACCTTTTTCAGCTCACTGCACAGTGAGCTGGGCAATTATTTATAAATATATTTATATATAAACATATAATTATTTTATCATTTAAATTTTAAAAGAAAAGGAATATTGGAAATGTGCTACAAGTGTAAAAGAAAACGACGTAATTTTATTTCTAAGCGTACATTTTAATCATGGCAAACAATGAATATTAAACTATCAAATTAAAACAAAAATATTAAAATAATAGAAAAAAATATGAGGATGATCAACCGTCTTAAACTCACGGCACACACATGGAAGCTCCACGGCACACCGGTTGAAAAACTCTGCATTAAGTTGTATATACATATTTACCAACCTCTCCGCACGAGCAGGATGCGACACAAGGCCAATTTCTTAAGCGGAGTTTAACAGGTTAGAATTCGGAGTTTTCCTTCTCATGTACTAATTACCTAGCCATGGTTAAAGAGCCCAGTCTGCCCTGCTATTTACACATAACTGTGATAACTTTCTTAAAAAAACTTGTATTGAATGCAAAAGAATTTAATGTTTATTGAATATGTAAATAGTCTATCTCGATATGTAAGTACATATAGGATATTTTCTAATATTCGAAAACTTTCTTTATTGATATGTTTTCAATAGTCATTTTGATGGCTCTTGTCATGGATGACAATGGCTGTAAAAGCTATTTACATTTATTTCTACTAGGGCGCTAATTATAGAAAAATCGTAAGACTGGTGGTATCGTGAGATACTGTTGGGGCGCTCTGTGTTAGTGGTAATGATGCTCGGCACAGAAACCATGCCTGGACCCAGAGTCCTCATCTGATGAAGGCTTTGTTTGATGCAATGCTACTGTTTAAACAGTAGTCCCTGTATTTTTGATATGTCAAAATAACTTTAAGAAATATAGCTAAAAAAAGAAAAAAATTATTTTTGAATCTAACAGTAATGTTATAAGAATAAATTGTCATATGAAACTAATATATATAATATATATATATATATATATATATATATATATATATATATATATAATGTGAGTGGTTGTTGGATAATTTTATGTACATTAAATATATTTCAAATGAATAAATCATAAATAACAAAATTCCTATATTTTGCCGTTCTATTTCCACGTTATTCGCGCATGTGCAAAGAAAACAAGAGATAATACAAAGGAAAAATGAGAGAGAGAGAGAGAGAGAGAGAGAGAGAGAGAGAGAGAGAGAGAGAGAGAAAGTGTAAGAGAAAACGACGGACGGGTTCATCTATCTTCGTCGCCGCATCAACGAATATACTAATCCAAATAGAGAGATCTTGTTTCTATTTGCAGCGAGCAATGAGATTTTAGCGGAAAATCCTCTCTGCATCCAGTGCAGCAGTTCTTTTTAGAAACCCTTTGCTGTTGGCAGATTTTGCATTTGCCCGCCTGTAATCCGAGCGCTTCACTGCAAATGGAAAGGCTTGTATTGTTCTGCCATATTTGATATTTGACAGTAGAGCGAAATGAAAATTAGGAAGAACGCTCTTGGAAGCGGGGGGAAGGGTGGAAGTCGTCGTTCATCATGCGTTGTTTGTTTGCAGTCGGTCGACCAGAACGCTCGTCGTCTGTTTGAAGGTATTTAATCACAGCGCATGCGCACGCGTGCTTGTTATTAGTGAGCATGCTCACGCGAATCTCATCTAATAATGGCGTGTATGATTGTGAGTGAATACCCGCCCGTTTTTCACACGCATAGATATTAAGCACACATTCTCTTTATATTTCAATCACATCTGTATGAAATGTAGTTCCCAAAATTTACTGACATTATTTCTTAGCCCTCATAGTTAAACTAGAAGTGGCTACCTGGCGTCACCTGGGTAGAGTTTTTTTTTAAGTTAGTCTCGCAGATTCATTATTACTTATCGCGAGTGAGATCCTCGCTGGTTGCCGCATAAAACTCCCTACGGAAATATAAAACAATATAGTAAGAAATATCCATTCAATGATTTACAATTAAAAAAAGAAGATATAAATTATGCAATTAATTCAATCAATCAATATTATATTTCAAAGCAAAAAAAAAAAAATCTACAAAAAAAAGATGAACAAAATAACATGCAAAATTTCCCCTTCTGTTACTTTTCAAATTTGAATTTTTAAATATCTTAAATATAAATCAAATGATTATTTTTGCTCAAAACCCAAACCCTGGTGATATTTAATGTGTATATATATTTACTTTTAATTGTTTTATTTTCGAAGTTTCCTCTGGACATACATAGACACACAACTGCACTTTATATATGTATAGATTTGTTATTAATTGTTTTATTTTCGAAGTTTCCTCCGGACATACATAGACACACAACTGCACTTTATATATGTATAGATTTGTTATTAATTGTTTTATTTTCGAAGTTTCCTCCGGACATACATAGACACACAACTGGCCTTTATATATGTATAGATTTGTTATTAATTGTTTTATTTTCGAAGTTTCCTCCGGACATACATAGACACACAACTACCCTTTATATATGTATAGATTTGTTATTAATTGTTTTATTTTCGAAGTTTCCTCCGGACATACATAGACACACAACTGCACTTTATATATGTATAGATTTGTTATTAATTGTTTTATATTTTCGAAGTTTCCTCCGGACATACATAGACACACAACTGGCCTTTATATATGTATAGATTTGTTATTAATTGTTTTATTTTCGAAGTTTCCTCCGGACATACATAGACACACAACTACCCTTATATATGTATAGATTTGTTATTAATTGTTTTATTTTCGAAGTTTCCTCCGGACATACATAGACACACAACTGCACTTTATATATGTATAGATTTGTTATTAATTGTTTTATTTTCGAAGTTTCCTCCGGACATACATAGACACACAACTGGCCTTTATATATGTATAGATTTGTTATTAATTGTTTTATTTTCGAAGTTTCCTCCGGACATACATAGACACACAACTACCCTTTATATATGTATAGATTTGTTATTAATTGTTTATTTTCGAAGTTTCCTCCGGACATACATAGACACACAACTGCACTTTATATATGTATAGATTTGTTATTAATTGTTTTATTTTCGAAGTTTCCTCCGGACATACATAGACACACAACTGGCCTTTATATATGTATAGATTTGTTATTAATTGTTTTATTTTCGAAGTTTCTCCGGACATACATAGACACACAACTACCCTTTATATATGTATAGATTTGTTATTAATGTTATTTTCGAAGTTCCTCCGGACATTAGACACACAACTACCCTTTATATATGTATAGATTTGTTATTAATTGTTTTATTTTCGAAGTTTCCTCCGGACATACATAGACACACAACTGGCCTTATATATGTATAGATTTGTTATTAATTGTTTTATTTTCGAAGTTTCCTCCGGACATACATAGACACACAACTGCCTTTATATATGTATAGATTTGTTATTAATTGTTTTATTTTCGAAGTTTCCTCCGGACATACATAGACACACAACTGCACTTTATATATGTATAGATTTGTTATTAATTGTTTTATTTTCGAAGTTTCCTCCGGACATACATAGACACACAACTGCACTTTATATATGTATAGATTTGTTATTAATTGTTTTATTTTCGAAGTTTCCTCCGGACATACATAGACACACAACTGCACTTTATATATGAATAGATTACGGCACCCATACATCACAGAATAGTGTTTGCTTCTGTTGGGGCTATCATGTGGATATATCCTTGGCACGTTCCGAAACTGAGTAATATTTTGTTGATGTAGCTGCGACAAATTCAGTGAGGTCTCCAATTTGTCATATACATATCTGAGTGGAAGTTCAGTGTAACGGTTAGATACATATGATATTGGACTCGTCGATCACAGTTCAATTCCTGGACGAGGCTGCTTGCATTTAACATAGCGCTAATATCATCGGAAAAGTATGAATCCATCTATTCTCCCTCTGGCCAAGACAGACAGTGCACTTTCATCTTGGCTAGGTGACCAGTCTATGAGAAGGAAAACTCTGAATTCAAACCTGTTAAACTCTACTTAAGAAATTGACATTATTAAGTGAGGAGAACCATATACTTATAACCATTTTATTTTATTTTTATCAAAATTTTCCTTTTTTTTTCTCCTTTTCATTTTTTGCATTGAAGAAAATTAATTGTAAATATATATCACCATCCCACCTCCCTCAACACTAAGTAAATATAGTTTAGTTGTAGGTTTTTCATTGAGAGACTGGTAAGTTTTGATGACTTTTGTGCGCATTGGTTTTATGGTAAATGAAAAATTGTAGAACGAATCGGATCACGAATGAGAATAAAGTTAAAAGCTAGGATGCAGCTGATCAACCTTCACCATCCCCAATGCTGGCCCGGTGCCACATTTGTAATTTTATGTTACAATAAATACCACTTAACAAAATGGACATTGTGTCACGTCCTGCTCGTGCAGAGGCATTGGTAAATATATATACACAACTAAGAGGCATTTCTGAGTGTCGAAACTAGTTTCGCTTTACTAGCGCATTATGATGTCGTAGGACTAGCGCTAATTTGTCGAAACAAAGCATCATCATCGGGAATCGTGTGGAGCAAAGGTGTGCAAATGGTCTCCAGCAGCAAGATGCATTTATATGCCACCAGTTAAGAAAGCCCCTAATTTCACTTTGGAAATCACGTGGGGAGCGCAATACAAGAACACATAAAATATACATACATTGAATTTTTAAATATCTTAAATATTAGATATAAATCAAATCATTATTTTTATAATAAAAAATAATATAATATCTTATTATAATGGAGATTGTGTGTTTTTCTGTCTGTAACCGAAACTATATTCCTACTCAAGTCACAATTCCCTTAATTATTTACGTCAAATTCTCCATGATTTCATTCTTTTAAACCTTCAGTTATTAATAAAAATTGTATTACATTATTAATACTGTTGACCATATCTACGTACTAATAACATGCGATTGTATTTATATATACAACAAAATAGCGGTTTACAGTTTGAACGAGAAGGCTAATTTGCATATTGATATTTAAAATGTTATTTTAATAAATATGTGCTTGGTATTATTGATTTCTAATTGTTTAGTTTTATCTTAAGAAATATAACCAAAAATCTCGTGGATAAATCTTAAAATAAATTTATTTACAAGAAGAAATAACTGTAATATCATCCTTTACTTCCTATTTTAACTAAATAGTTAAATTAGGAAAATTTACCAATGCCTTAAATATATAAATCATATCTTAAATATTAGATATAAATCAAATCATTATCTTATTATAATGGAGATTGTGTGTTTTTCTGTCTGTAACCGAAACTATATTAATACTCAAATCACAATTCCCTTAGTTATTGACATCACATTCTCAATGATTTTATTTTTATTTTAACCTCAATTATTAATAAAATTGTTTTACATTATTAATACTGTTAACCATATCTACATACAAACAACATGCAATTATATTTATATATACAACAAAATAGTGGTTTACAGTGTGAACGAGAAGGCTAATTTGCATATTGATATTAAAAAATCGAATTCAATAAATATGTGCTCAGTGTTATTGATTTCTAACTATTTGGTTTTATTTTAATGAATATAGGCAAAAATCTCTTCAATTAATCTAAAATGAAATCCATTAACAAGTCATTTTATTCTTTACTTCCTCTTTTAACTAAATACTTAAATTAAAAAAAAAACAATGAAAGACGAGAGTGATGGAAGAGTAAGTTTCAGTTGTTCTGCTTTTCGATTATACCCCCTCTGTTTCAAATCTTTTTATCTGCATTCTTATTTAGTTTCATTAGCCTTTCTAATTTAATACGATATTTTATTACCTTTACATTTAAATACTTGCACCCGGAGGGTGCATATATTTGTTAGTTTTTATAATAAAAAATAATATAATATTTTTATAATAAAAAAGTTACAAAAACACACACAACCTATCAAATATCGGACATATTCTGCCAAAATAATAACTCAATGTCTGAAGAAGACAACAGACCAGAAACACGTGTCGCATTCATATGTAAGTTAATAATATAAAAAAAAACACATAATCCTTTTTACAAACCTTCTTTTTTTATCTATCTTTCTCCCGTTGGACCCATAACAACACTTTTTACATACATTGATATATAGAATAAGTATACCTAGGTGTGAACACACACACACACACACACACACACACACACACACACACACAAGGTGTGTCATAAAAGTATCAAGATTGAAGCTTCATTCACCAAGATAGAAATAAAGATTGAATGGAACGTTAATTTTTTCAGAATACAAGGTATGTCCAAAAATATAAAAGATCTCGATAGTTTTTTAACACACCTCTTATATATATATATATATATATATATATTATATATATATATATATATATTATATGTGTGTGTGTGTGTGTGTGTGTGGTTGAGAATAGAGAAAAGTGTGGATATAACAGCACAGACAACATTTTCACTATGAAAGCGAATGTACAAGTACCTATGTTCAATAAAGCGATGAAGAAGCTTCATTCAAAATGAGGCGAAATATCAATTGAATGCATGCTATCTGTTGTTATATCCACACTTTCCTCTATTCTCAACCACATTTTGTCGGACATTCAAATCCTCCACTCCTCATATATATATATATATATATATATATATATATATATATATATATATGTATATAAGGGTTTTATAATTTGCTTGAAGCATTGTATATATATTGGTTTGGAGGTTTGTTTTGAAGGTTATCACAACGCAGGTGTAAAGAAGAATAAGGTAACAATGGTGTTGTTTGTTAACCCGTGATTTATTCTTAATATTTGGAGATAAAATCTCTTCTGCAGAAGAACACTAGAACTGAAGTAATTGTCGTCTTACTATGGCATTTTGAGTAAATGAAATCTTTTTGAAAAAAATTCAAAAAAAAAAAATTCATTTACTTAAAATGCTGAACCACATTTGCTTGCTTAATTATTCAATTTAAGCTGACCAA
>CM042161.1:50927114-50932114 GCA_023376005.1 Doryteuthis pealeii
CTTCAATTTTTTCTCCCAGATACTGGATTTCACTTTCCCCATATAGTCTATATACCTTGACGAAGAGTGAATGTTCACCCAAAATATCGGAATTAAACAGACCAGGAACAGAACAACAGCTATACATTAAAATTCTGTTTTTTTTGTTGTTTTTTTTTTGTTCTATTTTTTCCATGCTTCCAAAAAAACCCAAAAAAACGTTCACAAAAACAAAGTTTATACACAATAATTATATATATATATATATATATATATATATATAATAGAATAAAATAAATATATAAAGGTATTACATATCTATTTATTTGATAGCAATAGAACAGTCACAACCTTAGGTTTCATACATGCAAAATCGCATGCATTCATCAGGTGACGTTGATTCGAATACAAGGAAAATCGAAAAATTCAAAAGGTTTTTACGGGCATAAGATGTTTATGAATGGATGAAGTGATATGCGTATGTATTCAGTGTATTTGGGAATGCGTATGTGTGTTTATGGACGATGTAAAGGTTATGTATACAAATTGGTGGGTTTGACACACATTCACATTGTTTTACTAGTGTGCAGCGTCTGAACAATACTGAAGTGTGAGCGTTTGTGTTCGCATGCATATGTGTGCGTGGGTGTGTGTATTTTGTTGGACGGGTGTTGACATAGAAAAAAATGGATACTATCAACGGTTTGGGTGGGGTGTATGGGTGTGGGGCGATACAATCAAGGATGTTAAATAATTCTTATATTAAGATTTCAAATATTATGCATACTGTGGGTGAGTTGGAGTATGGGTTGTGGAAGTTGGTCAGATGTTAAGCTAATCTGGGTTGGTAAAAGGTTCCAAGTATGTACGCAAATACGCACGCACGCTCGTAGTTTCACTTATACATGCGTACACGTGCACACACATACATAAATTGATCTATGCGTGTGTGGGTGTGTGTGTCCGTGTGTGTGTGTGCGTATATGTGTGCAGTTATGTAGGTGTTCTTGTGTACCTATGAATACATACATCAATTTATTGATCTCCTATTTTTTATCATATGTATTTGATGTTTACACACCCACACACATACACACACTATATATATATATATATATATATATATATATATAATAAATAAGTAATCCACAGTCACGTGTTTTGAGGTGTTATCTCACATCAGTGTGGTTATACCTTAACAGCTACCCCTGGCCAAGTTTGAGACCCGAATGAACTTTCGTTCGCCAAGCCTCTTACACGTGCGGCTAGAGGCAGCTGTCAAATATAGGAGAATATTTAATTGCAACATTTCTAAGCGGAAATGAATTCACTAGAGTCCTCAAACTTTTGTAAACAAGGCGAGGGTTAGCTATACGACAGAACGGCGAATTCTACAATTAAATCTCTATTTAGAGAACTCAACCAAAGTGGAAGTATATATATAATAAATAAGTAATCCACAGACACGTGTTTCGATGTATCACCTCTCATCAGTGTGGTTATACCTTAATAGCTACCCATATATATTACATATATATATATATATATATATATATATATATTATATATATATACTAATAGACTCTCTCGTCGATTTTGACACATGAGGTTTCATCCAATGAACAACCCACACAGTGGTTTGGTTATAGTGGAGATTGCTTTTGTTGGAACCTCCGCAATTTTTGACGCAGTCGATAGGAAATAATTGGCGCACAAGGAATACCACCAACCCTAGCAACGACTGATCTCAGGATTTTCAGATTCAGAGTTTTTTCTTTTCGTAGACTGGTTACCTATACAAGGTTAAAGAGCCCCGTCTCCTCTACTATTTTACCTATAGCTAGAGGGAGAATATATGATTCACACCTTTCCTAAGGGCATTAGCGCTATGTGAAATGCAAACAGCATTGTCTGGGATTTGAACTCGTGTTGACGTGTCCATGACCCAAGACTCTAACCATTATGCCACGCGCATCTCTCTCTCTCTCTCTCTCTCTCTCTCTCTCTCTCCATATATATATATATATTTAGCATGTTTTACTAATTTTTTGTGAGATTTGTTGAAAGAATTTGTATTTTGTATGATGGTTTGTAGGAAGATTTGTTCGTAGGTGTTTTGGTCAGACAGTAGTTCTCGCATTTTGTCGTTGTATTGCGTGGAGTTCATCACATCATCAGATGTTTATAGTTGGTAGGCAGGTCGACGTTATAATCTTTCGGTCTGTTAGACCTTCTTCTGGACGTTGGATTGAGTTATTGCTTCAACGGTGGATATTTCTATACTTTTGAGTTAGGAGGTCGGGAATAGAGGAGGGGTGGTTAATTGCTGGTACTAGTAGGAGTGTTTAAGTTGGTAGTGGGAGTCTTTTTCTATCTCCACATATTGCCGGATTAATTCCCTCTTATTTCTCACATATATATATATATATATATATATATATATATATATATATATATATATATATATATATATATATATATATATATATAGTGTGAACAAAAATTATTATTAAGACAATCAGGAATATTTCTTGTTTGTTGTTTAATCTCAACTAGTTTCGACCTTCGGTCATCTTCAGGAGAAAATTTATTATTTGAAGAAATTGTTGATACATTATTAGAAAGGGAGCATTATAGAAGAGTTATAAATGTTCAAGTGTTATAGTGGGGTTTAACATGCTGTTAATATATATATATATATATATATATATATATATATATATATATATATAGAGAGAGAAGAGAGAGAGAGAGAGAGAGAAAGATTGATTTAGCAGAAATGCCTAACTAATTACCGACAACAAATGGTCAAATATCATTTTGATGGCCCCACAGCAGAGGGAAACAGGACAAAAAACATCTGTTTTCAAATGCCTTAAAAGTAATAAAGAATTCATCATTCGCATCTGATGATTTGGTGGTGTTAGACACTGGGTCTAAGCTTCCTGAAATAGTATATAATGCAAACATTCTAAGCCTTTTGTTATAATTTTAATTATACATTTGCTCTGTGAATCTAACAATAAGAGTACACATTGAGCTCTGCAAACTGCAACACGTTTAAAAAAAAAAACTCCTATGTCGTAAGGAAGATTTCTTCTCCGGATTTTTGGATTATATATATATATATATATATATATATATATATATATATATATATATATATATATTATATTAACATCATTTGTTTAAAAAAAAGTTAAATTCATATATATATATATATATATATATATATATATATATATATATATGAATTTAACTTTTTTTTTAAACAAATGATGTTAATAGTTTGCTGACAGAATCTGTTTCGACCGTTTTAATAGAGCGGTCTTCATCAAGAGCAACATATATATTTTTACATCAAACCCTTTTGAGTATTATTATGGATTATAATGCTTCTGATTTTTAAAAAATAAAATTCATTTTATTTTTAACACAGAATACGCATTTTTTAAAAAAATTCCAGCATCGAACACTAGCCTTCATTTGTACCTCCTATCTAACGGTTATTTATTCCGTCTTTCATTCATTTGTTGCTCTTGATGAAGACCGCTCTATTAAAACGGTCGAAACAGATTCTGTCCGCAAACTATTAAGATCATTTGTTTAAAAAAAAAAAGAAGATAAATTCATATTGTCAGATTAACTTCCATTTACTTTTATATATATATATATATATATATATTATATATATATATATATATATATATGCAGCTCTTTTTAATTATGATGCGTAAACTGGTGACTGTTACTTGCTGTCGCCTATTCCTGATCAATTTCCGCATATGATATACCATGGTATCGATGTCGTATGCAGCATGCCACATCTATTTTTCTTCCTTCCTTCCTTCCTTCCTTCCTTCCTTCCTTCGTTGATTATTTCATTCTTTCTTTTCCTTCTTCTTAATTCGTTCATTTCTTTTATCTTACTTTTTCCTAATTACATTTCTTATCTATCAATTCATTTTCTAACTCCTTCCTTTTTTCATTCATCTCTCTTCATCTCACTATTTCCTTCTTTCTTTTAAAGTTTCCTTCTTTCTTTCTTTCTTTCTTTCTTTCTTTCTTTTTCCCCTTCTACTCATATTCTCCGCCTCCGACCCTCTTAGATGTCTCCGTAAAATATTCTTCCGTTCTTCTTGTCTCTCTTTGCCCCCCGCTCCCGCAAATATCTACTCTTGCAAGTACATTGCTCCCCTTTAATCCAAATCCCCAGATCTGATCCAGACTTAATCCCCACTTTGTTTTAATGTACCACGTACGGTTACAACAACTAACCGTATCGGGTCGATACACCGAAAAGCCAACCGCTACCAACTGGATCCAAAACTTCCAGGGGATAAGTGACGGCAGGAGGAGGGCAGGAGGAGAAGGTATACGGGATTGGATTGGGGTTAAGCGATTTAGAACGAGTCAGCAGCTGGCAGCAGGGTTATCTGGTAATATCCGGAATCTGATAGAAACGATGATATATATATATATATATATATATATATATATATATATATATATATATTAATGATATAATATATGCTGATATATATATATATATATATATATATATTATATATATATATATATATTGAAAGGAAAAATAGTTAAAGGAAAGAAAATCTTGAATAGATAAAATAGGTTTAGTATCAGTTACTAACACATGTTTCTTCAAATATAAAACATTTTAGTCTGATGAAGGTCGTTATTCTTTGTATGCTAAAATATTTTCTAATTTTCTACTATTATTATTATTATTATTATTATTATTATTATTATTATTATTATTATTATCATTATTTTATTGTATATTAAAAAAAATGATAATAAATAGAATACATGTGTACATGAACAAACTCCTGGCCGAAACACGTGTTAGTAACTCATATTAAATCTATTGTATCCATTCAACATTTTCTGTTGAAATGTGAGGTTTGCAAGTGCAGAAAATTAGAGGTTATAATCTATCATAAAAATTATGCTAAAGATTACACACACACACACACACACACACACACACACACACGTAT
>CM042161.1:50937114-50957114 GCA_023376005.1 Doryteuthis pealeii
TATATATATATATATATATATATATATATATATACAGTTTCATTAATACCAGAACAACCTGTCCAATAAGAAAGCAAGTTCTTCTTTACAGGAAAGTGCAATCCATAACAGAAGGCCATTTCTCCTCGCATAAAAGCCTCAAATTCATATTCACAATCTTCGAGAATTGTCCAATATAATGGCCCAAAAAGGAAATAACAGCTGATCTGGAATTAAATATATTATCTGCATTCAAACTCGCAAACAACTAGACTTGCAGGCGAGAACATATTTATAAGTCTGTGGCTCAACACCTTATTTATTGATGTTCATTCGTTTTCGATATGCAATAATATTAAATCCCTCGTCTATTTCGCTTTCGTTCTTTCCACTCGTAAGATTCTCCTTTACATTGCGGACAGAACAGCAATTTGATATCTTTCCCAACCTGGAGATTATTTATGCGCAAACGCAGCATTAAAAATTGTTTTTCAACTTTTTTTTATGTACCTTGGTCTACGTTAGTTTTATTTATACGATTTGGTTATAAGATTCGGCCGTACTTACGTCGTGGAGCCATCAGCGACTTTCTGTCTTCGCATCAGAATATTCTCTTGCCGAAACACATGTTAAAAAATGCACAGACACACACACGTGTGTTTGATTATGTGTTGGTATATTCAGATGAATATGTGTGTGTGCATATATATGTATTTACGAGAACATTTTCGTAGGAATGTATGAAAGAGTATTATTTATATATATTTGCTTTTACTAGTCTTTGTTTATATAGAGTACAGCACAGGCATATCTATAGATACACACACGTATCGTTATTAATAAAAGAGCATTCTGTTTGGATATTTCTTTGTGCCACTTTTATACTAAAATGGCAAGGTTTATTGGCGTACTACCTTATCTTAAGGTGCATGGAGGCGAGTGGTCTCGTCGACCCGAGTTCAATTCCTGGACGAAGCTGCTTGCATTTCACAGGGCACAAATACCGTTGAGAATTGTATGAATCCAATTCTCCCTCCAGCTATGGGTAAATACCAGGGCAGACTGGGCTCTTCAACCATGGCTAGGTAACCAGTCTAGTAGAAAGAAAACGAGGTAACTAGTCTAGTAAAAGGAAAAACTGTTAAACTCCGCTTAAGAAATTGACCACATCCTGCTCGTGCTGAGGGGTTGGTATATATATATATATATATATATATATATATATATATATATATATATATATATATACCAACCCTCAGCACGAGCAGAATGTGGTCAATTTCTTAATATATATAAATATGAATCTTTATATATATAAATAAATAAATAAATAAAATATATATATATATATATATATATATATATATATATATATATAATATATATATATATATATATATATAAGATTTTTGGATGTTTGTTTTTAGAAGCATTGTTGAATAAAATATATATTATTATTTATATTTTTGCTTGAGGCCAATTACAATGCGTATAACGTATAAAATTCGATAATTATAGAAAATAATCATGACAAGCCAACTCGACAAAGTATTAAGCGATGCTAGAACATGTTTCAAGTTGGAAAAGACTGTACGATGTTCTAGCATCACATAAGTCTTTGTCGAGTTGGCTTGTCATGATTATTTTTTATAATTATCGAATTTTATACGACATACGCATTGCGATTGCCTTCAAGCAATAAAATATATATATATATATATATATATATATATATATATATATATATATATATATATTAAGTGCATGTTGTAATGATTATCGTAGGAACCGTATATTAGTCATAAAATATTACATGTAAAATTAACATTGAACGTCATTCATGGTCACTAGAGATAAAATCTAGGATTTGAGCTTGGGTCGCCAAGGCAATCTCTTACGACATTAACCATATCACCATCTGTGTTTCAATGAGTAACATACTGTATATACTCGAATAATGGAGGCGTGTTGAGTAATGACTTTTGTCGTAATAAAGGAACTCGGCTCAGGACCGCCCTCGGCGGCAGCAGGCTCTCCGTAGAGGACTGTTTATGTCTGAAGTCATCCTGACGCAACACCATGAAACTAAGAGGTCCAGAAGAAAACAG
This sequence comes from Doryteuthis pealeii, assembly GCA_023376005.1. Lineage (NCBI taxonomy): Eukaryota > Metazoa > Mollusca > Cephalopoda > Myopsida > Loliginidae > Doryteuthis > Doryteuthis pealeii. The sequence goes on from CM042161.1 coordinate 50,939,202, forward strand.
CGGCAACAAAGCACCGGTACATCAACATCTTCAGGGACAGCCTTCCCACGCAACATCTCTGGTCGAGAATGTTTTTCAAACATTAGATTTCACAGTCACAGGAGGTGCTGTAACTTCAGGGGCATAAAAAGTATATTCTAGTCTTCGAGACTCTATTATATAGCGGCATCAAATTCACAACGCTAAATTCGTGTATGTTAGTACTGGGGTTTTCACTGTACCCAAAGTGATGCATGTTAGTAGTCAGCTACTAACGACTACTGGACTTCAATAAACAACAGATACGTATCTAGAAAGAGAGGACCCTTCTTTATTTTCTTCGGTGTGTGGGTGGTGAAGACACAGAACTTACAATGAGTGCCCGAGGGGTGGTTGCTGACGGGAGACGTGAAGTGTCCTTTTGGCTGCCGGCTGGCGTCTCTGTGGTCTGACTGCTGTCGGCTCGACCCTCTGGCATTTGTATTGACGACACGCCTACGCATCTTTATCTTTCGATCTGATAACGGACGTTTGTTATATATTTCTTTATCTTCTTGCCGGAAGCTTAGTTTTCCGGTCGAGGATAATACAACAACTTAAATGCCAATAAAAAAGATAATGTACAGATTATATTTTATAAACAATTCTAAGTAAAATGTTTAATGATATTCTTTGTATAGATATAGTCTATGCACGGATATTTTGGGTCAAAATTACGGCAATGATAGGATTAGAAAGAAGGCAAGCTTTGAAGTCTCAAGACAATATCTCGTGAAATGATAACCCTTTGTTTTTAAGGTGAAATATTGGTCTTAAAATGTTGTTCGATTATTTTCAAAATGAGAATTCCTGAATTTTTCAGGATTTTATTTTAAAGGTTAGCCCCCTTCAAATTAGCAGCAGCAAGAGGCATCATTGTACGCTCTGTTGATCTGCATTTTTCGGGAAATTAAAGTTGTCTTTCATCTGAATTGTTTAATAATTAATTATTTATGATAAAAAATATATTGGGAAGTTTTCAATGAATATGTCTCAATTAAGTTTTTTTTTATCAATGAATTAATTTTTTCAATAATAAAATTTTAAACCTCTTTTTTTACGATGAATTGAAAACTTTTATCAATGAAATGAAATCGAATAAAAAGATTTCAATTAGAGAGTACGAGGCTGGCTTCTGCTGCTAATAGGAAAGGACCATTCCTACCCCCCACCCCCAAAAAAAACCCAGTAAATTCGGGAGTGCGTAACTAGATAATAATCTGTCATCCATTACACGAGTATATACGATATTCAAGGCATCTCACGTGGTGTAATGCTTAGTGAGCTAGATTCGCAAACCCATTGTTAGTGAGTTCGATTCTTATTGGGCGCTCCATACTTCAGACCTTTTGCCACATCTAAGCTTAGTAAATAACTATATATATATTTACCAACTCCTCCGCACGAGCAGGATACGACACAAGGTCACTTTCTTAAGCGGAGTTTAACAGGTTTGAATTCAGAGTTTTCCTTCTCCTAGACTGGTTACCTAGCCATGGTTAAAGAACCCAGTCTGCCCTGCTATTTACCCATAGCTGAAGGGAGAGTAGGATTCATAACTTTCCCAAGGGTATTAGCGCTAAGTGAAATGCAATTACCACGTCCAGGATGTGAACTCGGGGCGACGAGTTCATTTGCCATTACTTTAACCATTACACCACGCGCTAGTAAATAACTATATAAGGTATTCATAAAAATATATTAGAAAATTTCTTTGGGTTGAATAGTATGCATACCATATATGGTTGTTTTACACGATATTGTTTAGTTGTCTGTAGTGCAAAAAAGAAACTTCTCAATTTTCTAAAACATATGCATAATTCCTACTTCCGATAAGGTAAGAAATTGTTTTTTTTAATGACCGGAAAGTAAATTATCTACTTCGTATATATTACAACTTTTATTTTTTTAAATTCTTATTGATATACATTCCTTTGGATAGGTTGCCCTTCAGAACTTTGATCTAACTGCTGAGCTAAAAAATGAGTTTGTGTTATTGTTTTTTTTTTTGTGCGTGTATGCCTTTGGGTTTTCTTGTGTGTCAGAAAAAGATGGATTGAAAAAAAAAAGAAGAAAGAAAAAATAGAAGCAAGCAAATTCGAGTCTTTAGTTTAAAATTACCGATGGCCGAATCTTAAAAAAAAATGACAAAAACAAAATCTAATTATTATTCTAGCCTCTTCGCTTCTTAAGAAAACATTAAGCAAAGCTGAAAAACGAAAACAAAAAACAAAAGAAAAAAAGAAAAAAAAACAATAAAAAATAAACAATAAAAAACAAATAAAAAAAACGACTGCATCAAAGTCATCTCCAGTTCTCAATAAATAAACAAAAAAAAAGATAAACAAACAAACAAACAAACAAACCCAACAAGAATGAAACCAAATGCAAAAAAGGCTCAAATAATGCGCTCACAGAACTAAAAAAAAAAAATTCAAAAAATACGACAGAGTCGTCCACAATCTTCTTCACAAAAAAAAAAAAATTCAAATTGTCGAAAACCTATTAGGCTGTGACATTCGCTACTGACATGGCGACGAAATGACCAGAAAGTCTCGTGAAATCTCATGAGCGAACTTTCGGTGGAAAAGACTCGAACGAGACATCAACATTAATGCTGACGATAGAAATGGCAAAAGAGACAGGAAAGATTGGAATCTATCAAGATTGGGCTTTGACACAGTAACCATTAACAATCCAAACGAGACACTCGAAAACTACCAAATAATTAAAACTGAGCTAACGTTACTAAAAATGAACTAACAATAATAAAAAAAGACAAGATTCTTGTCAGATGATGGGTTCGTTTGAAAAAAGAAATTGGGTACCCAGAATCGTATTTGATTTCACCTCAAGAAGAATGAATCAAATTATCATTTTTTTAGTGATGTGTACGTATTTACCAAACCCTCTGCTCGAGTAGGATGTGACACAAGGTCATTTTTTCAGGCGGAGCTTAACAGGTTTGAATTCAGAGTTTTCCATCACTTAGACTGGTTGCCTAACCAAGATTAAAGAGCCAAATCTGCCCTGCTACTTACCCATAGCTGGAGTGGGAAAAGGTGGATGCATACCTTTTTGATATGTCCCGGAATGGATATATTAGTAGAATTAGCAGAGTTGTGGGGTCAAGGTAGCAGCGTGGTACACTCGAGCAGGTAAGTAGTAATACTGATGCGACGTTGTAATAGTAGTAATAATATTAGACGTAGTAGTAGTAGTAGTAGTAGTAGTAGGCATTGTACCTCTACATTGCTCGGTATTTATGGCTGACTCTAGCCAATCACATTACTGTGAGGGGGAACCCAGGTGTATGTATATTCATTACATCACTTTCCTATGTGTATTAGCGCTATGTGAAATGTAGACAACCTCGTCTAGGATTTGAATTTCCATTTCCTACGATTTTAACCATTACACCACACGCCTCCAATTTAAGTGACGTGCATACCATGGATGTTGCGTAGAGAGGTGAATACGAGTCTCTTGCTTGCTTTCACCTGTTCCCGGTCAAAATAACTGACGTTCTTAATATGCCATGATATCTGTGTCGTGTGAAGTCGAGTGAAGCCGTGTAGGAGAAAAAGGCATACGAGATATTTCTTTCATATGAAACTGTAAGTATTTACCCAACCCCTCCATGCATTGTCGACTGTGACTGTAGAATACGCCGACTGTACCTTTTCAGAGGGGTACCCCCATCAATGTGGACACCTATTGGCCGTGGATTACGATACATAATGCTTAACGAGGGAATCCTTGTCACTGAGTAGTCCATGAATTTGACGTTGGTGATATATATATTTTTTTGAAGGGGGTGATTATATATATATATATATATATATGTGTGTGTGTGTGTGGTTGTGTGTGTGTGTGTGTGTGTGTGTGTGTGTGTGTGTGTGTGTGTGTGTTGAAAAGAAAAAGAAATAAAGGAAATAAAATGTTGAATGGATAGATTAGATTTACTAACACATGTTTCGGCAAGGAGTTTGTTCATGTATACATGTATTCTATTTATTACTATTTTAAAAATAAACTAAAATAATAATAATAGAAAATGATAAAATATTTAAGTATACAAAGAATAACGGCCTTCATCAGAGTCAAATGTTTGATATTTGAAGTTAAAGCGGTCAAAATACAGAGAATTTTATAATATATATATATATATTATATATATATATATATATATATATATATATATATTCTCCTACAGGATGTTGCCAATAATCTATGCTAACACATAGAGTATGCAACACATATATTAAGAAGAATAGAAGAAAATACCAATTAAAATTTGCAAATCATTAATTAAAAACTAAAAGAAGAGATTGGTTTATGTAGAAGTGAATAATGGCTATTCTACAAAGATTTAAATAAATATAATGTATTCTTATTTGTATTGTACAAATATTTTATCACCCATTAATATGGACAAATTATTTCACTTAAATCAATTTTTTTTGTTTTCTATACATATTTAGTTATTATGCAAATGTGTACAGTCAATTATATGAAAAGTATGTTTTATTTCTCTGATCTTTTTTTTTTAGATGAGGCTTGATAATTTGGATTATTTGGATTATTCGGACATGTCCTCATCTTGGTTGGGTTCATAGTTCCGCGATGGCTCCCGGTGACAACAAGAAGGTTCCCAAGTTCGAGAAGGATCCAGAGTCCGGCATAAAATACCTGAAGAAGGCCGGAGAGCACATCTGTCGAAACGTTGTACAGATAACAATAAAGATGAAGACAATAGTCCAAATAATACAAATAATACAAAAGTATATTTATTAATACGTTGGAAATATAATAGATTAGAAAATTGTATGTTTACGAATATGTGTTCCCCTCCACTGTATATGTAAAAAAAAAAAAAACAAGCACGATAACTACCTATATATCTCCTCGGTATTTGGCATGCGTCACGCTATGTGATTCTGAGGGATAGAGAAACTAATCTAAGTGAAACATAGCGACCCTCCTTCACCTAATACCAACACTCATGATTCTACGAAATTAATTCTTAGCACAGCTCTCCCCTTGATGACTACGTTTACCCCCCCCCCGCACACACATATGAGTTCACGAACAGAGACCCATTTGTATATGAATGTGTGGGGTACCTCATGCGGTATATTAATGTGTGGGGTACCTCATGTGGTATATGAATGTGTGGGGTACCTCATGTGGTATATGAATGTGTGGGGTACCTCATGTGGTATAATGGTTAGCAAGCTTAAATCGCAAGCTTAAATCGCAAACCATAGTGTGTTCAATTCTCACTGGGCACCCCATCATTATAGCCTTGTGCCACATCTACATCAATGTTTTTTTCTAAATAGATTCTGTATTAACGAGGCACACTATGCGTAACAGTAATAGTCGTAGGATAGAAGTATGTAGACCCGGCCCTCGAGCGGGGTAATTAACAGCGTTGATCCTAGGGGGCTATCCGCGCAAGCAATACCTGCCCCCACGATTTAAAGGGACAGGGCTGGGTTTATTGCCCAGTGCCTGGGGTTCCCCCTTGAGGGCAATGCCGACGGGATCAACGCATTTTTTTTAACCGAGACCCATCTCGGTTTGTGTGTGGTCCCACATTAACAGGGCCTTGTGCCTAACCCGTAAATGTGGGGTACGTGGTAAATATAGTAATAGTCGTCGGAAATGAAATGGGCGACCCGAGTTCAAATTCTGAGCGAAGTTGTTTTCGTTTCGCTTCACGTTAATTCCCTTGGGAAAGACATGAAACCATCTGTTTTCTCCCACCATCTACGGTTAAATATTTGGACTTTGGCCCTATCTTGGGCTAGACGGGCGGTCGGAGAGGCCCCCTCCGATCAATCGGCTGGTCACATCAAGCCCTGGCACCTATATGATTTCCCCAATCATATTGCCCTCATGGCAAGCCCCAAACCCTTTTTATCATATGGGTGCTAGAAGGCGGTGACTGAGGGTCTACATGTCCTGGGAATGACGTTAAACTCTATCTCATGGTGAGGTTCCAGTTTTGGAGGTTTGGGGAATTTGGAGCACCCCTTCATCACCATTGCTCTCTGGTCCACTCTGACCCGGAGTGGTAGTACCTGTTAGGGTCCTATCTATGGGTAAATAGAAAACATGAGTTTATAAACAAAATTGCATTATCCATTAAAAATGAAATTATTTCAAAACTTTTTCAGCATTAAAGATTTTTTTTACCAATAGAAGTATTCAGCATAAAATGACCCAAGGGTTAACATGCCGTAAACCCCAACCAACCAAACTAAATATTTGGACAGAAAAAAAAGAAGAAAACGCTAAATTCAAACCAGCTTTACTCCTCTTAAAATAGGGCTTGTGATGCACCTCGCTCTTAATTACATACCAGAATTACTGATAGGTACGCTTCCTGCATCAGCAACGCATAACAATCTAGAAAGACGCATAAAAATCGTATTCATGCGTCCCAGTGTCTTTTCTTCCCCCACTATTTCCAGCTAACAATAAATACATTTCAATATTTTCTTGGAAACGAATTACACTGCATTGAGTAAAAGGTAGATGTTAGATGGCTTTAGTTCTTCATAGATAAAAACTCTGCAATTTATTAAGAAACTTTTGTTGGGACCCAACACATTTCCTGGGGATTCATTCAAATCACATCCGTGCGTCCGAAGACGCACTAAATTAAAAAGCTATCAGTATCACTGCATACTTATCTAACGAGGATTATTGATTTGGCACCAGATACCAAACATAATATTTAAAAGGGGTTATTACTTATCTTAGGTCAATCTCCCTGGTGTAGATTTAGTAAACAGGGTATAGGCTCACTCGCTGTCCGACTGATGCCGACAATAAGCCACTCCACCTACTATATTATATATATATATATTATATATATATATATATATATATATATATATATATGGTATTTATGGAAAATTGACTTACCGGTGAAAATGGTCTCAGTGGTAAGTTGATTCAAGTTTCACAATGATAAGACAGCGATTTAACAAATATATAGTGCTCAATACGTTAGTAGAGCAAATTTATTATTATAAACGTAAACGGTAATAACCTTCTCGAGTTTCACCATAAGGATCTTCAGGGTTAAATTCACTGAATTAATCAAGATATTGATTAATTGCAGTCGATTTCGTGGACCTACTTTACTTAAAAAACAAGGTGTGTCAAAAAGCATCGAGATTTTTTGTACTTTGTGACACACCCTGTATTTTGAAAAAATGTTCCATTCATTATTTTTTTCAGAAAATAAGGTGTGTCGAAAATGTACCAATTTTACAAATGTATTTACCAAGATAGAAATGAAGAAAGGCAGGAACTTTTTTTTGTTTGTTTGAGGATGTCAAAAAGTACAACATATCTCGATACTTTTTTGACACACCTTGTACTTATGTTGTATGCCCTTTCTAACTTCTTACTTCTGGTCGTATTTTCTTCTGGCCGGCTTTGCTATTCTGATCGTCTTTGGTATATCTTCTAACATCTTGACTTGGTCTGGTCTAGCGTCTCGGATCTCCTAAGATCTGGTTTTCTATTGCTATGTTCCAGCTGGCTGGTCGTCCTTGATTCATTTCTTAGTCTTGTTACCAAGACATTCATCAACCACAGGAACATATTACTTATACAAACTTTTATTTCCTTAACTATACATTTCATGTAACTAAATATCTGACTAACATAGCGCGCGCAAGTTCCAGTCTAGGCAGAGCATAAAATGGCCGACTGCTCTGCCTAGCGCCTAACTGCAAACTGGGGACTCTGAGAAAGGTCCCACGTGACTTCACATATTTGGCGGGCTTCTGTAATTTTCCATAGAAGGACCCAGCCATGGTATGAAAGGGGTCATCCCCTCAGAATTACAGGGATTGACAATAATCTTATGCAACCGCATAGATTATGTAACACTTAGATTCGCCAAATCTATAGACTTTTATTTATTCATTTCCCTTTCATTATCATGCGTATCTCCAGATTTTGCAGATTTTTATCATGCCATCCATATTATCTAAACTCGTGAGTCGAATTCATCTAAAGACATCTACCCACAAGAGTACATTGGCGCTACATAATCTTAAAAAGACACCACTATATGAAGTGGGCCGGGTTAGCTCAGTCGGTAGAGTGTTCGGCTAGAAACCACAAGGTTCCTAGTTCGATACCGGTCCTGGGCCAACTAAGCGTATGAATAGCACAGGGATCTGTGCGGTAAAGTAAGGAGCTGATGGTAGGTGTGGCGCTCCACCTCAGATGCTAAAACAATCTCCTTGGTCTAGCGCTAGTGAAAAGGGGATAGACACCCTCGCTGATTGGCTGATACCGACATTAGGCCGCCCCGACGACTTTCCTTTTTACTTATATGAAGTAAATACTTAAATCAAACATCTTCTCATTGTTTTTATTTATCTATCTATAACTTATAAAGCTTATTAAAGGATTGCTTAATAAAAAAAAAGCCGGTGGCGCTTATGTCGGAGAGCCTTGCAGAGGGTTTAAACACTCTTATGCTGTTTATTGAATAAGTTTTTTTTTTTTTTTTTTTTTTTTGGAAGAGTTATGGGACAGCATCGTGGGGTGGAGCTGGGTGACGGTACGGCTTGCTTATTTGTGCCTAGCACCTAAAATGGGCAGACGGCGCAGAGAACTAGACAGAGTCCCCAGGGGAAAAAGAAAAAAAAGACGAACTGTTGAGAGTTTAGGTCGGGGGTCAGTGGGGATGTGGTGGGGTGGTTGGCCAGTCAAATTTCATTGTCTTCAAAACAATGAAATTGATTACTGCTTTAGTGACCGACAACAGATTTTTTAAAAAAAAGAAAATGTCGGTGGATAGATGTGAAGAAGAAGAAGAAGAAGAAGAAGAAGAAGAAGAAGAAGAAGAAGAAGAAGAGGCAGGGAAAATAGAAGAAGAAGAAGAAGAAGAAGAAGAAGAAGAAGAAGAAGAGGAGGAGGAGGCAGGGAAAATAGAAGAAGAAGAAGAAGAAGAAGAAGAAGAAGAAGAAGAAGAAGAAGAAGAAGAAGAAGAAGGAAAAAAGAAGAAGAGAAAAGAATAAGAATAAGAAATAAAGAACTGAAAAATGGCCGTAGTTATCTTTTTTGTATTGCTGTATTGTTGATTTGTATTTTATTGGAAGCCCTAAATTACGAATAAACACGAAGGGATGAAGAATAAATATAAGAATAAATAAATAAATAGATGAACAAATAAATAAGAAAGAAGATGCAACAAAGATATTTATAAAAAGAATGGAAAACACTATATAAATAAAACATGTCTAAAAAAGGGAATTGTGAATAGTCTAAAAGAGGGATAAAATAAGTGAATATTACGAGTCAAAGTAATGGATGGCTTGGTGGTTGAGGTAGTTGCGTATCTGTTCTCCGTGTCAGTAATCAGAATTCGAGCCCAGATGAAATCCATCATGCCCAAGGTTTATCCATTTGAAAACTACCGTATTTGACGGCATATAGGTGGCACTTTTTTCTCAAAATTTTGGCTAAAAAAATTGCCCTTCGTTTTATACACCATATGTGAAGTTTGAGACCTCCCGTAGGCCTAGGCTAATCTTCTCTCTGATGCTCACTAAGCCAGCTTACGCTCAGTATTTTACCTACCCTAAAAAAAACCTTTTTTTTCCTGAATCTGACCTGCTGAAAGGGAGAGTGCGTCTTATATGCCCGTGCGTCTTATATGCCGTCAAATACGGTAATCCCCTTGTCTTTGTGCCGCATTATCTAAGCGTATGCATATTTACCTGTCCCTTCGCACGAGTAGGATGTGATACAAGATGAATTTCTTAAGCGGAGTTTAATAGGTTTGAAATCAACTTTTCCTTCTCCTAGACTAGTTGCCTAACCAAGGTTAAAGATCCCAGTCTGTCCTACTATTTACGCACAGCTAGAGCGAGAATAGTTGGATTCATACCTTTCTCAATGGTATTAGCGCTATAGGAAATGCATCCAGGATTTGAACTCATATCGCCGTTTCCATTTCCTACGAATGCAACCATTACACCACACGCCTCTAAAGCTAAGCGTACACGAAGAAATTTTACATAATTGATAAGTTGCCTATAGATTATGTACGGTAGTATAGAAATTGAAAACAATGGTAATTCTGAATCATGGAAAAACCGTAAGGTTATTAACAAGGATTCAACTATAGCTGTTCTATGACTGGTCAGAGTTTTAACTGTTTGTTTTCTTAGAGGAGACAGGAGTGTGTCCGAAGTGTTAAATATTTTCCCACGTGCGTTGGTTAACCTGGGATGAATAAAGACGTCTTAAAAAACATTTCAAGTCTTGGCATCGTTAATAAAAAACAACAACAACGGACACAGAGATTATGAAGTCCCAAGAAGTCTCAAAAGAAGAAAGATCAAAAGAACAGACAATCAGCCAAGAATAGAAGAGACAGTATAGAAAACGGCTAATCAAGAGAGGGAGCGGATAGATGAACAATATATATGGAAATAGATACGGAGAGATAGAGAGAGAGAGAAAAACAGACAGACAGACAGACAGACAGACAGACAAAGATGGGGGAAAGGGAGTGCGATGAAGTCTAGGTTGAGACTGAAACAAAGTGAGAGAAAGGGGCGTTAATGATAGAAATTAAATGGGAGGAGGACACCAAGAGAGGGAGTGGATAAATGACCAAGAGAGATAGAAAGAGAGAGAGAGAGAGAGAGAGAGAGAGAGAGAGAGAGAGAGAAGGGGGGGCAAGCAGAATGTGTAGAAGGGAAAATAGGGAAAAAGGGAAAAGAGATGGAGGATGTTTTAATATATGAATATAAAAAAGCAGCTCCGTTAGAGTGTGATAAAAAATAAGTGAAAAGAGGGAAGTCAGAAAATACTTAGGTAATAAAAATGTTGGAAAACGACAAACAAATCAATCGGGTTAATTTACTATAAAGAAGAAAGTGAACAAGTAGAAAAAAACAATCCTCCCCCACACACACACAAAAATAAAAAGAATAAATAAAAAGATAAACCCAGGAAAAAAGATAAAAATAAATAAAATAGAATAATTCTATTAGCTGAATAAAAATAAAATCATTGATTTGGGTAATAAATAAAGATAAAAACGAAAGAAAAAATAATGAAAATAAAACCAAAAAAAACAAAAGAAAATATATTTAAGAAAATAACATAGAGAAAAAACAAAAGGAAATAAAAACTTTAAGGAAACGTAACAGTTGCATACTTTCGACTATTGTAGGGCGTCTTTTCGTTGTATAGTTTAACAAGCTAAAACCACAGATCCATACTCCTGTATACCGAGTACAGTCCTCGCTGGCACACATTTTTTGCGAACTTGGCGAACTGGCTGGATAATTGTTAGCAAACTAGTCTCGCAGATTCATTACTTTTGAATAGCAAGTTCAAACCTTTCTGTATGCCTCATACTTGCGACTGCGTATTGAATCCTACCTTTGCGCAACCGATTGGGTAAAGTATGTTTTAGTAAGCTAGTCTCGCAGATCCATTACTCCTCGAGTGTAGTTCTCGCTGACAGACCCATTCCCGCGACCTTGTGTCATATCCTATGTCTATTAACAGTAAAGTTGAATATCGGTCCCATTTAACCTTTTTTGCCATGGATCATCATCATCATCATCATCATGCTGAGAGTACGGATTCCTTTGACTATTTCTCTCTCCCTCCCCCTCTCTCTCTCTATCTGTCTATTTTGTCCCACTCTGCCCAGAGATCCAGAACATAAATCTCTTGACTAGATATAGTTTAGCGTCTTACCCAGAAAGCTAAAAATACTCAGCCACCGCCTTCTAGCACAACATTCGGGGTTTGCCATTAGATCAATTTAAGAATGCGGTCGAAACAAACATATATATTTACCAACCCCTCCACACGAGCAGGATGCGACACAAGATCAATTTCTTAAGCGGAGTTTAACAGGTTTGAATTCAGAGTTTTCCTTCTCCTAGACCGGTTGCCTAACCAAGGTTAAAGAGCCCAGTCTGCTCTACTATTTACTCATATCTGGAGGGAGAGTAGGATTCATACCTTTTCCAAGGGTATTAGCGCTAAGTGAAATGCAATTAGCACGTCCAGGATTTGAACTCTAGTCGACAAGTCCATTTCCCATGACTTTAACCATTACACCACGCGCTTCCTAACAAACATATAGTTGCTAGGAGTTGACGTGACCAGCCGATTGATCGGTGTTACCGCTCCGATCATCCGTCTAGCCGTTCTCTACTTGATCCACTAAAACTTATTATTGAAGCAAAACCATTACAAACCATTATATTATAAGGAGTAGAACTAGCGACTGGATCATTGTTCGCGTGTAACAGAGTTTTTCATTTCGTCGTATACAAGACTTTTACATTAGTCTCTACTGAGACGAGGTTAAAATTCTAGAAAATAATTATGAGTTGTACTAGAATGCTGTTCGTTTTACAGAACATTTTATTAGGCTGCGTGACTCTATTTTTGAGAGAGAAGGCAACGGTTTGCATGGTCCAGATGCGGAACAACTGGCATGTGTGTTCATTGTATGGGTCCCAGTTCGAAATTGTGTGCGGTCGAGTCTTAATGCGTGCAAAGAGACCATTAAGATTATTAATGAGCAGGGAAGTAAAAGAAAGAGAGAGAGAGAACAGATAAAGAATAACAAAAAGTGAAATATGGACAGGGAAAGATCCAGAAAAGGAAGAGATGAAAGAGGAGAGAGTATTGAAAATATTAAATATAATTAGAAGGCTTGGAAAGGAGAGATAAGATGGAGGAAAATTCATCATCATCATCATCATGTCACGTAATTAGCACGGATATCCATAACAATCTCTCACCAATCTTCCCTATCATTCATTATCCCTGGGAGGTCTTCTGCACAGCAACCAGCATCCTCGCATAGTTGATCAATGTAGATCCTTGGTGGGCGGCCCACATTAGTATATCCATGTTTTGGCTTCCACAGGAAAACATCACTTATGAGCTCGTCCTTGCTTCTCCAGCAGTATCTTGCATGCCTAGTCTGTCTTACTCGGATGGTTTGTGAGATGGGGGGGGGGAACATGTGGCCATACAGCTGCTTCCTTGTAGGGTGCTGTTTCCACGACTTGTTCAAGACTGCTCGCAGCATTCTTGTGCAGCTTTCATCTAGCTTATTTTCAAGGCGCTTCGTTAGGGTCCAAGCGGTGCAGCCATACAGCAGTACTGATATAACCATAGCCTGGAAAAAATTTTGCTTTAACTTGTCAGCGATATCAGATTTCCATATGACTGATAATTTGTTTGTGGCCAACAATGCCTTTCCTATTCGTGCATCAACATCTCTTTCTGTGGATGAGATATTACTACCTAGGTATGTGAATTGTTCTACTGGCTTAAGAGGAAAATTAAGAAGAGAAAATGTTCTATGTCTCTTCTCATTGTGTTCTTTTACTTTCTTTGTGTAAAATGGTAATTTAGGAGACAGAAACAATGTCCAAGAGAGCGGGAAAATAGATAGATAGATTGATAGATAGATAGATAAAGAGAGCGATAATATGCGCTTGTCCGCGTCCCCAAAGACCTCCTGTATGGAGAATTAATAGAGGACCCCCGACCAGTAAGGAAACCATGCCTATGCTTTGAAGATGTCTGCAAGAGAAATATGAAGACATGCCACATCAACACCAACACATGGGAGGCTTGTGCAGAAGATTGTGTGACCTGGTGCCTCCTCGTCAAACAAGGAACGAAAAGGAGTGAAAAAGAAAGGAAAGAAGCCGCTACAGAAAAGAGAGCCAAAAGGAAAGAGAGATAACAGCAAATCCAGCAAGCATTACTGTTTGTTTGCAGTCGCTGCACCAGAGATTGCCATTCAAAAATTGGTCTGTTCAGTCACTCACGCAGTTGCAGATAAAGAAAATAAGTGGACACTACGCCATCGTCTTTACTAGACGGAAGGATTCCAACAAACAATATCTATAAGTAATGACACTTGGTAACTGAGAGAGTTTCTCGGCCCTGATTTTTCTGCTTTACCCTCCACACACACACACACACACACACACACACATATATATATATATATATATATATATATATATATATAGGGCCGGTTTAGCTGTCTTTAGAGCATTTGACTAGGAATCGCAGGGTTACTGTTTCGATAACGGACCTCGGTAACTCAGCGTATGAGTACCACAGAAATCTGTGCCGTAAAGTGAGGAGCAGATAGTAGGTGTGGCGCTAGACTAATGAGTCCAAGACTATCTACCTATGTTTCTCCTAATGGTTCATCAGGGTAGTTCTGAGTCAGTTTAACTACATGAGAATCTTAGCAAATATACTCGTTTGATAAACGACAATTTAAGATCAAATGTTCATCTTAACATCTTAAAGACAAGGGTTCGTTTCTTAGAAGAGATATGTTTTTAAAATGTTGAAACTTTTAGTTTAGCAAGTTTGATTTTTCTTGAGTTTTCCTTCTGCTAGACTGGTTGCCATACCAAGGTTAAAGTTCATAATCTGCCCTAATATTTACCCATAGCCGGAGGAAGAATAATTGGATTCATACATTTTCCAATGGTATTATTCTTTTTGGAAATGCAACCAGCCTGGGGTATCAAATTATTTTTTAAAGATGTGTCCATTATAAATTATTATTCTCTGATTTACAACTATAGTTAGTGTTTTGGTGGCATACTACTATCCAAGCTAAAATCTTTAATATTCTTATTTTCTTTGATGTATTAAATTGATGGACGGAATGCGAGGGAGCAGGGAGATAAAAAAAAATCTAGTTGGCATGGTGATGCCACAAAACCTCATATTGGGTTTTAGGGGTTCACGGTTAAGTAGAGGTTGAGAAATACTGGTTTAGAAAATGCATATTCCAGGGCCATTTAAAAACGCAACATTATTAGTATTATCTGCATTATTCGGACTATTGTTCTCCTCTTCATTGTTATCTGTACAACGTTTCGACCGATGTGCCCCCCTGAAGAAGGCCGGACGGCACATTGGCCGAAACGTTGTACATATAACAATGAAGATGTTATAATGCAGATAATACTAATCATCAAGCCTCATCTCAAAGATTCAGTGACGTTAAACTCCCTGATGGTGAGGTTCCACTTCTGGAGGTTTGGGGAATGTGGAGCACCCCTTCATCACCATTGCACCCTGCTGGTAGTACCTGTTAGGGTCCATTTATGGGTTAAATAGAAAAACGAGTTGATAAACAAAATTGTATTATTCATTAAGAATTGATTTATTTCAAAACTTTATCGGCATTAAATGACCCATTGAGGTTGATATGCCGTAAAACAAACCAAACCAAACCAAAGCAAATCAAAGATTCAGAGAAAGCAACATTAAGTTTACCTGTTTTGTGCCTACAGGTATGTGTTATCCGGCTGCCAAGATTACGTTTCTAAACGAAGGGTTTCTGTCTAATAATACATTAGGTTAACTAGCAAATATATGCACCCTCCGGGTGCAAGTATTTAAGTTTTAATATAATACAATATCATATTAAATTAGAAAGGCTAATGAAACTGAATAAGAATGCAGATAAAAAGATTTGGAACAGAGGGAGTATGATTGAAAAATAGAACAACTTTGAAACTAACTCTTCCATCATTTTCCATTACTCCTGTCTTTCATTGGTAAATTTTCCTAATTTAACTATTTAGTTAAAATAGGAAGTAAAGAATAATATTACAGTTATTTCTTCTTGTTAATGGATTTTTTAAAAGATTTATCCCCAAGATTTTTGCTCATATTCAATAAGATAAAAACAAACAATTAGAAATCAATAATACCTAGCATATATTTATTAAAATCACATTTTTTAAGATCAATATGCAAATTAGCCTTCCCATTCACACTGTAATCCGCTATTTTGTTGTATATATAAATACAATTACATGTTATTAGTATGTAGATATGGTCAACAGTGGCTTCGGCCTCTGGACCATTGCTATAATTAACAGCGTCGATTCCAGGGGGCCATCCCCCCAGGCAACACCTGCCCCCTCGATTTAAAGGGGCAGGGCTGGGTTTATTGCCCAGCGCCCGAGGCGCCCCCCTTGAGGGGGAATGCCGACGGGATCGACGCAATTTTTCACCTGCCACCCCATGAGTCTCGGCTTGTGGTGGTCCCACATAAATAGGGCCTTTGTGCCTGACCCGTACAAGTGGGGTACGTGGAAAATATCATGTAGATATGGTCAACAGTGGCTTCGGCCTCTGGACCATTGATATAATTAACGGCGTCGATCCCAGGGGGACATCCCCCCCAGGCAACACCTGCCCCCTCGATTTAAAGGGGCAGGGCTGGGTTTATTGCCCAGCGCCTGAGGCGCCCTCCCTTGAGGGGGAATGCCGACGGGATCGACGCAATTTTTCACCTGCCACCCCATGAGTCTCGGCCCACATAAATAGGGCCTTTGTGCCTGACCTGTACAAGTGGGGTACGTAGAAAATATCATGTAGATATGGTCAACAGTATTAATGATGTAAACCAATTTTATTAATAATTGAGGTTTAAATAAAAATAAAATCATGGAGAATGTGATGTAAATAACAAAGGGAATTGTGACCTGTATAGTAACATAGTTTCAGTTACAGACAGACAAACCCACAATCTCCATTATAATAAGATATCCAATTACAATGTACTTTTTATAATGTTTTCTAAAGAAAATGTATATCCTTATTATATGCTTTACTATTGTTATTATTGTCAAACATCTTTTTTTATTTTTTTTTCATTATTGATCTTCATTGTTTGTACGTCTAATAGATGGTTGTTTTAACGAACGGGAACTGTCGTAAAAGTTTAAGGTCATAAATGCTTCTTTGATGTCGTAAATGTTTAAAATTTTGATTTACGGCCAAATGAAGTGAACTTCACGTCACATGATCGTCTTTGCAAGACCGCCATGATTTAATGATTTCGATTTTATTTGTGGACTTTTATTAAATTCAATCTCGGCAGAGAGTTTTTTTGTTTTGCCCACAACCAACTCCAACACTGCCCACTAACCATCACCGCTCACAAAATTCAACGAACGTCAAAAAAGTGCGTTGTGGGGGTTGGGTGGGTGTAAAAAAACTACAACAGAGAAAAAGAAAGCTGTTAAGAAAGACGCCTTTACAAAAAGAGCAGAGAAAAGAATTTGAACTATTTTCTTTAACTTCCGGTATCTTTTTCTATCTTTTTTGACTTTGGTATATACTACATGAATCTATGTGTAAGTCTATCTCGTGTATAAGTCGACCTAACCTGTTTTCATGCATATCTAACAGATAAGTTGTTTGGCTGTCTTTACAGAATTTCAATCCTTTGTTTAATGCCGAAGTCAGTCTTTTTTCCAAGCAATTATATGCGTTCAAGTAACAATCCATATTTGTTGTTGCTGTTGTTGTTGCTGCTGTTGATGATGTTCCCCTCAAATAAAATGCTGCGTGCATCTATTAATTATTAATTAAATAGTTATATTGAATATTTTACACATAAATTCTACACAAATTCATAGGAATTCATTTATTTCTAAAACCTTTAGTTAAATTCTTGTTACGGAAAAAATAAAAGGCGAGAGTATGGTTATATTGGATGGTGTGACGTAGTTTTCGATTACAGACAGATAATTACCTCCATTATTACTAGATATAGTATAAAACCTCATCTTTCTGGTTAACGTCGGGGGTCGAGCTTCGGCCGCTGGACTTGTTGAGAGTTTAAATAATAGCGTCGATCCCAGGGGGCTATCCCCCCAGGCAACACCTGTCCCCTTGACTTAAAGGGGCAGAGCTTTGTTTTATTGCCCAGTGCCCGAGGCGCCCCCTTGAGAGGGGATGCCGAAGGGATCGATACAATTTTTGTTCTTTCCCTCCCATGAGCTTCGGCTTGTGGGTGGGCCCACA
>CM042161.1:50962114-50969614 GCA_023376005.1 Doryteuthis pealeii
CGTGTGAACATTGTAATGGTTTATTGAATCCATAAAAAAGATTAGACATACGAAATAACGGAATATAAATAAAATAAAAGGTATTAATGATCATATCTTATCGAATAGTTACTGTAGATCAACGGTTATCGACAGGAAATTGAATCAGCGACCAGAGTTCATGATCTGGACGAGGCTGTTCTCTTTCCTCTTTGCGCTAATGATCTTGGAAAAGGCGTGAATCTACCTATCCAAACTCCATATATGTCATATTGTAACAGGGACTAACAATCGGTGTCATGGTGGATCTGGGAATCATGCCAGACCTTTAAACCAGCCAACCAACCAACCAACCAACCAACCAACCAACCAACTATACCTTTACAACCGTTACCCTGTTCTTTCTAAATTAGGAAAAGATTACCTCACGGCCATAAATGGATAATCAGTCATATGGAAATCCGATCTCACTGACAAGTTAAAGCGACAAGTCTTCCAGGCTGTGGTTATATCAGTACCGAGGAAGTGCGTGGTGTAATGGTTAAAGTCATGGGAAATGGACTCGTCGCCCCGAGTTCAAATCCTGGACGTGGTAATTGCATTTAACTTGACGCTAATATCCTTGGGAAAGATATGAATCCTACTCTCCCTCCAGCTATGGGTAAATAGTAGGGCAGACTGGGCACTTTAACCTTGGTTAGGCAACCGGTCTAGGAGAAGGAAAACTCTGAATTCAAACCTGCTGAACTCCGCTTAAGAAATTGACCTTGTGTCGCATCCTGCTCGTGCGGAGGGGTTGGTAAATATATATATATCAGTACTGTTATATGGCTGCACCACTTGGACCCTCAGCGAGAGATTGTTATGGACATCCGTGTTAATTGCGTGACATGATGATGATGGTGAAAGTGCGGATTTTTTTTTACTTTGTATAAGTTACTTGAAATCATGAATCTGTGTGCAAAAAAAAAAGAATGACTTTCATTAGATAATTATAGACAGATTCCGGAATTATGCAAAACTTTTGACTCACATTAGTATTTTAAGAAGATAAAAAAACAAACAAGGATACTCGTCAGACAGTAGCATTCGATAGTAACAATACATTTTCCCGGCTATTCAAACAGATATAGTTACGGTTGGATAAATCAGAATGGCTAGAGTATTACAATCTGCGGGATTTAGACAAGAACTTTAAAAGGTTTTGTTTTATGTCAGAGCACTTGGTTATTTGAAGGGGATGGGCGTACCGAGTCCTTAGACAAATCAACCAGAACTCGAATCCTTGACGGAGCAGACTTTCACATCGTCTTGGACTATAAATACCATTTCTTGAGAGCTGATTCGATGCAGATGTTTTTCGTGTGGGAACCGGTGGTATGTGGGCTGTGAACAAATCCTGTTTAATCTAGCGTTGCCAGAATGTAGGTTCGTTATAAACTTGACGTCTGGTTGGTTCGCAGAAAGATTGTGGGCAACGATAGGCTTGAGAAGTGCGGTGGATGGGGATGTCCAGTCGGGCGTGGGGGGAGGGGCGTTTGGTGCAGCGTTGATTTCATCGCACGATTTCCAATTCTGCACGCTCCAATAAACGTTGGTCACTAGACCGAGTTTAATGTGCGTCTACTTTTCAAAAACTCGCGATCGTTGAATTCGACAACAAACAAGAAGAGAAAGAAAGAGAGAAAAAAAAATCTTTTGTTGTTGATGGGGAATAATTTCAAAGACGTAAATAAAAATCCATTTAACCAAAATATGGAATATCAAGAGGGCTAAAAAAACGCTGTTTAGTTCAAATTCTGGTTTGAATTGTTGAAATTCTCGGCAGATTACGTTTTAGTGTTGGTCGTGCGGGCAATTGATGGAAGACCAGGATTTGAAAGTGAAATTAATCAAATAATGAAGTGAGTGAAACAACAGGTGATTGATTGATTTAACGGCATTTCAGTAGGTCTAGGGTTAATTTTTGTCTGGAGATTAGGGATTAGCGTTCATTGCACGTTCTTTTTTCAATTGTTTAGTTAAGCTGTTTCTGAAGAGCAATTGTTTTGCACACAGTCCTATCGATTTGTAAATTCTTCTATTTAATCCATAGATGGGACTCTAAAAAGTAATATATAGTTATGTGTATTTAAACATTGTCAATATATATATATATATATATATATATATATATATATATATATATATATGCATGTGTTTGTGTCTCTGCATGAATATATATAAACATATATATTTATGTGTGGGGGGATAAATGATGGGAATACTTAGTTGTATTGGATGTTTTCGAAATAGAATAATTCTTGTATTATAAAATTTCATTAAAATCGGATAATTCCCTGAATTTTGATAGTTTTTCTCAATCAGGTGGGGGTGAATTTATTTTGTAAAATAGGAATATTACCTCATCTTAGACAGCGTTTACAGCCTTGTTTACGATATATTTGAGCAAAATAGTCCGAAAAATAGTTTAAAAAATATAAAAAATAAATTTCATGTGTAATACTATTTTTTTCTTTTTTTTTTTCTTTTTTTTTTTTTTTACTGATGCTCATTATGTTACGACAAAATGTTAACCTTAAATAAGCGAGTTAATTAATTTTTAATTCATTTTCAAAATAAAAACGAGTCAACATTTGGCAATGCCTAAAATATAAATACTGTTAATGACTTTTTGGTCAAACATGTGGATTTTTACAAAATTCTTTTAAAATAAAAGGAAATGATAAAGGTATATTTGACTATCATTAATTTTCTCCAACATGGAAAAATGGTATTTTCAACTATCAATTCTTAAAACATAAAATTGTAACCCTAACCCTAACCCTAACAAGATGCCATTTTAAGAAATTAGCTTTTTTTTAACATTGTTTTAAGGTTTTTAACATGGAATTGCACAACAACTACTTCTTAAGCAAGTACATTTTAGATAATCCCAGATTGCTCGCCAACAATCACTTAATCTTTTAACTTTGAAATTGGCGAAATATTATCCTGTGATTTTATCAACAATCTAACCCGAGCTCCATGGATGACCCAACAGGTCCCGTCTTTTCTAATATATATATATATATATATATATATATATATATATATATATATATATATGGGAGTAAATATGGAAATAAATCCGACAATATTGAGAAATTTGAAAAAACAAGTGTTCCAGAAATAAAATAAATTTATTTATCAACGCTTAAACGTTTCGGTTTCTTTAAACCTTCATCAGGATGTATTAAGGGGTGAAGAAATTGATGGATGTTTTATAGATGACAGGAGATAAAAAATCTTTAAATCTTTAAAAAATTTTATCAAGATTTTTTATCTCCTGTCATCTATAAAACATCCATCAATTTCTTCACCCCATAATACATCCTGATGAAGGTTTAAAGAAACCGAAACGTTTAATCGTTGATAAATAAATTTATCTTATTTTTTGAACACTTGTTTTTTCAAATTTCTTAATATATATATATATATATATATATATATATATAGTTTAAATGTTGTGTAATTTGGCAGCAAATTATTTTTCAGGCATGTGTTATTGAATAACACGTGGTACTTCTTCATTATTTGAATCTGTGTCTTTTCCAGTCGTCTAGCGATCTTTCTGGTGTCTGGATCCAATTGAAATAGGATATTATCTTTTAGCCCGTGCGCTTTCTACTGCTTGCTCAGTCGCCATCATGGGGTATATGAGTGGTTTTAGTTCATTTTTTAGGTCTTTTATCTATGTTGTTTTTTTTTATTTGAAGAGTATATTATTTTTTTAGAGGGTTGCAAGTTAAGTGTGTTAGTTATTAAATATAGTTAATATGTGGTATCCGACATTGAATGCTATTTTATTGATGTTAAGTGTTTTTGTTGAATATTATCGATGATTATGAATATTATCGATGATTAGTGTATACTCATACTCATGAATATTATCGATTTGTGTATACTCATAGTTATGAATATTATCGATGATTAGTGTATACTCATAGTTATGAATATTATCGATGATTAGTGTATACTCATAGTCATGAATATTATCGATGATTAGTGTATACTCATAGCCATGAATATTATCGATGATTAGTGTATACCCATAGCCATGAATATTATCGATGATTAGTGTATACTCATAGTCATGAATATTATCGATGATTAGTGTATACTCATAGTTATGAATATTATCGATGATTAGTGTATACTCATAGTTATGAATATTATCGATGATTAGTGTATACTCATAGTTATGAACATTATCTATGATTAGTGTATACTCATAGTTATGAATATTATCGATGATTAGTGTATACTCATAGCCATGAATATTATCGATGATTAGTGTATACTCATAGCCATGAATATTATCGATGATTAGTGTATACTCATAGTCATGAATATTATCGATGATTAGTGTATACTCATAGTTATGAATATTATCGATGATTAGTGTATACTCATAGCATGAATATTATCGATGATTAGTGTATACTCATAGTCATGAATATTATCGATGATTAGTGTATACTTATAGGTATGAATATTATCGATGATTAGTGTATACTCATAGTTATGAATATTATCGATGATTAGTGTATACTCATAGTCATGAATATTATCGATGATTAGTGTATACTTATAGGTATGAATATTATCGATGATTAGTGTATACTCATAGTTATGAATATTATCGATGATTAGTGTATACTCATAGTCATGATGAATATTATCGATGATTAGTGTATACTATAGTATGAATATTATCGATGATTAGTGTATAATATATGAATATTATCTATCGATGATTAGTGTATACTCATAGTCATGAATATTATCGATGATTAGTGTATACTTATAGGTATGAATATTATCGATGATTAGTGTATACTCATAGTTATGAATATTATCGATGATTAGTGTATACTCATAGTCATGAATATTATCGATGATTAGTGTATACTTATAGGTATGTGATCGATGATTAGTGTATACTCATAGTCATGAATATTATCGATGATTAGTGTATATATAGGTATGAATATTATCGATGATTAGTGTATACTCTAGTTATGAATATTATCGATGATTAGTGTATACTCATAGTCATGAATATTATCGATGATTAGTGTACACTCATAACCATAAATATTATCTATGATTGGTGTATACTCATAGTCATGAATATTATCTATGATTAGTGTATGTTCATAGTTATGAATATTATCGATGATTAGTGTATACTCATCATCATCATCATGTCGCGCTATTAGCACGGATATCCATGACAATCTCTCGCCAACCTTTCCTATCATTCATTTTCCCAGGGAGGTCCTCTGCGCAGCAACCTGCATCTTTGCTCAGTTGGTCAATGTAGGTTCTTGCTGGGCGGCCCACACTAGCATGTCCGTGTGTTGGCTTCCACAGGAGAACGTCACTTATGAGCTCTTCCTTGCTTCTCCAGCAGTGCCCGGCATGTCTTGTCCGTCTCACTCGAATGGTTTGTGAGATGGGGGGCAAGTGGCCATACAGCTGTTTCCTCGTGGGGTGCTGCCTCCACGATTTATTCAGGACTGCACGCAGCATTCTTGTGCAGCTCCCGTCCAGCTTATTCTCAAGGCGCCTCGTTAGGGTCCAAGTGGTGCATCCGTACAGCAACACTGATACAATCACCGCCTGGAAGAAATGTCGCTTTAGCTTGTCAGTGAGATCGGATTTACATATTACTGATAATTTGTTTGTGGCCGATCACGCTTTTCCTATTCGTGTATTTACATCGCTTTCTGTGGATAAGATATTACTACCTAGGTATGTGAATTGTTCTACTGGCTTAAGGGGCTTACTGTTGAGTGTGGTTATGTCTCCTTTTCTTTTGAAACATATGTACTCTGTTTTATCGGAGTTTACATGAAGGCCAATATTATTTGCTGCCTTCTCTATGCTATGCAGTAGTGACTCGGCCTGTGGTGGTGTATCTGCAATGAGTGCAAGGTCATCAGCGTAGTCTGCATCTGTGACTTTCTGTGCGGGATATCGCCTGCTTCTTGCCTTTTTTAGTGTAAAGTCTTCTTTTATGGTATCTAATGATGTTCAGAGTACATAGTCTAAGCATATGATAAATATATATGGTGCTAGTGTATCTCCTTGTAGGACTCCAGTTCCGATGTCGAAGAAATCTGTGTCGCCATCGGGTGAGCGTATCATTGCCTGTGTGTCTTTGTAGAGCATCATTATAGCAGCAACAGTTTCTTCTGGTAGCCCGTATGCTAGTAGTATTTATTTCATTTTTCCTCTGTGTATGGAATCAAATGCCTTGGAAAAATCTACGAATAGTAGCGTTGCCTCTAGATTCTTTGCTCGAATCCCTTCTATGATTCGTCGTATAGTCAGGATCTGAGAGGTTGTGGAACGGTTTCTACGGAATCCGTTTTAGTTTTTCCTATGAATTTTCTCTATTTCGGGTCGGATGCGATTAAGAAGAAGGGCATTATATATCTTGGCTGAGATAGCCGTAAGAGTTATGCCTCTGTAGTTTTTAGCTATTCCTAGGTCTCCCTATACTCATAGTCATGAATATTATCGATGATTAGTGTATACTCATAGTTATGAATATTATCGATGATTTCTTTGAAAATGTCGGTCGAAAGGAATTTTTGTTGTTTTACTTACTAAAAACATTTCAGTCTTTACATTATATCAAAGTACACACACAGAAAATTAACTTTAGCATTTAATAAGCCAAAACATGTTGATGTGGTGTTAAAACCATCAAACCACATAATAAACTAATTTAATTCCACTAAACATTGATAGATTGTCTAGTCAGCGGTGATATATTAAATTTAGTTCTAAAAACCCTGTTGCCTGTCAACAACAGTGTTTGTTTAGCTTAATTCAATTGAACAATATGGCTTCTCAACTGCTATAGTATTTGCACGTTGTCAGAGAAAAACCTGCTGCTTCCGAATGATTTATTTATGTTCTTCAAGGGCTTATCTACAAAGCTGTGAATCGTAAGTGTTGATATATTAGATTTTGAATTACTTTTTTAAAAGTGTACATATTTTTGTCCACCTTTTTCTCATATATGTATATATATATATATATATATATATATATATATATATATATATATATAAAGGGTGGCTTACCGGTGAATATGGGCACGATCGTTGGAGGTGCACAGGATCCAGGGGTTAAGTCCGCGATAAAACAAATACAAAGTGCCCAATACAAAGTAGCGCAAATTTACTAAAGAAATGGACACAATAGAAACCTACTCGAGTTTTATCGTTAGAATCATCAGGGTTAAATCCACTGAATTAATCGAGTTACCGATTAATTGCAGCTGATCACACGTGTGTTCATTGAATAAGATGTTACGATACAGAGGGACACTTGTTTCCCTTGTTTCCAAGCGTCACTCGATTAATTCAGTGGATTTAACCCTGATGATTCTAACGATGAAACTCGAGTAGATTTCTATTGTAATCCTTTCTTTAATAATAATAATAATAATAATATATATAT
>CM042161.1:50974614-51004614 GCA_023376005.1 Doryteuthis pealeii
GATCACTTGACCCAGTTTGGTGGTATCTATAGATAGTGTAGGGACCGTGGTTGTTTGGTGTGTGTGTGGTTGAAGAGATCCGAGTTATGGGTCCCCACAATTTAAATGTATAAGTCTACGGAAATGAAGTTTCCACAGTTTTGTTACAAAAGAAGAAGACAAAATTGATAAAGGAAACAAACTTTATATACATTAATTTACAATTGGTATATTCAATTGTTCTTTCAGTGGTTTTTCAGACTGTATGTGTCTGTACATAGTTGTGTGTGACAAGTGTTACATGTATTGTTTATATTTGTGCGATGGATTGTGTCAACATTTTAGCAGTTTTGTCCGTGATTGAAACTTGTGATTGAAATTTGTTTTCTGTTGAGCGAGATAGAGAAAATTCGAAACGAAATTACAAGACCAACCTGATATATCATTTTGTGTCTTCGGGCAGCGACTTCTCCCCATTGTGTCGATGTTGGGGGAGAACTTTCGCTCCTACTGTCGAGTTAGGAGCATTCGCCCCAACTATGTCGAGTCGGAAAGAGCGTGAGCTCCTACTGTCCCTCTCCATCAGCTAAAAGGGTCTTTTTATAATTTTCTTTTTGTCATTGTCTATTGTGATCATTAAGCTAAAATATTCCTCAAATATAAGGTGATTTGCAATGATGCAATATCGAATGATTTTGGTATCTGTGGAATTCTGGTGACATAAATTATCGGATGAATGTTTCTATTGTTTCTAAACTATTTCTAAACTAATATTCATTCGATTCTCTGTTGTTTACTGTTGTGATGTTAGTCCCAACAGTAAAAAGAAGTCAAGTCGAGATAGGGTAAAATAAGACAAGTGTATTTACAATCATGGTACATGTACGACTAGCTTGTCGTTAACGGGAACAGTACGACCTTCCCACTCGGTGTCTCACTATTTATAGTGAGAACCAGTGTCTATTCTCCACTGTAGGAACGGCCGGTACAACATTTACCTAATTCTAAACTTTATGACATACCATTGTAAAACTAGTTGTTTAAGAAAACTTAATTATTTTAATTTGGTCAATTTCACATGCCGTAAAAATATAGGGACCAATCCCTATAATAGTCATTCTTAATTATTATCTTACGTGGATTAATCTCTGTTTTTGCAAGCTTGTCCAATTCCTTTGGTCTACTCATCGTCTTAGTTTGACTTGGGTTGGTGTGTTGCCACTTATGCTACGATGGCTGGATGAAGAAAAGGTCTGATTTTTTAAAATTTGAAGTTTAAGCTGAAACACATTGTAACGTTGTCTATTCTAAGCAGGGGACTGGAGACGTGTAAAGACTTGCTGTCACTAGAGGAATCTCTGATGTCCTTGAAGTGAAGACGTACTTAATTAAATAGGAAATTAATTTGTAAATGAGACTCATGAAGGAGTGTCTGGAAGAGAGAATGAAAGACTTGGAATATAAGCGGACAATCGTAACATTATCAAATATTTCACTGAAAATGTGTTTCTTTCTTCTTTTTTTTTCTTAGGTGTTTTAAGAAAAAAGAAGAAGAAGAAGAAGAAGAAGAAGAAGAAGAAGAAGAAGAAGAAGAAGAAGAAAAGGAGGAATAGGAGGAGGAGGGGGAGGATTTAAGATGTTTGACTGAGAAATGAGAAGAATAAAATAGACACAAATCGTAAATTTCTAAATGGTGAAAAAGTTCGGTGAAATATTCATTTAGAATGGATTGAGAAACATAAAATGTCTAGTTTAGGAAAACAAGGAGCGGATATTAAAGACGTGATGGCGACTAGTTGTTTGTTAATCTTAGCTGAGTTTTGATACAAAACCACAAATATGAGGCACTCGGTTAGAATCGAACTCACCAGTAATGGTAATTTACTAAGATTGACTTAGTGTAGCCCAAGTCCAGCTGATTGAGGAGAATTCCCTTGACGTAGTTGCTAACGTGCTGAACTGTGACCTCATGATATTTACCACGTACCCCACGTGTAGGGTTAGGCACAAGGCCCTATTAATGTGGGACCACCCACAAACCGTGGCGGGTGCAAAACATGCGTTGATATCGTCGGCATTCCTCCTCAAGGGGGCACCTCAGGCACTGGGCAATAAACCCAGCCCTGCCACTTTAAATTGAGGGGACAGGTGTTGGCTGGGGGAATGGACCCTGGAATCAACGATAGTATCTTGTAAGGTCCAGGGCCGTAGCCACTAGACCCCCATCCCGAGGGGCATTTTGAACACCAGCCAGGCTCTGACGTTCGACTTCGGATTAATACCCTTGGGAAAAGTAGGAACCACCTCGTTCCCCCAGCTATGGGTTAAATAAAACCACTATTCTTCTAGAACAGGGACCACCAACATTTTTTCACGGTGGACCGGATAATTGAAAAATAACGAGTGCGGACCACATTATTATTGAGTTTAATACTTGCTAGCCAGAACGAAAGTACTGAGAAAAAGCTGTGAAACAAAATTTATCTTTCCATGTTATATTCATGAATGAGTGGCTTAGGATGAACAAAAACAAATTTAACCAACATATTTATTTTCAAAACATTATCAAAGAACGCAACATTAGCAGAAAGGTTTAGTGAGATTTGTAAAACTGTAGTTTTCCCTTCAAGATATCATTAATATTTGGTTTGGAATTGCTACATCCAATCAAGAGAATTGATGTTTATCAGTCAATTTCGTTCGATGGGTTGATTCCACATATTTCAATTTTGAAAAGGCTTTCTCACATACATGAGTTGTTCTTTTTTAAGAAATAAATTCAAGTACTGTCGTTGGGCCTGATAAAAATGCCTTCACGGGCCGGATCCAGCCTGCAAGCCGTAGGTTGGTGACATCTATTCTCGAAGCTTTTGATAAGCTTAGCTTAGTGTACTACAAGGCCAGAAATATAAGGTACCCAATTAGGTTTTTTTTATTTGGTTTTCTTCGTTTAATGGCATATCAACCATCGCCATCCCTAAAAAAGTAGAAGTATTTTAATAATTTATTCCTCCAAGCATTCTTATCTTAATGATGTATTTAATGTATTTAATGATGTATAAAAAAGTAGAAGTATTTTAATAATTTATTCCTCCGAGTATTCTTATATTTTACTAATTAAATAGTTCTATACCTTCCGCTCTTTTTATTTGCCCACTTTTTCTTGATTTGGCCGTATGTCTTTCTTAGAATAATGTCTTTATCATATACTAGTCTAGTACAAAATAAAAAACGCCATACGGGCGTTGTAAAAATAGATTTTTGAAACATATTGCCTGAGGGTTGGTTGGGAGTAAAAAATGTAATGTCAGCGAGTTTCTACCCTAAGTAAGTAAAATCATCAAATTCATTAAAGGATTAAAAGATAAAACAATTTGAAATATAAACTTTAAATATGTATTAAAATAAAACAAACTATATATAGATATATAATACCAGTCATGCATTTATCAAAACTTGTTTTAAAAAACAATGAGGACTGTCTAATGTTGCATGTTCAAATTTTGAGTGTATTTATTCTATGTTATGACGTAGGCAGTGGCGTAATTTTTGTTACAGACAGAAACCGGAAGCGAATCTCCATTATTAATAGATATTATAACCTGATAATACTATGACACTAGGCGTGAGAGGGTTCATACCTTTCCCAAGGGTAATAGTCCAAAAGTGAATATCAAAAATAGAACTCACAATTATGTGCTAGCCTAACTTTCTAACCATTGCACCACACGTTGCACCCTTAGAAGACTGAACATATCTTAAAAATTAAAAATCTTTTTAGTGAACTAGATCACTAATTAGGACTGAGCCTATTCTAGTAGTGACCAAGGGCTCTTTAGACCAGTGAACTAGATCACTAATTAGGACTGAGCCTATTCTAGTAGTGACCAAGGGCTCTTTAGACCAGTGAACTAGATCACTAATTAGGACTGAGCCTATTCTAGTAGTGACCAAGGGCTCTTTAGACCAGTGAAATAGATCACTAATTAGGACTGAGACTATTCTAGTAGTGACCAAGGGCTCTTTAGACCAGTGAAATAGATCACTAATTAGGACTGAGACTATTCTAGTAGTGACCAAGGGCTCTTTAGACCAGTGAAATAGATCACTAATTAGGACTGAGACTATTCTAGTAGTGACCAAGGGCTCTTTAGACCAGTGAACTAGATCACTAATTAGGACTGAGCCTATTCTAGTAGTGACCACGTCAAGCAGAGATTTAACAGGTTTAAATTCAGAGTTTTCCTTCTCCTAGACTGGTTGCCTAACCAAGGTTAGAGAAGCCAGTCTGACCTACTATTTACCAATAGTTGGAGGGAGATCAGTTGGATTCATACCTTTCCAAAGGGTATTAACGCAATATGAACTGTTGCTTCGTCTAGGAGTTGAACTCGGGTCGACGAGTTCGTTTCCTGCGACTCTAAACATTACGCCACACGCCTCTAGCTGAGATTTGGAACACGGTTGCAGATATGAACCAAAGTTCTCCGTGCAGTTAAAACAAACGATTCAGCGGTAATTGATATGTGAGACAAGTTCGCTAACATTTGTATGACGCCGAAGTGATGACGAGTAGAATAACATTTAAGACAAAAACACATTTAAGAATAACAAGGAAGTCAAAGATAAAGAAACAAATAATAAAAAAAGAAACTTTGCAATTAGCAACCAAAAAACCCTGAAAGACAATTTTGCTTCCACCGCAAAA
The DNA here is from genome assembly GCA_023376005.1 of Doryteuthis pealeii. NCBI lineage: Eukaryota > Metazoa > Mollusca > Cephalopoda > Myopsida > Loliginidae > Doryteuthis > Doryteuthis pealeii. The sequence goes on from CM042161.1 coordinate 50,979,302, forward strand.
AAAAAAAAAAAAAAAAAAAAGAAAGAAAAGAAAAGAAAAAAATGAAAACGAAATGGATATGATTATTCTAATTACATTTTGAAAGTTTTTTTTTTCTCGGCTTATCGATTTTTGAAATCGAAAGGAACACGAACAAAACAGTTTTGAAAACATGGCACCCGTTAAAATATTCGAGTTCAAACTATTTCTATTCAATAATAATCGTTTATTTTCACACAGTTATATGGAGGTGCGTGGTGTAATGGTTACCATTAAAGGAAATGAAGTCGCCAACACGAGTTCAAATCCTGGATGAGGCTGTTCGCATATCATATATCGCTAATGCCCTAAAGATATACATTCGCCTATTCCCTCTCCAACAATGGGTAATAGTAGTGTGGACGCACATACACACACGCACACACACACACACACACACACACACACATATATATATATATATATATATATATATATATATATATATATAGTGTGTGCAATATATATAAGGTGTCATTATTACCATTGGTTTCCAAGCATCATGTTAGCCACCGTTCTTCAAAACAACATGCGCCTTCTAGACAGTCTCCGGAGGAAAAATTTTTTCACACAATACAGAACAGGCGCGTTGTCTTGAAGAAGGGTGGCTAACATGCTGCTTGGAAACCAATGGTATCAATGGGACCTTAAATGTCTTGAACACTATAAAAAATAAATACAGTTCTTACACACATAATCGAGCACTTTATTTTCAATACTAAAAAAGGGCTACCAACACATACACACACACACACACACACACACACACACACACACATATATATATATATATATATATATATATATATATATATATATATAACTGGGAGTAAATATGGAAATAAATCCGACATTATTAAGACATTTGAAAAAACAAGTTTTCCAAAAATAAGATGAATTTATTTATTGACCCTTAAATTTTTCGGTTTCTTTAAACCTTCATCCGGATGCATTATGGGGTGAAGAAATTGATGGATGTTTTATAGATGACAGGAGATTAAAAAAATCTTTATAACATTTAAAAAAAAAATTTTTTTACACAGCAAAAAAATTTATAAAGATTTTTTTAATCTCCTGTCATCTATAAAACATCCAGCAATTTCTTCACCCCATAATACATCCTGATGAAGGTTTAAAGAAACCGAAACGTTTAAGCGTCGATAAATAAATTCATCTTATTTTTTGAACACTTGTTTTTTCAAATTTCTTAATGTATATATATTATATATATATATATATATATATATATATATATATAATTAGAATTTTAGTAATATACGCATTGCTAATTACTAATATTTTTCAACAGATGTTGAGAACACGTGAAAACTTATTTACAGTTTTTTGCCTCATACTGTATCTTTTTAAAACTCTTTTTTTCCTTTTACATTTTTTTTTTTTTTTGTGTATAATTTCTATCTTGAAAATTAAAAATTAAAAATAAAACAATTCGTAAGAATACTGAACACAGAAAAAAAACCTAATCGACAGAGAAAATGAACTTTGATCTGCACTAAGAGACACAAGGATAAGTGGTGGGATATTACTCATATTCTTAGACGGCTTCTTGTTTTAACGAAACTCCATTAAGGAAGGAGTGAAGGATTCTAATTAGCATTTCATATACAAAACCAAAAGGACAACAACAGTTTAAAAAGTACTTAGACAGTTCAGTACAAGGCACTTATCTTGGCATATGTCAGTTAGTTTGGCACAAGGCACGTACTTTATATGAAAAAGGGGGAATCGGTCTGGGATCCAAGGGTTGGTAATCAAAATGACATATATATATATTTACAAACCCCGAACGAACGAACAGGATGCGACACAAGGTCAATTTCTTAAGCGGAGTTTAACAGGTTTGAATTCAGAGTTTTCCTTCTCCTAGACCGGTTGCCTAACCAAGGTTAAAGAGCCCAGTCTGCCCTACTATTTACCCATAGCTGGAGGGAGAGTAGGATTCATACCTTTCCCAAGGATATTAGCGCTAAATGAAATGCAATTACCATGTCCAGGATTTAAACTCGGGGCGACGACTCTATTTCCTATGACTTTAACCATTACACCACGCGCATCAAAATGACATATAAGAAATTAAGTCCATTTAGCCCAGTCGGTAGAACACTCGGCTCGGAATCGAAAGGTTCCTGGTTCGATACCGGCCCTCACCAACTCATCGTATGAGTAGCACAGGAATCTGTGCGGTAAAGTAGAGAGATGATAGTAGGTGTAGCGCTCCACCTCAGACGCAAAAACAATCTTCTTGGTCTAGCGTTAGTGAAAAGAGGTAGACTCCCTTGCTGTCTGGCTGATACTGACATTAAGCCTCCCCGACGAATACGTTTTTTTTTAAAATACAACTGTTATTATGTATCAAGTATGATGTTTAAATCATTAAAAGATGTTTAGAATTTATTTTTACTTGCAGGACATGTACATATACCACAGTATAAAAATTTATTATTACAACGTTTGATATGTTTACTTAAGAGCTATCGAAAAATAGTTCAATATGTAAAAACTATAATAATCTTGATTTTCCACTCTCTCTCTCTCTCTCTCTCTCTCTCTCTCTCTCTCTCTCTCTCTCTCTCTCTCTCTCTCTTACACACTCTTCTTTCTTTTCATCTTTTCATTATGTTTGATTGAAATAGATTATCATTATCGCTTCCACACGCTTAACCCCTCAAATTGTATCAGCCTGGCCCTAGGCACTTCTTTTTGTACAAGAACCGTAGTTTGTCACAGTTTTGTATAAGGCAATTATTTTGAGACAAACTTGTTTTGCAGTTTGTACAAAGCACTTGGTTTGTCAATAGTCATTTAGAATGACACAACAGTTTGACACTTAGTCAAATACAAGCTCATAATTTGGCCCAAGGTATGTTGATAGAGGCACTTAGTATTGTTTGTATTATTCGGACTATTGGCCTCATCTTCATTGTTATATGTACAATGTTTCGGCCGATGTGCCCTCCGACCTTCTTCAGGTATTTCTTGTCGGACTTGGGAATCTTCTCGGTCTCGGGAACCTTCTTGTCGTAATCGGGAACATTCTTGTCCTAATCGGGAGCCATCACGGAACATTGAACCTAACCCTTTATTCATTCCACGGGAGGTATCCTGTTCTCATTCCGCTAATCATAGCTGAGGTAGAGTCGTTAAGCTGTGTTAATTATTGTTCTAGGTTACTCATACCGCTAAAAAGGATTGTACCTGCAGTCTAGAGATAATTGTTACTTAGAACTATCTTAACTCCTTTATCCACTAGGCTATGTGTCCAATTGGCTCCCGATTTTATATGGTATTAAGTATTCCTATCTAATACAATTCATTTATATGGTAATAAGTATTCCTATCTATTACAACTAATCTGCACACAGATATTTGGTTTCAAGTATTCTAATGTAAGTAGCAAAGTCTGTGGGGTGGCTTACTGTCGGTATCAGCCGAATATCCGGATGCCGTTTAGTGATACACTCCTTTGGGGGGGGGAACTCACCCTAATGCAGAGGATTACAATGAAGGGGTACTCCACACTCCCCAGATGTCGTTTAATGTGATACACTCCTTTTAGCAGGAACTTAAACCCTTTACAGAGGATAGAGTTGGTGCATTCAAAGCCCCGTTAACATGTTTGTACTATGATTGATGCACTTTTAAAAGTGATACATTTCAATATATTTGGTGCAGAACACGATTTAAATAGCTTTACCCTAATTCCCCAAATGTCGTCTTTGTTGGTTTGTTCTCGCATAACTCATGAGTGAAGTGACTTATGGCGACCATATGTTTGGGGGTTACTTATGTAGTCTCAGAATAACGATAGCCGTTGAATATATATATATATATATATATATATATATATATATATATATGAGGAAAAAATGAGTAAAGAAAAAAATGTAGATGGATAAAAATGAATTTTATCGATATCACTTTTAATCGATATCACTTACACATGTGTTTCGGTCTGTTTATCAAAATGCATACGGATTTACGTTATTATTATTATTAAAATAATCTGATGGAGTGGAAATGATGATAATAATAATAATAGGAAAAATGTATAAAATATTCCACACACAGAGAGATTTTTTACAACCTTCATCAGAGTGAATTTTTTTATTTTTTGAGTAGAGATAAAATCGTTGGAGACAAGAACATTTTTATCCATCTACATTTCTTTTCTTTACTCATTTTTTCCTCATATTGTCGGATTCAATTCCCTTTCCATTCTTACACACACACACACACACACATATATATATATATATATAAGATTTTTTTTCTCCGCCGAAGAGCATAAGGCCCGGGTTTGTTATTATTCACTCAGCGCCTCCTTGCCTCATATGGTAGAGACGTATCAGTATCATTGACAGGTTAATTTCGCAAGGATTTTCCCGTGCTGTATCGTGGCCGAAGCAGTATGGTTTCTGACTATCCTCCTGAAGTCCCGGTTTCGATTTCTGTCGGAAGGATATCGTTAGTATACATCGCTGATGAGACTTAATAAAGTTGAAACAGTCTGTACGATGTTCTACGCACAAAATAATTCTTTACCGAAATTCACTTGGCATTATTATCTTCTATAATTATCGAATTTTATGCGATATACGCATTGTAATTGCCTTCAAGCAAAAATAAAAATAATATATATATATATATATACTCACACACTCACACACATATATATATATATATATATATTATGCGTATTTATTCAGTTTTTCTTTTTAGCGAAAGCGATGGCGGATTTGTTGTAGTCCGAATACGAATATTTTCGACATTTTTCCGTCCTTTTCAAGTCCGCTGGTGCTTCTGGGCGAGACGTCATGTATGAACACCCAGGTATATATATATATATATATATATATATATATATATATTAAGGTTTTTTGAAGGCAAAATAATGCAAATTTATGTTGAAAAACATATTTACCTAATTTTTTTTTCCTTTTTTTTTTTTTTTTTCACCCAGAGTGAAAAAAAAAGGGAAAAAATTAAATAAATATGTTTTTCAACATAAATTTGCATTATTTTGCCTTCAAAAAATCTTATTACATTTTAATTAATGCTTCTAACACACTATAAAGATAAAATAAAAAACTTTATTTCAATATATATATATATATATATATATATATATATATATATATATATATAGTAAAGAAAATGGCTTAAAGATCGGCTATATTTCGGTTATAGATCAATTTCTGCCCACAGGTATCTGAATATACCTATTCGTTTCATCAGACCGCTATCTTTATTGAAAATGGATTCTTCAATAAAGTTAGTGATCTGATGAAACTCATCGCTATATTCAAATATCTGTGGACAGAAATGGATCTATACCCGTAAAATAGCCGATTTGCAAGCCTTTTTCTTTACTAATTAAATTGCTATGGTCAATAAAATTGAACACCGAGCTGTCTACTTGAACCTGAACTCTCTAACGTTGTGCCATTGGAAGAAAGGACCAGCTTAGAATCAACCTAATACCAACTTACATGGTAACCCATCTACGGATGTACACACACACACACATATATATATATATATATATATATATATATATTTACCAACCCCTCCGCACGAGCAGGATGTGACACAAGGTCAATTTCTTAAGCGGAGTTTAACAGGTTTGAATTCAGAGTTTTCCTTCTCTTAGACCGGTTATCTAACCAACGTTATAGAGCCCAGTCTGCACTACTATTTACCCATAGCTGGAGAGAGAGATTAGAATTCATACCTTTCACAAGGGTATTAGCGCTAAGTGAAATGCAATTACCACGTCCAGGATATGAACTCGTGTTGACGAGTCCATTCCCTGTGACTTTAACCATTACACCACGCGCATCCTACGGATATATATATAAAGTCGTCGGGAGGCCTAATGTCGGTATCAGCCAGACAGTGGAGGCTATCCCCTTTTCACTAGCGCTAGAATAAGGAGATTGTTATTGCGACTGAGGTGGAGCACCACATCTACCATCAGCTCCTTACTTTACCGCACAGATCCCTGTGCTACTCAGACGCTGAGTTGGCGAGGGCCGGTATCGAACCTGGAACCTTGAGGTTCCCAGCCGAACAATCTAGAGAGAGAGAGAGAGAGAGAGAGAGAGAGAGAGAGAGAGAGAGAGAGAGACTCATATATATAAATTTATTACATCTATGGATGACTATTAAATGCTCCCAAAATCCGGTAGCGCTCTCCAGAGGGAACGTTAATTTAATTTTCACCGCTTAGCGTAAGGCATTACTCGTCTGTTGTTTACAGACATGAGTTATCTGATGATTGTAAACATATATCAACTGAAGTATGTATCAGTTAATTGTTCGCCTCTTACTGACATTTACTGACGGCCGAGACGGTAAGAAGCCGAGTTGACCAAAATTCAGTCGGGTTTTGCTCCCGGCTTGAATATCTGTTAAGTCTAGCCACACGGATGAGACGTAAACGTCGGAATACTGTTTGTGTGGATGACTAGTCAAACCATAAATAAAAAATAAAAAACAAAAAAATTCAATGTCATGGAGATTAACAAAAAAATTCATAAGCCTAAAGGCATATACCGACAAATCACAAGAGTCTTAGAATTATGCGAGCGGGTACACTTGCACAGCAGTCATATATATATATATATATATATATATATATATATATATATATATATATATATATGAGTAAAGAAATAACAAAATACTTAGAGATTTAGCATTATAGTCTATTTCAGGGAGCTTAGACAAATAGTCTAAATCTCCTGACTCATCAGATGCGAATACTTGAGGCTATTGGGGAGTAAATACCATTATATCTGGAATTTTCTTTTGTGCCTGCATTTGGCTATCAATTCATTACGTTTGTTCAACAGTTTTCTAGAGTCCTTTTTCTATCTTTCCTAATATTTAATAACTTTACTTCTTTCTTAACTATCTTACTTTATATATAAAAATTAAATATATATATAGAGAGAGATTTTAAATAATTTTATTACTAAATTCATAAATCCTCTTTATTTCCGTTGCTCTTTTCAAATTAGTTGAATAGGTAATTCGCCTGGTGACGTAGTTTGAATATTTCTTTCTTTTCTAGTCTGTCAAAAAAATTGGCTACAGTTAAGAGATACCTTTTTCGCCGACCGATTTTTTGTGGCGGAAGTTGAAACTGCAACATAAAAACTTTTTTCTTTTTTGCAACATCAAAGATTTACATTTGGAATTCATATCACAGGACTACAAAATTCTAAAAAATTAAAAAAATATATAAATAAAAATCTGTTTTCAAATGCCTTTAAAGTAATAAAAAATTTCATCATTCGCATCTGATGAGTCGGGAGATTTGACTCATCTGATGATTGTATAACCATGAAACTTTAAGTTATGAGTCCAAATCCATAATATTACTATTGATTGTATATATATATATATATATATATATATATATATATATATATATATATGAGGGTAAGTAAACAAACAAATGTGTTTTTTTTTGCTTTAAGCCGACAATTTTTGGAGGATATGTGCTTAATTGAAGTCATACCTAATTTTGAAAATTAATTAGTTAATAATTAATGAATTTAGGCGGGCATATATGTTCACATGTAAGGCTAAAAAAATCGAGAAAATGTCAATCCCTGAATGCACATTTCGACCTATTAGGTCTCATCATATAACCTTGCTGATGAGACCTAATAGGTCGAAATGTACATTCAGGAATTGACATTTTCTCGATTTGTTTAGCCTTACATTTGAACATATATGCCCGCCTAAATTCATTAATTATTGACTAATTAATTTTCAGAATTAGGTATGACTTCAATTAAGCACATATCCTCCAATATATATATATATATATATATATATATATATATACATCCATATATATATAGAGAGAGAGAGAGAGAGAGAGAGAGAGAGAGAGAGAGGGAGAGAGAGGGAGAAATAGAGATAGATAGATAGATATTATCTATATAGATATTTCAACATTTGAGAGTACATTAGATAGATAGATGGACTGACCGAGAACTGAACATCAATTTATACCTGCGTCATAGTTTCGTGAGCGGTGGCAATGCGAGCTTTAATCAAGGCATAAAACAGATTCAAAATTGCCATCAGTCATCACCAATAAAAAACAACAAAAACAAAATGCATTAACCCCCGCACCCACCCACCCACCGCCAAACATACGTACAATAAAGAAAGAAAAGAAAATGTGCAATGCTTTTAGTAGACAAACCAGAACAATTAATAACCAGTTAATGTAGCGTGTAAAGCTCTTCCGTAAATCTTTTGAAGTTGTGTGTACCGGTTAGCTTATAACTCATATGTTATCAATGTACTGAGGGATTTGTAGAGAAGCATTAAAAAAATTATTAAAAAACAACTCAGCGTTCTAATTTACATTATTCATGCTATTATCATTTACTTTTATATACAAACGTCGTCAGTGCAAACCCAAATTGAGGTTTAAGGACTGCCTCAATGACACTCTGAAGATCACTGCTATTGCTGTGGAGGACTGGGAGAAGCTAGCTTGTAATAGACCTGTCTGGAGAACCACCATCTACCTGTATGTGGAAGAATTTGAGTCCAACCGAAGTAAACACCAAAAATTGAAGCGGGCTATTAGAAAGGGTAATTTTCAGCCCAACAACATTCAAAGTGGAGAAGTTCTAACATGAAGTTTATGTGTAAGTGTATGTCTCCCCAGGGCTTGCCTGGTGAGTCATCTGAGAAAACAATTATAGAGTATCAATAATAAAAAAACAGGAAATTGTCTTACTCAAACACGAGTTGACAGCCAACAGCAACATATACAATTCACTAATAGTCGTCTCCTGACTACTAGACATACCGTCTCAATATATCAAGCCCAATTTAAACAAATATATACCTCCTACAAGCCTCTGTAAAAAGTGTGCAACCATTCCACTATTAACAAGGATCGTCACCACAAAGGCCCAAGGCACCTTATCCTCTCTAACACCTGCTTGAAGCCAATTATATATATATATATATATATATATATATATATATATATATATATATATATATATATATATATATGATTGTCACCATAAATCACCTCCTCTACTTAGAGCAAACACCGATTACATAAAGAACGAACTTATTCGTATCTCGACCAAATGCAGATTAGAAGAGAGCCAAATAAAACATAGCACACACTTGAAGGTCACACTAAAAGCCAATGGTTACGCCACAAAGGCCACAAAACACCTGGAATGCATCAAAGGCCCAAGGCACCTTACCCTTTCTAACACCTGCTTCCTGAGGTTACCATACTTCAGTGAAAGAATAATCACAGCGAAAGGCAGGGCCATCCGGAAAGAGGGACTTGGCATAAAACTAGATCACTATGGCTCCCTATTCCGGAGACAACTATCCAGGAACTACTGTAGGGTAGCAAATAGTTTCCCGCTAGCAAACTGCGCTATCTGTGACACAGTTATGTGCCATGAAGTATATGCGGTACAATGCAGCAAATGGAGCCAATTATATAAATATAATATATTTATATTATATATATATATATATATATATATATATATATATATATATATATATATATATATATATGAGGTAGATAAAAGGATGAGTGAGCAAGAAATGAGTAACTCAAAACAAATCAAGGGTTGAAATAATTTCGTCCGTATACCGCGAACATCTTCAGTCAAATGATTTTATTAAAGTAAAGTTACGTGCGTACATATGATTTGGTGAGGGGTAGTGTAAGGGTTGTTTGGAGGATGAAGAGTAGATGTAGGGGAGTGCATGGGTAGGTCAGCGAGGGTGAGTATGTTGTTATAGGAGAAGAAGGGGAGGGGAGATTTGAGTGATGTGAGGTCGTTGGTTTAGGTATGCGGAGGAGTAGGGGGAATTTAATGTGTTTCATGTGTTTCATATATATATATATATATATATATATATATATATGCTGCATATTAGGCTCTAAACGAACTTGCATACACAGGCATCTTTCTTTTGTGGATATTTGTGCTGCATGAATAGCTTTTTTCTTTCTTCATTTTAGTGAGATAAAGAAGGTTATTAAGATACCCAGTGATGCTGATACCTTTTTAATTTACTGCGTCCTGGGACACACGGATTTGATTTGAATGAGTCCCGTGATTGAATGATGCGGATACCTAGATAAATGCAAAAATATGGCAGTAACAATGGAAACCAGGGACAGGAATGTCGACAACCTGAAAATCAAGGAAGCGATATTAATATCCAAACTACTTCAACAAATCAAAAACAGAACTGAGCTCAAGACATAATCCATCATATAATAATCCAAAAAAACAACCGCAATCTACTACACACGTACACACACACATAGATACACACAAAAACATTGGCACATCAGACATATACATAACAGACTTCCACACCACAAGCCAACAAAAAATCACAGATAAGGACAACGATAATTATGACAAATCTGCTGCTACTGGGAACGTAATAGAGATCACTAGTTCCTAAAACAAGAGAACATATGTTGCATACCCTCTTCATTACTTCTTTACTTACTTCTTTCTGACTCTATTCTTCTGGCCGTCTTTGGAATCTTATAACCTCTTGTCTTGGTCTGGCATCTTCTAAGGCCTAGCGTCTGGAGTTGACTTGGGGACTTCGGTCTGGTTTTCTGTTAGTGATTTCTCTCTATCAGAAGCCCTGTGTCATTGTTAGTTTTTAGATAATAATCACAAGACTTCGATTTATTTTGATGTTACTTTATTTTCAATCCCCAACCCAGACATATGCTAACTAACATAGCGAGCGTGAGTTCCAGTTTAGACAGAGCATAAAATGGCCGACCGCTCTGCCTGACGTCCAACTGTAAACTAGGGACTCAAAAAGGTCCCACATGACTTCACATATTTGGCGGGCTTCTGTAATTTTCCATGGAAGGACCCGGCCATGATATGAAAAGGGTCATCCCCTCAGAATTACAGGGGATTGACAATAATCTTATGCAACCGCATAAATTATGTAACACATAGATATATAAATGAATGAAATAAAACAACAACACAGGGTAGATGATGCCATAAAATTAAACGTAAAAAACCGGACCTGAAGGGACTGTTGCTTATCTGATACACAAATGCAAAATATACCGTATCGCTAATCTCAATTCTTTCCTCAGGAACACCAATAGCAGTAAGATTGCGATACCTGCTCCTCACATGGATCCCCAAATGGGTTAAAAGGGGCTCTTTAACCTTGGCCAGAAACCATCAAAGTCAAGGAAAAGTCCGACACAAAACCTCTCAACGGAAGGCTAGGGGAGTAAACCCCGAAAACAAATCAGGAGCCGGAGCCCCTAAAGGTGGTGTGATGCTGAAATCCAGTGCTACCCAGCAACTCCTGCGACACTACCCTTGCCAAACCGCATTGGTACCTTACCTTTCCTTTGGATCACAGCGGCAGTGTGGAGAGGGGGGATTTGCTCCATGCGAACCCGCCCAGGCTATGTAGTTCATAGAAAAAAAACTTTGACACTGCTCCATCGTCTCTCGTAGATAGAAGGCTGCCCATTAATCAAATACCACTATTTACCAAAACTAGAGAAACGGATATACAAAAGAAATAAATAAAACAACACCATAGGATAGATGATGCAATGAAATTAAATAAACAGAATAAAGAATTAAATAATTGATATATTGGAAAACAATAATACTTACCTTACTGCCACTCCTCAGGGTCTGGTCCCTTGTAAGTCTGCAGAACCGCTCACTATAAAGAAGCAACATAAATCACCCAAGCACACATTGACAAAATCAACAAACACAAATACAAACACAAACACACACACACAAACACACACACACACACACACACACACACACACACACACACGCACATGAAGAATTTGGAATAATAATACATTTAGGCGGTAGAATAAACATACAGAGATATCTCGGTTAGAATACTCAGATGAGTCCTCGAAACCTGAGAAGACTTGCTATCACTCAGCGTCAAGTGACAAAATATTGAGACAACAATAAGACACAGGTAAACCTATCTTCTTTTAACTCGCATTGTGATAACCCCAAAATCAACCCCAAAACCATATATATATATATATATATAACTAAATTTGCTCTACTCACGTATAGAGCACTCTATATTTGTTATATCGCTGTCTTATTATTGTGAAACTTGTATCAACTTACCATTGTGACCAATAAGTTACCATTGTGACCGGTAAGTCACCATTTTCATATAAAATCATATATATATATATATATATATATATATATATATATATATATAATATATATATATATATTTTACTTATATATATATATATATATATTTACTTATATGTTTATATATATTTTACTTATGTTATATATATATATATATATATATATATATATATATATATATATATATATATATATATATAGGGTCATTCACAGAGACGTGTTTCGACTTATCAAGTCTCTTCAGTGTGGCTAGACATTTTGTAAGCTACCTACAGCCGAATTGAAATCTGATCGGTTGGTGTCAGTCCGGCACCTTATCCATGAGGCTGTCTTCACTTACAGAATGGGAAGGGGATTTGTGTGTGTGTGTGTGTGTGTGTGTGTGTGTGTGTGTGTATTTATATGTTTTATACCTTTTCCTGGGCTTTGTAAAACATGAGTTTGAAACCGATCCAAATTATCACCATTCCACATGATCAAATAAAGCTCTTCCTTCACAATTCTCTAAAGGAATAAGATCAAGAAGAGAGAATTATGCATAATTCTATAGAGCTGGTATTGAGAATTAATTAATTTAATAATAGAAACAAATAAGGGATGATATGGATAAGGGTACACGAAGAAGAATGAGGGGGAGGAAGTGGAGAAGAAGAAGGAGAAGGAGCAGTAGGAGAAGAAGGAGTGTTGGAGGAGGAGTGAGGGAGGAAACTACTTTCTTTGCATTCTTGGCATCCGTCTGTCTTTTCCCGCCCTAAGATGATGCCTGATCGCAAAACGGAGAACATCGACATAAAGTGGCGAAAACATAAAGAAGAAAAAAAAAGGAAGTTAAAATACACACTCACTAAATTAAATATTCATGATTCACAGGTTGCCAATTAACAGTTTCAATTAGTGTTTCGTCATTAATCATGGAAATCCTTTGAATTTCATCAAAAATATTGCAATCTTCAAACACGACTCATGCCCAACTTTGATTAGATTTGCTCACAGCAACTGTATCAGATGAGGAAAAGGAAAAAAAGAAAGAAATTGCACAGACAACGGGTGGAAAAGAGAGAACAAAAAGAACCATATGACCGAGAAAAAAAGAGAGAAATTGAGTAGAAGAAGAATAAAAGAAAAAAGTAAGAGAGATTATGAAAGTAGAAGTGGAAAAGAGAGAACAAAAAGAGCCATTTGACCGAGAAAAAAGAGAAAATGAGTAGAAGAATAAAATAAAGAAAGTAAGAGAGATAAGGAAAGCAGAAGTGGAAAGAGAGAACAAAAATATAACCGAGAAAAAAAGAGAAATTGAGTAGAAGAAGAATAAAGAAGAAAGGGAGATAATGAAAGCAGAAGGGAAGAAGGAGAACAAAAAGAACATTTGACCGAGGAAAAAAAAGAGAAATTGAGAGAAGAAGAATAAAAGAAAGAAAGAGAGATTATGAAAGTAGAAGTGGAAAAGAGAGAACAAAAAGAACCATTTGACCGAGAAAAAAAAGAGAAATTGAGTAGAAGAAGAATAAAAGACAGAAAGAGAGATAATGAAAGTAGAAGTGGAAAGAGAGAAGAAAATATAACCGAGAAAAAAAAAGAGAAATTGAGTAGAAAAAGAATAAAAGAAAGAAAGAGAGATAATGAAAGTAGAAGTGGAAAAGAGAGAACAAAAAGAACCATATGACCGAGAGAAAAAGAGAAAATGAGTAGAAGAATAAAATAAAGAAAGTAAGAGAGATAAGGAAAGCATAATGAGTAATGAAGGCAATGGGAATGTACATTGGAGAAGGGGGATAGAGCAAGGGTGAGGAAAGAGAGATAGATAAAGCAGATAGAGTAAGGAAGGGAAAGGGGTTGGATATTTAAAAAAAGGAGGAAGAAACAGACAATAGGAGAAACGGGTGAATAGAGAAAAAGAAAAGAAAGATATAAAGAAAGGAGAATGTGTTCGGAATGGAAATGGGGTGGATATTAAACAAGGGAAAAGAAGAAAGAATAAAGAAAGTGGATGAAGAAGAAGATAAAAAAGGAAAAGATGAAATGTGAAACTCTCCAATGATCGTGAAAAAATTTGAAAAAAAAAAAAATAGAAAGAGAAGGGTGAAGAAGTGCAATATATCTATACATATATAAATGGCAGTGGTGTTGTATGTATGTATATCCGTAGGAAACTTAGAAAATAAAACAATTAACGACAAAATAAATATATATATATATACACATTAAATATCAACAGGCTTGGTTTTTGAGCAAAAATAATAGAGATTTGATTTATATTTGTGAAGATACTTAAAAAATAAAAATAAAATGATAACAGCATGAATTTTTTCATGCTGTTATCATTTTTCATTTAGTATTTTAGATAGTAGACATCAACATTTGTTTTCAGAGTAGCTCGATCAATGAAAGGTCTATTTTTTACATGGGGATTTAAATGGGGCATCCCACGCGGATTCAACTCACGATTCAGTAATAATGGACTACTTACAAAAATCCCCCTCTAACCGGGCGACGCCGGGTATCCGCTGCTAGTACATATATAAAGAGCAGTTGGTGTGTATATATGTATGTCCGGAGGAAACTACAAAAATAAAACCATTAACGACAAAGTAAATATATATACACATTCACAATCACCAGACAATAAAGACAATATGTAAATTAAGAAATATATAAACAAAACATTAATCGTCAGTGTCTCTAAAATGTTTCAATGTTTTATGAAATACTTTGTTGAAATGTTTAAATAATTAATTTACATATTCTATTTATTTGTTTTAGATGTATTTTGTATCAGACAAGACTTGCATTTCAATTATATATATATATATATATATATATATATATATATGTGTGTGTGTGTGTGTGTGTGTGTGTATGCGCGCAATGCGTGTGTGTGTCTGTGTTTGTGTGTGTTTCTTTATGAATATATATATATATATATATACATATATATATATGTGTTTGTATGCATATATATATGTGCGTATGTGTATATATATAAGTTTGTATATATATATATATATATATAAGCATCGTAGAGCACTGTAGGGGAGTTATTAGTTGAAATCTCACCGTTTAGCGTAAGCATTTACTCGCCTGTTGTTTACAGACTTGAGTTCTCGAGGGATTGTAAAAACATATATCCTGTAAGTATGTATCAATTAATTGTTCACCCTGGACTGACAGTCACTGACAGACGTAATGGTAAGGAGCTTGGCAGACGAAAATTATGTCGGGTTTCGCTCCCAGCTGGAAGTAGTTGTTAAAAAAGTCGAGCTTCACTGATGAGACGTTAACGTCGAAACACGTGTCTGTAGATGACAGATATATAATATATATTATATATATATATATATATATATATATTTCTTCCAGGTTGTGGTTATATCAGTGCTGCTGTATGGCTGCACCACCTGGACCCTGACAAAGCGCCTCGAAAATAAGCTAGATGGTACCTGCACAAGAATGCTGCGAGTAGTCCTGAACAAGTCATGGAAGCAGCACCCCGCAAAGAAGCAACTATATGGTCACCTGCCCCCCCCATCTCACAAACCATCCAGGTGAGACGGACTAGACATGCAGGACACTACTGGAGAAGCGGGGATGAGCTCATAAGCGACGTTCTCCTGTGGAAGCCAACACATGGACATGCTAACGTAGGACGTACATTGACCATCTATGCGAAGACTGGATGCTGCACAGAGGACCTCCCAGGGGGCATGAGTAATAGGGAAGGTTGGCGAAAGATTGTCATGGATATCCGTGCTGCACGCGCGACATGATGATGATGATATATATATATATATATATATATATATAATATATATATAATATATATATATATATATATATATCAAGGTATAGATTACTTGCCTTTATCAGGGAAGAAGCTCAAAATGTTATCCTTTTCTGTTCTTTTTCTCGTTTCTTTCGTTAAGCATTAATTTAAAACCAAACCTTACTAACTACATATATAATTTCTTTTTGCCCACGATGACATTTTATACGTACGACAATCCTATTTCCTTTCCAAACAAACTAACAGACATTTAGATGTGGGCTTTATTATCTATGGACCTGACGTGACAAGAAGCTTTCAGGGTATGTCAATGGATGCACGCAGTCCACTCAAACGTGAGCCATGAACAGTCCAATATTTCAGCGTGACAAATCTCCCCTTCCTTCCTTTCCCTGTCGCCCACCCCTACCTCTATGGAATATCGTTGGCGAAATGATTGCAATGTTGTGCCAGCTAAAGTTACTGGTAATTGCTGCCTTCAGTAGGGTGTTTATGCTTTAGAATTAGCCAGAGGGGGCGAGGATTAGTCGAAGTGTCAAAGACCTGTCTCCATAATTTGAACGTTGTCGAACAAGATGAGGTGGCCTGATCAGAGGCTCAATTATCGGAAAAGGTGAGGATGAGAGGACCGGTAGAAGACGTGTTAGACGCTCACCGGAAAATCGTTCAGATCAGTGACTCTAAATGTTCTTGAATACCGATCAGAAAATTAGGACTCCGAATATTACAAGGTAGTCTTGGTCAATATGACATTGTAACGAATATCGAAAATCTGCTTAGAACATAACTATGTGAACATCTTCGGCAATCGAAAGCTTCCTGACATCCATAACTCCACTGAAGACACGCTTACAGCCAAGCCACGCTGTGCTTTCTCTGTTGACTGAGTCTTAGCTAAAATCTAGGTAATCTTCAACTTGTTCCTCATAAATTCCAACTATAAAATAAACTGAACCCTCATTCTATGTCCTTGTTTTGCAATAAATGTTGCATAAATGTTTTTAAATACTAATAAATGTTTTAAATACTAATAAATAAATAATAAATAATAAATAATAAATAATAAATAAATAATAAATGTTTTAAATACTAATGGTTTTAAATAATAAATGTTTTAAATACTAATAAATGTTTTTAAAATACTAATAAATAATACTAAATACTAAATAAATAAATAATAATAAATAATACTAATAAAAATAAATAAATGTTTTTAAATAAATACTAATAAATGTTTAAATACTAATAAATAAATAATAAATAATAATAAATAAATAATAAATAAATAATAAATAAATAATAATTTATAATACTAATAAATGTTTTAAATATAAATGTTTAAATACTAATAAATAAATATAAATACTAAATAAATAAATAATAAATAAATTAATAAATACTAATAAATGTAAATAAATACTAAATAAAAATAATAAATAAATAATGTTTAAATACTAATGTTTTTAAATACTAATAAATAAAATAAATAATAAATACTAAATAAATAAATAAATAAATAAACGTTTTTGAATACTAATAAATGTTTTTAATAATAATTATTTTAAATAAAGAAATATATTCAGTATTGTAAAATAACGGGTGCAAGAAAAATAAAACATTTATTGCAAAAACATGGACATAAAATGAAGGTGCAGTTTATTTTATGGTAGGAATTTACGAGGAACAAGTTAAGGATTACCAAAATCTATCCTCTAACTTTTAGAATTTCAGTCCACTGACTTTACTTTGTCCAATGAAGGTTAAACTTTCAACTGACCTTAAAGTGTCAATCACACGGAATTAATATTAAAGTTAAAGTCTTTTAAAATTTTATCTACAGTACATGCTAAATAATAGATACAGCCAAATGCTGGACTGCAACATCATAGTAAATGAATTTGAATTCCATTTGTGCTAATACATTCACTTTTGGACTCATGCCCTCGGGAAGGTATGAACTCCCTTATTGTTGTACCGGCCGTTCCTACAGTGGAGAACATGCACCGGTTCTCACTATAAATAGTGAGACACCGAGTGGAAAGGGAGGACTGTTCCCGTTAACGACAAGCTAGTCGTACAAATTGTAAATACACTTGTCTTATTTTACCCCATCTCGACTTGACTTCTTTTTACTGTTGGGACTAACATCACAACACTTATGCCACTAGTTATGGGTCAAATAGGAATCAGTTGGACTACAGGTAGAATTAGACAACAACTCACTCAGCAATTTCTTGACTTACTGAATTAAAGTTACAATCTAACTTTTAAAATACCAGGATTTTAGTCACCTGACTTTAACTCTACCAATGAATATCGAAAATCTGCTTAGAACATAAATATGCGAACATCTTCGGCAATCGAAAGCTTCCTGACATCCATAACTCCACTGAAGACACGCTTACAGCCAAGCCACGCTAAATACACCGGTTCACGCTAGATCACCACAGTTAAGATTGGTTTGGGTTTTTACGGTATATCAACCTCGGTGGGTCATTTAATGCCGACAGAGTTTTGAAATAAATTCATTTGTAATGGATAATCAATTTTGTTTATGAACTCATGTTTTTCTATTTAACCCATAGATGGGACCCTAACAGGTACTACCACTCCAGGTCAGAGTGGACCAGGGAGTAATGGTGATGAAGGGGTGCTCCACATTCACCAAACCTCCAAAACTGGAACCTCACCATCAGATAGAGTTTAACGTCATACCAAGGACATAAAGACCCTCAGCCACCACATTCTAGCGCCCATATGATAAAGAGGGTTGGGTCTTGCCATGAGGGCAATAGTGTTGGGGCAATCATATAGGTGCTAGGGCTTCCACCACCCGTCTAACCTAAGTAAGGTTCTAGGTTGAGTGTTGCATGTCATTGACTGCTCATCTACTTGGGTTCTATCCTTGGACATCACGGATCGCCACCCACAGGTGGCTCCATTAGGGGAGTCTTGCCTCTCTGCAGAGGTGCAATCTGTACATTCTAACGCCACAGCCGACAGGGCGGCCGCAGTTAAGCAGTGATGGTCCAGTTCAGTACTTAAATGGGTGACCATTTAAATGTTTTAGGAACATGATATCAAAATGACTTGGTTTGGCATCTAATGACCCGAAATATATATATTCATATATATATATATATCGCTATCTCAAACAGATTGTTTGTTCACTTCATACTGTCGTGCCTTAAGTAACCCAAAAAGTACGATATATACATCAGTTTAAAATAAACGAGAAAATCTGGGAAAGCCAGCTAGTGTAATGGTTGGAGTCCTCACCTGTCAGTCTGGCAGGTAGGGTGCGAATCACGCACAAAGCACTGTCCTGTCTATAACCCTACTGATGAGGCCTAATAGGCTGAAATGTATATACAGAGATTGACTTTTTCTCGATTTGTTTACGCCTTACATTTAAACCGATATGCACGCCTAATTCATTTAATTATATCTAATTAATTCTGAAATTAGGTATGACTTTAATTAAGCACATAATCTCCCCCAAAATTGTCGGCTATCGCCATCTCAAACAGATTGTTTGTTCACTTCATATATATATATATATATATATATATATATATATATATATATATATATATATATCTGTGTGTCTATGTGTTTTGAACACGACGGATATTTCATGTCTGACGAGTTTCTCTCCGATCTTTTCACGTTATCTGGCCAGTTTTTACTGTCCGGGTGGAGCTGGTTGATAATTAATCATTAATGAATTAACTTTCAAAAAATTAGGTCTGACTTCAATTAAGCACATATTCTCCCAAATACTGTCGGCTGAAAATAGCTAGATTTGTTTACATTTGCGTAAGGTCGTGCGAAAGTCTCTAAAGAGGAATATGAGTACTACTAATACCTAAACAAAGCGATGAAAAATTGCGAGTTCCGTTTGGTGTAATGGTAAGAGGCTTGCGTGTCGTTTCGACATACGGGTTTCGAGTCACACACGAGGCGATCTTCGTATCTATAGCTCTGCTGATAAGACCTAATAGGTCGAAATGTACATTCAGAGACTGATTTTTCTCGATTTGTTTAGCCTTACATTTAAGTAGTTAAATCCCGCCTAATTAATTATTAATGAATTAACTTTCAAAAAATTAGGTCTGACTTCAATTAAGCACATATTCTCCCAAATACTGTCGGCTGAAAATAGCTAGATTTGTTTACATTTGCATATATATATATATATATATAGAGAGAGAGAGAGGGGGGGAAACTTGAATACAAAACGAGACGATTGAAATAAAAAGTCGAACGGGGTGCTGAAATTGATAGAGAACTAAAAGTAATACCGATTCAGGTCGACTAGTCTTAAGTGGAGAAGATGACACGCATCTTGCAGCTAGTTAGTGAAAAACAAAAAACCAAAAAAAAAAGCAAAAACATTATCTAATAAATCGATGAAAATATTCGCAGGTTATTGTATCACAGGATAATTTTAATGACCCTCATTTATTTCGCGTGAGAATTTTGCATTTAAATGCTTGTTTGAACATCACCGGTCCGAACGTAGATAATCCTGCATTCCTTGCATTCTGGATGAAAAGCTTTTAATTCGTTCTGACGAAGCCCATTCGCATGTGTTATTGTCCATAGGACTGGATGATTCTAGAGACGCATGCACAGAATCATTTATCTCTAATACCAAGCATTTATAGGCCTGCGCTCTTAATTTGCTAGAAAATCTTTATTCCGAATATTTGGGTAAAAGCCAGATCAGTGTATTTCCTCAGTAATAATTACGTCCTATTCGCTTAGAAGGCGCTCTTCTGTAATGGTTATTATCATGCGAAGTGGACACGGTGACCCGAGTTCAAACACTAGACGGGTCTGTTTGTATCATTTAGATTTTTCTTACTGTATTCCCCATCATAATTGGTATATACCGTATATGGCGGAATATAAGTCGCAAGGACATATAAGACGCACCCCCATTTCAGCTGGTCAGATTCAGGAAAAAAAGTTTTGTTTGTTTGTTCTTTGCCACCATACGCTCATGTTATTCTTGATTGTAACAATACCAGCAATAAAATAAGGATGTATGGAGTTTAGGGTATTAGAATCATGCTGATAGCCGAACATACTACTGCTGCTGTTGATGCTGCTGTTGATGCTGCTGCTCATGATGATGATGATGATGATGCAATCATTGGTGTGACATTCTATCAAATGCAGTTTTGAAGGAATTTTATTTAGACGAAACCAAGCACTTTCTGTGGTGAAACGATTTCAGAGACATACCGTATTTGACGGCATATAAGACGTACGGGCATATAAGACGCACCCCCATTTCAGCAGGTCATATTCAGGAAAAAAGTTTTTTTGTGTGTATTAAAGTATATATTGTTATCTTCGCTACCATACGCTCCTATTAACCTTGATTATAACAATACCAGCAATAAAATAAGGAGTTTAGGGTAGGTAAAAGTACTGATAGTAAGCTGGGTTAGTGAGCATCATAAAGAAGATTAGCCTAGGCTTACTAGAGGTTTCAAATTTCACCTACGATGTATAAGACGCAGGGCAATTTTGTTAGCTAAACTTTTTGAAAAAAAGTGCGTCGTATATGACGTCAAATACGGTACTTAACGTTTTGGCCACTGTACTCTCCAACCTTCTGCCAGTGAAACCTTCTTGTCAAAGTCGAGAACCTTCGCGAAACTTCGGCCTGGACCCTTTATTCAATCCACTAGGTTAGATTTTTTTTCATTCCATTAACAATGACCGGATATTAGTGTCAAGCTATGTCAAGGATTCTATATTATTTTCGCCCGTCGCCAGGATATCACCTGCAACCTAAAGGTGATTGTCACTTAGTACTATATTAAATCACACTTATATCCGTTGCGCCATGTATCCAACTGGAGAGTGAATTCTTGTTACCCATAAACCTAATGATCTTTTAAACTAATTTTTTAAATTTATACTTGTTATGTATAATTGTTTAACTTTACTCATTTTGAGATTTAAAAAAAATCTGATCTAGCTTTTATAATTACTTGAAGTTAGAAATGGATGCTGTGCGCTGCTCTGCACAAATCTCGGAGGCAGCATCCCCACAAGAAAACAGCGGTACAGTCACCTGTCTCCTATGACACAAACCATTCGGGTGAGACAAAGAAGATATGCTGGAAAACGTTGGAGAAGCAAGAATGTTCTCCAATGGACACCTAAACATGAACACACCAGTGTGAGCCAACCAACAAAAGCTTACCATCAATCAGCTCTGTGTGGTTTCTGGATGCCCCGCGAAAGACCTACAGGACATGGTCAAGTGTTCAGTATATATGGATAAAAATATCTACACTAAAACCACCAGCCAATCAAAATCCTAGATTTGACCATTCCACATACTGAAATAGCCCAATCTGCTATTTAAAGCACTTACCAAGTCTGGATTATCAGAAGCAGGTTCAATTTTCAACAGAGTTGAATACTGATAAGTCTACACAAATACCTACATCTTCTAGACTAGTTACCTAACCAAAGTTAAAGAGCCCAGTTTACCCATAGCTGGAAGGAGAATATGTGGATGCATACCTTTCTCAAGGGTATCAGGGCTCTGTGAAATGCAAATGTGTCCATTTCCTACAATGATAACCATTACACCAGAAGCACCTCTTTTTCTCTAAACATACCAAAAAAGAAATTGTATTAATACTTGCCTTTGGCAACTTCTACTTGAAATACTTGACATCAAATAGAAATTGCCAAAGAAATGTCATAAAACAAGGATTCATACTTCTTATAGAATTTATATTTGGAAATGCTAATAATAATGACCGATTGGGTTGACGAAAAAAAGATTCATGGGAATCCGTGCTGATAGCCCAATGATGATGATGATGATGATGATGCAATCATTGGTGTGATATTCTATCAAATGCAGTTTTGAAGGAATTCTATTTGGACAAAACAAAATACTTTCTTTGGGG
The DNA here is from genome assembly GCA_023376005.1 of Doryteuthis pealeii. Lineage (NCBI taxonomy): Eukaryota > Metazoa > Mollusca > Cephalopoda > Myopsida > Loliginidae > Doryteuthis > Doryteuthis pealeii. The sequence goes on from CM042161.1 coordinate 51,002,299, forward strand.
AAAAGATTTCACAGGCGTATATTTCTGATTATTGTTTTTAACAAGTCATCGGGATGGCCTAAAGTCGGTATCAGCCAATCAGCAAAGGAGCCTATCCCATTTTCGCTAGCGCTAGACCAAGGAGATTGTTTTAGCATCTGAGGTGGAGCGCCACACCTACCATCAGCTCCTTACTTTACTGCACAGATCCCTGTGCTACTCAAAACGCTGAGTTGGCGAAGACCGGTATCGAACTAGGAACCTTGTGGTTTCTAGCCGAACACTCTACCGACTGAGCTAAAGAGCGGCCACAAATTTGATAAATCACTTATCTTGTCAACTAAATCTAAAAAGTCATTGTCAAAATCTAAAAAAGGAATTCATGTGTGGTGAAAAATAATTATTTTAATAATCATTTTAATTTATTTCAACTTCCTTCAATTTTCTTGAGTTAGTATTTCTTGAAATTGAATAATTTTCTAAACGTCATCTTTCCATGTTGATTCTTTTTTCTTTCCTGTATATTCTTTCTTTCTTTAAATCGCCCCCCTCCCAAAAATACGATCGATCTAAGCTAAATGTACCCAAAAATTCGGCTGCTATTCATTTTAAACACAATTACAATTAATTAAATCGATTATTTAAGGTCCAATTTTTGTCTAAGTCGAAAACTAGTAACATAACGAGCACCAGTAAAAAATAAATAAAAAAAAGACTAAATATTACACATGTAATTTATTTTTAATACATTTAAAACGATTTTTTTCGATCGCGTATGACCGGAAACGCTGCTTAAAATTCGTGTTTACAAATAAATTGTAATATTCATTGATTCTATTGTTGTGTTAATTTTTTCTTTTTTTTTAGCAAGTTATCACTTATTTTTCTATTCATTTGAATGTAAAAAAAAATAGCCATTAGTGTCATCTGACGTTCGCGACATTCCTGATGGATGACATCCAGACAAAATGGCTTCTTTTATCGCCACTCGAGGTTAAATTGCTTCCGTTTTCAAATTAACGCAAACAATGAGATATACTTGTTGGAGTTCCACAGATTTGAATTCAGAGTTTTCCTTCTCCTAGACCGGTTGCCTAACCAAGGTTAAAGAGCGCAGTCTGTCCTACTATTTATCATAGCTAGAGGAAGAGTAGGATTCATACATTTCCCATGGGTATTAGGGCTAAGTGAAATGCAATTACCCCATCCAGGATTTTGTGGTATATAAGCCGTGCTACAATTCCCCACCGAAATTTATAGAATGTGCCAGGTTACATGGTTTATTCCTCTACCAATCAAAAGCCATAATGCATGGCTGGTTGACTACTTAAACACTGATACTGAGAACCGCCCATTTGCAATCATTGGCGAAGGAACTTACAATACTAAGGGGCACCATGGATTCTGTACCAAGGATTTCCGCTGGAAACAAGCGGACAAGCGCTCTTGCTTGAAACCTAAAGGATGGCCCATAAAATTGTAACAATACTTCATAATGACCCCATACAATGGTTATATACACCTTATACTCGGTGTATATATATTTAACCCCTCCGCATGAGCAGGATGTGACACAAGATCAATTACTTAAGCGGAGTTCAACAGATTTGAATTCAGAGTTTTACTTCTCCTAGACCGGTTGCCTAACCAAGGTTAAAGAACCCAGTCTGCCCTAATCTTTATCCATAGCCGGAGGGAGAGTTGGTTTCATACCTTTCCCAAGGGTATTGGCGATAAGTAAAATGCAATTACCACCTCCAGGATTTTAACTCGGGGCGACGAATCCATTTCCCATGACTTTAACAATTGCACCACGCGCTTCCATATACTCGGGTGTATAAAATCGGTGGAGAGTTTATCTTGCTCTATCACCTCTAGTTTTCTGTCCTTTAAATAGTCTCATTTTAGTATATACAGAGTATATACGTGTTTATTTTAACTATTGCAGCAGCTTATTACAGATAAAACAGGATAGATAAAGAACATTGACGGAATAAATATACTTGTATGATACAATGTACACAATTCATAGTACCGCAGACAGTTAGAAATGTGTTTTATTAGATGATCTGCTGTATTTTGCCTCCGGGATGTCACGTAAGAGCATCCAGCAGAAGTCTCCCATCATGCCGGGGTTCCACTTGCCTTGGTAGTTGCTCTCCATCTTCGTAATGTCTTGGTGGAATCTTTCTCCGTGCTTATCACTCACTTCTGCAAGGTTTGGAGGGAAGAAGTTGAGGTGGGAATGGAGAAAATTAATTTTGAGTGACATTCGGCATCCCATATCGTCATAAGTCTTTAGCAACTTCTCAATACAGGCTTGGTAATTTGGTACGC
>CM042161.1:51012114-51024614 GCA_023376005.1 Doryteuthis pealeii
GAAATGATAATAAAGTGCTCGATTACTTTTGTAAGAGCGGTATTTATTTATTATAGTGTACAATACATTTAAGGTGCAAGTATTACCATTGAATTCTAGGCAGCATGCTTGCTACTACTCTTCATCACGACAACGCGCCTATGAAGAAATAATTGTAATGTCCATTCTTATATATTTGTTTGCCAACGTAACTATCTTTTTGCTGGTCGTTGCTCTCTTAGTATCTTGTGTTATTATTGGTTGTCGTGCCTTCTGTGTATATATATATATATATATATATATATATATGTTGAAAAAAGAATAAAGGAAAGAAAGTATAGAATGGAAAAAATAGGATATTTTAATCAATTTACTTACACGTGTTTCGGTCAGGAGTTTATCCATGTGTACATTATTCAAACTATTATTATTTTTGAATAACCAAATGAAATGAAATAATAATAATAATAATAATAATAATAATAATAATAATAATAGAAAATTGTAGAAATGTTCCGCACAGAAAGAAGATTCGACCTTCTTCAGAGTAAATCCTTATATTATTAATAAAAAATAAGGATTTACTTTTTTCAACATACCGTCGGATTCACTTCCCTTTTCATTTTACATATATATATATATATATATATATATATATATATATATATATATAATGGACTCTCCCGTCGATTTTCGACGCATGAGGGTTCATACCACAAATGAACTCCCACACAGGGATTTGTTTATAGTAGTGAAGGCTTGTGTTGGGCCATCCACACTTTTTGACACAGTCAATAGGAATGAATTGGTGCATCAAAGGTTGCCACAAAGGTTGTCAGGAATTTTGAATTCAGATTTATCCCTCTCCTAGACTGGTTATCTACCCAAGGCTGAAGAGCCCAGTCTGCCCTACTATTTAACCCATAGCTGGAGGGAGAATATATGGATTCATACCTTTCCCAGGGGTATTAGCGCTATGTGAAATGCCAACAGCTTCATCTAGGATTGTACTCGAATCGACGAGTCCATTTTCCACGATTATAACCATTAGCCCACGCGCCTCCATATTTTCCCAAGGGTATTAGCGCTATGTGAAATGCCAACAGCTTCGTCTAGGAATTGAACCCGAATCGACGAGTCCATTTTCCACGACTCTAATCACTAGCCCACGCGCCTCCATATTTTCCCAAGGGTATTAGCGGTATGTGAAATGCCAACAGCTTCGTCTAATATATATATATATATATATATATATATATATAATATATATATATGGTGGTCTGGTTGCCCTAATGGCGGGGTTTAGAATATGCTGATTGAATGTTAAGGTCACATCTATGCGTCAATTAGAAAGGTTTAAAAATGAGTCATATTAGAGATACTTGATAAACATAACTGTATATTATTATATTAAGTATAGTTACTTAAAGCTATAATCGATGATTCAGGATTATTAATAGTTACTTGAAACCCTATATAACTGTAGGAAAACAGATGACGATTGTTGTATAAAAATTATTAAATAAAACTATATATATATTTACCAACCCCTCCGCATGGGCAGGATGCGACACAAGGTCAATTTCTTAAGCGAAGTTCAACAGGTTTGAATTCAGAGTTTTCCTTCTCATAGACCGGTTGCCTAACTAACGTTAAAGAGCACAATCTGCCCTACTATTAATTCATAGCTAGAGCAAGAGTCGGATTCATAACTTTCCCAAGGGTATTAGCGCTAAGTTAAATGCAGTTACCACGTCCAGGATTGAACTCGGGGCGACAAGTCCATTTCCCATGACTTTAACCATTACACCACGCACTTTTAAAAAAACTATATAATTCGTAGAACAAGATAGGAATAATGGAGTCTATACAAATGTATGCAAAATACAGATATTCTATAGGGATAGTTGATATCATATAATCCTGTGTAATTAACTGCACAGTAAATGTAAATATATTTACAATGTACGCAATTCCCTTGCATCTAGACTAAAATACACAGACGGATTGACATGCCGTGGAAATAAATCGTTCCATCAATCAATTTAATGTTTTAGGTAATTTAGAGCGCGAAATATTCCCGGTGTATTTTGTGAACAATACCAAGAAAAGAAAATGAGTAATTTGATTAATTTAAAGGAAGCATTAGTAAGGTGACTTTACGCAAATAATTGTTTCATGAATATTTCTCTAAAATTATATATCTATATCTATAATAGATACACACACACACACACACACACACACGTTCGCCTCCGCGCGCACCCACACACCACACAACACACACACACACACATATATATATATATATATATATGTATATATGTGTAGAATTAAACAAAAGGCACATCTCCTGTTTAACAATTTATTTTTGATCTTTTCTTTTCTGGCCAACTTTTTAATATTTGTGTGGAATTCGTGATAAGTCCACCAAAGTTCAGGTCCCGAGTACTTTGATAAAAAAAAAATGGAACACATCACCCTGATGATGGCACTTCGATGTGCCGAAAGTACTCTGGCTGAACGTTGGTGGACTTATCAAGGAATTCCACCCAAATATTAAAAAGTTGGCCAGAAAACTCGAAAAGATAAAAAATAAAATGGTTAACCAGTAGTGTGTCTTTTGTTTAATTCTACATGTATAAAAAGAATGCTGCCCAAATACACACACACCACACACACACACACACACCTATATAATATATATATATATATATATATATAGAGAGAGAGAGAGAGAGAGAGATAGAGATAGATAGATAGATAGATAGATAGGTATAATTGTGTTTGGGAAATTAACACATAATTCGTTTGTTAGTAACAGCCATATCTATTATCTGCGAGTTAATGGAATATTTTTATAACATGGAAGAAATGTTAGCTAACGTATCTCTTAAAATTGTGTGATAATTCCCTTTGGTTGAAAAAAGATTTTTACACCATAAATGGATATACAGTTTATAGGCTTATTATTTTGTGATGCATTTTTTATGAAGATTTTTGTGAAGATATTTGAAAGCATAAAAGCTGGAGTCATTTAACATAAACATGTAATGTTTTAGTTCTAAACGTTATTATAACATCTATTCACTTTTTTTTATTAAAATGAAAATATCTATTGGCTTTCTGGAAAATAACTACACCTGCTATTAACTAAGTGCTTATGCATTCTTGGGATACTTTGTGGGAAGATACAATTATATATATAATATATATAATATATATATATATATATATATATATATAGTAGTTTTTAAATTTATATATTATGAATTCGTGAATGAATGTATGTATATACATATATACATGTATACATTCATGTGTGCATGTATATAGATATAAATGTGTGCACATACATTCATGCATACATGTATTTATATATGTATATATGGTACATATATATGTATATATATATACATGATATACAAACACACGCATAGACATATATAATATATATATATATATATAATGCATGCATGCATATGTATACATATACATATATATTACATTCAGGTGTTCACGTATATATATATTATAATATATATATATATATATATATATTATATATATATATATATTATATATATATAATAGATAGATAGATATATGCGTATACATTCATGCATACGTGTATAATATTATATATGATACTATATGTATATTGTTATACAAACACACGGACAGCACAACACACACACACACCACACACCAACACACACATATATATATATATATGCGTATACATTCATGCATACATGTATATATATGTATATGTCAAATAAACACACGGACAGACATATATATATATATATATATATATATATATATATATATATATATATATATATATATGTTTATCTATTTATTTATTTATTTAGAATTAATAATACAAATAAAAGTCGGTCCTGCCATGTTTCGAATACTCTTTTCGGTTGTTATTCGTCGTAGGCGTTGACTTTTGAAAAAATGGACAGTTTTAAACTTTTGGCACCTGTTTACGTGATCGTTAATCGTTCTTGCATTTGCTCGTCATTCATCGGCATCACTATTTGTCGTCATTGGTCTCATGTTTATGTGATTTTTACATATATATATATATATATATATATATATATATATATATATATATATATTCATGTCATAAGGACACTTTAAATAACTATGAAATTAATTAATAAGTTGTATTATTACTTTAAATGGAAAAAAAACTTTTTGTGACATTTATAATTAATTTTAAAAATTATTTTCTACTTTCGACGCCTTTTTCAAGAAGTTAACTAAAAAATTTTAAAATAGATTAATAGCCACGATTTTGTGTAATATTTATGTGCAAAATATTCAAAATAATTGTTTAATTAATGATTAATAAATGCATACAACGTTTTATTTGGGGAAGACATGACTAAGTTTCCATTTAATTTTTTTAATTTTTCATTCCTGAAGAAGTTTTCTATATAAACCGAAATGTTCGAACATCGACACATATATATGTATATGCTAATACAAATGATAAGAGTCGTTACTGAAAATCTGTAACGTATGAAGATAATCAACATACAGTGATTCGTTCTCTGTTCTTTTCTTTTTTTCTTTGTCTAGTGTTTCCAATCATCAGATGCTGATTGGGAACAATAGACATTTGCTAAGGCTTCCGGAAATAGGCTATAACGCTAAAAATCTAAATCTTCTGTTATATTTTTTACTTACATAATTTTGTTCTGTGACTCTGAAAATAAGAGCACCCATTGAACTTTGAGCTTTGCAAACTACGACACTTTAAAAAAGAACTTCTTCTATGGATTTTGGGACTATATATTATATATATATATATATATATATATATATATATATATATATATATATATATATTTAAATAAACAACAAAAGACTTAGAGATCTTGCATTATAGACTATTTCAGGGAGCTTAGACAAAAATGTCTAATTCTCCCGACTCATCAGATGCGAATGATGAATTCTTTGCTCTGTTACTCTAACAATAAGAGCACACATTGAGCTCTCAAACTGCGACAAGTTGGTTTAAAAAAAAACCTATGTCGTAAGGAAGATTTCTTCTCTGGACTTTTGGATTACATATATATATATATAATATATATATATATATATATATATATATATATATAGTCCTTTGATAGTATTAGATAATTGAAAATAAAGTGCTCGATTACGTGTATAAGTGCTGTATTTATTTATTCATCATTGTGTACAATACATTTATGGTTCAATTGTTATCATTGGTTTCCAAGCAGCTGCCTGGAAACCAATAGTTACAATAGCACCTTAAATATATTGTACACAATAATGAATAAATAAATAAATATATATAACAATTAATTGTTCGCCCCTGACTGACAGTTTCCGATAGCCGGGAGGGTCAGGAGCTTGACAGACGAAAATTCTGTCGGGCTTCGCTCCCGGCTAGAGTTAGCTGTTAAAAAAGTCGAGCCGGACTGACGAGACGTAAACGTCGAAACACGTGTCTGTGGATGACTGGTATATATATATATATATATATATATATAATATATATATATATATGGATCTGGTATATATATATATATAATATATATTATATATATATATATATCAATGAAGTAAGCGTTTTTAATGAAAGGATAACAATATCAAAAATAAATAGATGGATAGATAGATAGATAAACAGACTCGAATATAGATAGATAAAAACTGACTTGAATAGATAGATAGATAGATAGATAGAGAGATAGATGAAGTCAAATTGCTCTGATAAATGCTGATATTCCCAAATCGATACCACGTGAATAACATAAATTTTCACTGTTATATACACACAAGTGTATTTTTAGACATAAATGAATCGTGAAACACCTACACACATTCAGGTAATGTATATGTTCATACCAAATGCATGATGCACGCATGCGCAAATTAATCCCCACATGAATACACATGCGCATAAAACAGAAAGTAAAACTGAACATTGGGCATTTTATTATTTATTTCAGTAGGAGAAGATGAAACGCTAAATGCGTGCCGTCAGGAAATGATAGCGATATTTAGAATAAACTTTGACTGATGTGCGTGGGTAAAAGGCTTGGGGGAGACGATATTTGCTGGCTTTCCAAATGTGGAAGAAACGGCTGGTCGATTTTTCTTTTTTTTGTTTGTTGTTCTCATTCTACAAATAATATATATATATATATATATATATATATATATATATATATATATATATATATATGGGAAGTAAACAAACAAACCATGTGTTTTGATATGGCTTTTTGAGCCGACAATTTTTGGGAGAAAATGTGCTTAATTGAAGTCGTACCTAATTTTTGAAAAAATAATTAATTAATAATTAATGAATTATGCGAGCATATCTATTGAAATGTAAGGCTAAACAAATCGAGAAAAATGATTTTTCTCGATTTGTTTAGCCTTACATTTGAATAGGTATGACCTCCTAATTCGTTAATGATTATATTATTAATTTCAAAAAATTAGGTACGACTTCAATTAAGCACAACATTCCCGAAATTTATATATATATATATATATATATATATATATAATATATATATATATATATATATTATATATATATATGTAGGAATTAAACAAAAGGCACGTCTCCTGTTTACCAATTTTATTAACGATCTTTAGATGGAATGCGTAGATTAGTCCACTGAAGTTCGTATCCCGAGTACTTTCGGCACTTCGAAATGCCATCATCAGGGGTGGTGTGTTTATGTTCCAGTTTCTTTTTGTTTTTTCAAGTTGGTATTTTGAGGGATGTGGAGAAGGAGGAGAATTGGTAGGAAAAGTATTATAGGCATTTTAAAATGTGAGTACTGCATTGAAAATTAATCTTATTCAATGTTGGTTCTATTGTTTGGTGTATAAAGCTTCTAGTATTTGGAAATTTGGTTTGTTTTTTCTTTGTGCAGAATCTACGTATTTTCTAATAAGATATTTCGGTAATTCGATGTGAAAAAGTTGTCCAGAAAGCTCGAAAAGATCGATAATAAAATTGTTAAACAGGAGACGTGCCTTTTGTTTAATTCTACATGAAAGAATGGTGCCCAAATACACACACACACACACACACACATATATATATATATATATATATATATAGAGAGAGAGAGAGAGAGTGTGTGTGTTGTGTGTGTGAGAGAGAGAGAGAGAGAGAGAGAGAGAGAGAGAGAGAGAGAGAGAGAGATACAATGAAGGATATGCAGATAGATATAGACTGTCGTGTATATATTTACAATTACACATATGGATACAGACAGACTCAGAGTCGTGTACGAAGGACAGGCATATAGAAAGATAGTATTTACTGGCTTTATAAATGTGGAAGAAAGAGCAGAATTTTTTTGTTAAGGTTATTGTACGGATATATATATATATATATATATATATATATATATATATATATATATTATATATAGTGTGTGTGGGATTGTCACTGTTTCAGCTTTTACTGGAACGGTGTGTCAAAATGCAGTATTATTGGAAGAGTGATGTTAAATAATATAATAAAATAAATAGGAAAAGGTATTACATATCTATTTATATGATGACAAAGAAACAGTCACAACCGTTCGGTTTCATGCATGTGTAAGCGCAAACAATCATCAGGTGAAGTTGTTTCAAATGCATTTGAAACAACGTCACCTGAAGATTGTTTGCGCTCACGCATGCATGAAACCGAACGGTTGTGACTGTTTCTTTTCATCATATAATAGATATGTAATACCTTATATATATTTATGTTATTATATCATATATATATATATATATATAATATATATATATATATATATATATCGGGTGAGGGTAGTCGACCATCTGTGGGATTTATAAATGAAGACAACATTTTGCAATAAAATCTTGAGCTGATGGACAGAATTAGCAATCAAACTGTTCTATTTTTCGAATATACCGCCTCTGTTTATTTGGTTTTTGGTCTTCATTGGTTGATTTTGTTTTACGGCATATCAACACTTTTCGGGTCATTTAATGCCGAAATTACTTACAGAACCCGCATCTAAGTACCGAACAGGCTCATTACTGCTTAGTTTCGGTGATCAAGGGGGAACCGGTGCTTTCAGTGTGACTTGACCGTAAGCTTGGCGTTTGTGTAAACACAATTCATTGAAAATTAATATCTTCCGTTGACATTTGAAACAATCTCACCTGAAGATTGTTTGCGTTTACGCATGCATGAAACCGAACAGTTGTGACTATATATATATATATATATATATATATATATATATATATCTTTAGTACAAGGTAAGGCAGTGATATAACAAATAAAAATGTGCTCAATACGTTAGCAGAGCAAATCTATTTTAATATAGGTCCAAATGATAACCTACTCGAGTTTCACCATGTTGAGGATCTTCAGGGTTAACTCCACTGTGTAAATCAAGATGTTAGTCGATTGTAGACAATTATATGTATAATTATCTACAATCAACCAACATCTTGATTTACACAGTGGAGTTAACACTGAAGATCCTCAACATGGTGAAACTCGAGTAGGTTATCACTTGGACCTATATCAATATCAATATCAATATATATATATATATATATATATATATAAGGTGTGTCAAAAAGTATCGTGATTTTTAAAAACTTTTTGACACACCTTAAATTCTGAAAAAAAATATCGTTCCATTCATTGTTCATTTTTATTTTGGTAAATACAGCTTCAAACTCAGCACTTTTATGACAGACCTTATATTCTGAAAAAAATTTACGTACCATTTATTGTTCATGTCTATCTTAGTAAATACAGCTTCGATGTCGATACTTTTATGACACACCTTGTATATATAGACGTATGTGTGTATATATATGTGTGTGTATGTATGTGTATGTGTATGTGTGTATAAATATGGATTTACATGAGTGCGTGCTTGTCTAGCCGCCTCCTTGTATCTTTCGCTCCTATTTTCCTTACAACATTCTATTTGTATGTATGTATGTATATATGAATGTACGTATGTATGTAAGTATCACTGTAATCGCTTATATCTATAAATATTGCCTTCGTATCTATCTAATATATGCACCTATTTGTATATCTCTCTCTCTCCCCCTCCCTCTCCTCTTCTCTCTCTGTCTCTCTCTGTCTCTCCTCTCTCACTCTCTCTCTCTACTGAAATACTGTCTATCATTCAACACTCGAAGATTATGATATACACGCTCAGCACATGCGCACTCACCAACCCCTGTGTATGGACGTCTTTATTCATACATCATCTTCAATCTGCAAAGATATTTTTGATATCAAAGCCACTCTGCCCCAACCTGCATCTGCATGTAGGCATCCCAATTTCCTTCCGTCTATCAGTGTCAAATTATGTCTATTTGTGCCTCATCTCGTATGTCTGCCTAATTATATAATTATAATACCAGCCGCAACATTTTCCTAGTGCTTACACGCTGGGTTGCTTTACAATTCCTTTAATCACACACGCAAGAAAATATTCGCTCGCTCACTTGCTTGCACACACACACTGAAATATATATATATATATATATATATATATATATATATATATATATATAGTACATACTAAACTTTATTTGATATATATATTATATATATATATATATATATATATATATATATATATATATATATATATATAAATAAAGTTTGGTATGTACGTGTCGATGTATTACTCAGAAAACGAGATGTCACTCAGATTCGAAATCTTGCATATACCTTAATATCCCTAAAGCTAACAAACACAACGTTATTGCTTTCTACTGATTAAGGTATATAATTCCTTGCACACACAGCCTACATTAGCATTTCCATATGTTGGTTTCCACAGAAGAATGTCGGTTATGAGCTCGTCCTTGCTTCTCCAGCAGTGTCCAGCATGACTTGTTCGTCTCACTCTGATGGTTTTTGAGATGTGGGGGCAGGTGGCCATGCAGCTGCTTCCTTGTGGGGTGCTGTTTCCACGACTTGTTCAAGACCACACGCAGCATTCTTGTTCAGTTCCCATCTAGCTTATTCCCCAAGGCGCTTCGTTAGGGACTAAGTAGATATGACCACAGCCTGGAAGAATTGTCACTTTAACTTGTCAGTGAAATCGGATTCCATATGACTGATAAACTGTTTGTAGTTGACCATGCCTTTTCTATTCGTGTATTAACATCGCTTTCTATGGATGAGATATTACTACCTATTATGGATTTTTTTTGTTTGTTTACATTTAAAATAATTTTTTAAATGTAACTCTAAACTAAATGTTTTAAAACTTAAGTTGAATATGCTTTTTATATTACTTATCAAGAACTATGAAAAGTTCCATAAATCGACTATTTTTTTTGTTGAATTATATAATTTGATCAGTAAAAAATCAAATTCTATTCTTTTACTTTTTCTTATTATATACATATTAAAGTGCATGTGTGATTTTAATCCTCAATGACATTTCTGTTATGTCGACACGTTCATACCAAAATAAAAGCGATTCCTTTATATATAAACATAAGCAGACAAAAAGGACATACAGACATACACAGTCATGGATACAGATATATATATATATATATATATATATATATATATATATATATATATACTGACAGACATCTAAATAAAGACATACACTGAGTCATATTCGAAAGGACAGGCATATACATAAAGAAAGACAGACAGACACAAATAAGAAATTCAAATGCCGATCCTATTTTTCTACATGAATATTCTTTGTTTGCCTTTACATTCTTTAAGCTCCTTCACCCACATTTCTCTTTGGTCTTCACTTCTGGTGACATTCTTCTTCTTCTTCTTCTTTCTTCTTCTTTCTTCTTCTTCTTCTTCTTCTCGCCCTTTTCTCGCCGTTGTCTCATACAGCAGTGCCAGGTCTTCTGACTCGGTTCGGACGGTCGCTGTCCTTTTGCCCTTGCGGTCTCTCTCTCTCGTACATCTCCTTCGGCTATCCCTCTCGCAAAGCGCGTGTCCTGCAAAATAGGCAATGCTGTTGTGAGCCTTCGAATGGTAAGTTCTACTGGTGGCGTTCAGTCAAGACCGGCTCTCTCACACGTTTCTATCACTTCTGACTTCGATGTCTTTGCAGTCTTTGTCCATGACCATTTCATAGCTGTGTACTCTCGTCGCGGAAGACCGCAGTCCTGGACGACCGGGAGTCCAGTTATCTATGCAGATGCTCTCGAGGTGCGCCTCATATGATGCAGCCGAAGCGTTGAATGGGTCTTGCGCTCAGATTAGCTAGCTTGTGCTTGACGCTCCTGATTGATTCTTCATCTGGCCATTACGCACGTCGGATCTGCTATGTCTAATCCTTCGCGCAAGGTCTTTGCGCGTGTAGCGAGCCTCTCGGGTTGCGTGATTAATTATACGGCAGGCTCACGTAAGCCTCTCCGAGGTCGGAGAGTCAGAATTCTGACTTCACGCGTGTACGCCTGCGCTTTCTGGAACCATGAGTCTGATTGTAGCACGAATAGACGTTCCCTCGCGAATGATGAGAACGACGATCGGAATAGCAGCTCGAGATGGATACATGGACCGCGTCATGTGGAGAAGCGGGCTGACAGCGGCTGAATGCGCCGTTGCCTGTGTCCGTACGCATGGGACTAAATCTGGTGAGGGCTACGCGATACTGTCTGTGCTAGAAGATATGCTCGCGTGCGACATAGCTGTTCGCTCTCATGCACGTTCCCACTCCGTCTTATCTCTCTCTCTATCCTGCGTGAGTTATATATATCTTGCTCGCCTTCTGTCTTTCTATCGGATGGATGCAGTCTTCAGTGAGGCTTAGTCCATAATATTTGATGTGAATTGTCTGTCTATGCACACTCGGTGGATCAAGAAGAGATGGTCTCCTCGTCGTAGACTGCGTATGGATCCTACATTTATATTATATAGTATATGGGGTATCTGAGATAGCGTAAGGGAGCAACGTGTGGCAGCTTGATGGTGGAAGGTAATCATCTCTATGTAGGCGGTACCCGATTACTCTAGCCGGCTTGAATGACTAGTCCGAAAGGAAGTGCTGAGCCTTCTCCGCGGATGGCTTGGCGCTAGCTCTCTATCAAGCTCTACGGGTCTGACGAATTCGATACGAAGCATAATATTGATACTCATTGCGTAGCGTCGCAGTAGAATCATATATAGCACAGACCGGCTGTCAGTCCCTTTTTGTCCGGTAGACCATAGCGTAAGTTAATACATGGAAGTGTCAGTACAGTGGAACAATGTTATTGATTACTCTCTTGCATTGTGCGCGCGTCATCGTCTTCTTCTTGTTCGTGTGCGACGATCTGGACACGTGGGCCGATGTGGCTTTGTTCACGCTCACTAGGTGATAAGTCCATGGTGGGCTGGGGATCGAAGTACCTAGATGTCATTTACGCGCATAAGCTGCTTATGCATATTGGAGTGCGTTGCAGGTGGTCAGCTCTCGGCGCAGGTGCTCTTACATCGTAGATACTGCTCATCGTCAGTCATATATATGTTCTGCGTG
>CM042161.1:51039614-51047114 GCA_023376005.1 Doryteuthis pealeii
AAGAATGAAAGAAGAAAAAGAAGAAAATGAAAGAAAGAAACAAAGAAGAAAGAATGAAAGAAACAAAGAAAAATGAAAGAAGAAAGAATAAAAGAAACAAAGAAAGAAAAATGAAAGAATGAAAGAAAGAAAGAAACAAACAAAGAATGAATGAAAGTAAGAAAAAATGAAAGAAAGAAAGAATAAAAGAAAGAATAAAAGAAAGAAAGAAAGAAAGAAAACATTAATAGGATGGTATAAAACCTGATACCTAAGGAGAAAAATAAGGAGTGAAAGTGACTCTCTACCTCCACCCCATTAACTTGAGGGATGTGTCGAATTTTTGAGCTAGAGGCTGATGGGTGATGGATGGGGGGAGGAGAAGGGAGGAGGCTGGGTAGGTGTTATTTCATCGCCATATCCTTCCCACTCCACAAACAAGACTCGCCACCAGCACCGTCAACGCCATCATCTCATCTATAATTACCACGACTTTTAACGATGCGACTGAGAAAGATGCGACTGCCGCGGAAAAAGAGAGAGAGATGGAGAGAGAGAAAGACAGAGAGAGAGAAAGAGAAAGAGAGAGAGAGAAGGGGGAGGGGGAACAGAAAAATGCAGACGCCCTTATTCAAATTCATTACTCCCCCACCCCGCTACTTTTCAACCAAAAAATAAATAATAAACAAAAAAAAAAAAATCATTGAAACCCTGACACAAAACCGAACCCTAAGATAATGCCATTTTCCAGAAGCACTTAGCTCCTGTCAAGCCTTGGGACAGGAACTCTAAATTTCCTCCACCACCCGTCAACGCCGCCTCCTCCTCCTCCTCCGCCGCCATTTCATTTTTATTTGTATTTAATGCTATATTTTTCAATTTGGATGGAATTTTATTTTGTATTTTTGCTATTTGTTATTTCATTTGTATCTATATTTTTGCAACGGTGTGCTTTTTAATTTCATTTTTTTTAACCAACCTGTCTTTTCCTATTTAAATGTCTTATCGTTTGTTTCAGTACCATTGTTTTCATATTTGTCGATTCTATCTATACACCAGAATCTCTCTCTCCCTCCCCTCTCTCACTCTCTCTCTCTCTCTCTCACACACACACACACACACTCTTTCTCTCTGTTTATATATATATATATATATATATATATATATATATATATATATATATGTGTGTGTGTGTGTTGTGTGTGTGTCTGTGTGTAGATGGGAGGTATCCAAAACTTGGTAGTAAGTGATGATTCTATATGTGATTTCTAAGGCACACTGTAATATTATTGTATGATCCAGTATGTAAAAATATAGTGAATCTTTAAATCACTACAGAGAGCTCAATGTATAATAATCTTTTTAGATTATATACAGAGCAAATTCCTTTTGGTCGAAATAAATTTATTATGTAATAACGGTGTTGAGTTTTTTTCCTTTCATTCAAAGATATATATATAATATATATAATATATATATATATATGAGGAGTGAAGGATTTGAATACATCAGACAAAATGTGATTGAGAAATAGAGGAAAGTGTGGATATAACAACACAGACAGTTAAATTCAGTTGATATTTCGCCTCATTATTGGATGAAGCTTTTTCGAAATTTATAAGTAATAAGTTATAAAGTTTCGAGGCCAAATATCAACTGAATTTAACTGTCTGTGTTGTTATATCCACACTTTCCTCTATTCTCAATCACACACAACACACACACACACACACACACACACACACATATATATATATATATATATCAATCTATTCTTCTAACTAATCATGTTTTTTGTACTCATTTATCACATCAATCTTTCTATCTATCTCAGTCTCTTCTTCTATCTAAGTCTTTTTCTCTTATTTTCTCCTTCTCTCTATATATCTATCTATCTATCTATCTGTTTGTTCGTCTCTCAGTCTCTCCCTCTACATTTGTATATATATATATATATATATATATATATATATATATATATATATATATATATATATTTGAAACGGCTAAATATTAACCTGAGTATTTGGGAAAGCTAGCATCAAATCGGAAAAATCGCGGAAGACGTGTTTCGCTAGATTAAAGTGCTTTGAAGAAAATAGACTGAAACATCGAGCTCAGCTCCGTCTAACTTTAAAACAAAAACACATGACTCCTGCTTTAGGAAATTCTAGCTGTCAGTGTGGCTTCATATCAAGGCTGGGCTGCTATCACACTCGAGGGAACACAAAATGTCTTCTTGATAGCATGCACAATATGGGAGAAAACAAATCACTCACTGCTGACCCACATCTATCGTTCACGAAAGGAGAGTCCCTCATATATATATATATATATATATATATATATATATATATAGAGAGAGAGAGAGAGAGAGAGAGAGAGTGGGGAGAGAGAGAAAGAGAGAGAGAAAGAGGGATAGATTGCAATATATATATATATATATATATATATATATATATTTTATCGAAATGATGTTTCCTTATGTTCTATGGCTTTTGTGTCTGTCGTTGATTTATCTGTGTAAACTCTCTACACGCATATCAATCATATCTATCTATCTATCTATCTACCTCGTTATATTCTATCTATTTATCTATCTATCTGTCAACGAATTAGCCTTCTGTGCCGGTATATATTTTTTTTTTTTTTTAATATCTGTGAACTATATACATTCAGATCTATATCTCTCTATATATCTTATTATATTCAAATCTATCTATCTATCAATCCCATTCTGTTCAATCTATCTATCTATCTATCTATCTATCTATCTATCTATCTATCTAAATCCGCATGCATGTATTTTGCTATGTTCATGCATCAACAATAACTCGAAAAGGGCGGCTGTGAATATTGCGGTATAACTTTTCTAGGTTTTTATGTCGTAAGGCTACACTAAAGGATCCAGTTTCGAGAAAATTAAACTTTTCCAAATTTCATGCAATTTATCTGAACCTTTTTTAAATCTATTTATTGCATTATGTTTATTTTCTCTCCATGAGGATGGAAAAAATCTACTAGATGGTACGTTATTTTAATCTTGCTAATTAACATTAAATCTAGTCTTCTGGTCAAAGTCGGGTGTCACAATTGCATCTCAAAGTTCCAGTGAATTATATGGTGTTATTTTCAAGAATATATTCTGAGGTGTTATACACCAATTGTCAGTATGGGCAATCTTAAGTCTCTTGCCAAATTCGTAGCGAATTCACACAGTTATGCTTGCTTTTGTAATACTTTTGTGTCAGTTGGCTACAATCACCACATAACCTCCTCTTGCTAGTTTTTCTCTATTATTATTATTATTATTATTATTATTATTATTATTATTATTATTATTATTATTTAGAGTTTTCACATCAGTGTTAGCTGATGGTCTTTCACTGGAGTCTGAGTGACAGCAAGTCTCCTCAGGTCTCCAGGACTTTTCTGGGTATTCTGGCAGATTGCATCAGTGCAGTGTTCTGAATGGTCTCAACCCTTCCTCTGATTTCCAGACTTTCCAAACCCTTTTTATTATTATTATTATTATTATTATTATTATTATTATTATTATTATTATTATTTAGAGTTTTCACATCAGCATTAGCTGATGGTCTTTCACTTGAGTCTGAGGGACAGCAAGTCTCCTCAGGTTTCCAGGACTTTTCTGGGTATTCTGGCAGATTGCAGCAGTGCAGTGTTCTGAATGGTCTCAAACCTTCCTCTGATTTCCAGACTTTCCAAACCCTTTTTATTATTATTATTATTATTATTATTATTATTATTATTATTATTATTATTATTAATGAACAAACTAACGGCACATATTTGTGTGTATATACATATATGTATGTGTAGATACATATATATATATATATATATATATATATATATATATATATATATATATATATATATATATATATATATAATATTCCTTAAACTTATTCAGATTTTATCAGGAATAATTGATACCAAAGAACTAGGAGTTATTTGCATTAAGAATAGTTTCTCGATAGCTATAATCGTTTACTAAGAATTACAAGTAGTTACTTGAAGCCACATAATTTAGTCGCACACAGAAGTTAGAATAGTTTAAATATAAAAAGTAGAGCAAAAAGACGGTACCATTCTATTTAACCCACACTGTATTGAATCATTACTAATTTGTCAAAATGTAATATAAGATTAACCACAATTATGTGCACAAAGTTATGGAAAACTTAATGATAATATAATTATAACACCATGAACACAATGATGATGTGGATGATGAAATGACGGGACATAAGTGGATGGGCACAGGATGATGTGATTGTAATGCCCCTTGTCCCACAAATACACGACATCAAATATGAATTGAAAGAAAGTAAAGGACAATATTATCAACTGCAGTGTTTAAAAAGGGCAGAGCATAAAAAGTATCCAATAGAGGCCAGTGTTCTTTGGCCTAAAGCCGAATCCATCTGCAAATACACGATCCCTCTCAAATATTAGAACAGCAACCGTAATAATGAACATAATATAAAAAATGCAAAGAAAAAGATTGAATAATAATCTTCTATAATGCAGATTGTGTGTTTTTCTGTCTGTAACCGAAACTAAATCACTACTCAAGTCACAATTCCCTTAGTTATTGACATCACATTCACCATGAATTAATTTTTATTTAAACCTCAATTATTAATAAAATTGTTTTACTTTATTAATACTGTTAACCATGTCTACATACTAACAACATGCAATTATATTTATATATACAACAAAATAGCAGTTTACAGTGTAAATGGGAAGGCTAATTTGCATATTGATATTTAAAGTGTGATTTTAATAAATATGTGCTTAGTATTATTGATTTCTAACTGTTTGGTTTATTTTAATGAATATAAGCAAACATCTCTCCAATAAATCTTAAATAAAATCTATTAACAAGAAAAAATAACTGTCATTTTATTCTTTACTTCCTTTTTCAACTAAATACATAAATTAGAAAAAATAACAATGAAAGACGAGAGTGATGGACAAGTAAGTTTCAGTTGTTAAACTTAAATACTTGCACCCGGAGGGTGCATATATTTGCTAATAATAATAATAATAATAATAATAATAATAATAATAATAATAATAATAAAATTGCTGCACAAAATAATGCCATAAGGACAAACTATATAAAAGCGAAAATTGATAAGACCCAAAATAATAAATGTAGACTATGCGGTAATAGAGATGAGACTGTAAACCATATACTCTGGTAATGTAGCAAACTAGCACAACGAGAATACAAAACTAGACACGACTGGGTTGGGAAGGTGATCCCTAGGGAATTATGCAAAAAATTAAATTTTGACCATACAACAAAATGGTACATGCATAAACCAGAATCTGTTCTTGAGAACGAAACGCATAAAATTCTCTGGGACTTTGAAATAAAAACGCATCACCTTATCCCACCAAGAAGACCAGACCTAATGTTGATAAACAAAAAAGAAAGAACTTGTCAACTGGTGGATTTTGCAGTGCCAGCAGATCACAGGGTGAAGCTAAAGGAAAATGAAAAAATTGACAAATATCTGGACCTTGCCAGAGAACTGAAAAAATTTATGGAATATGAAAGTGAAAGTGATACCAATTGTAGTTAGTGCACTTGGAAACAGTCCCAAAAGGATTGGAAAAGGGTCTGGAAAGTTTGGAAATCAGAGGAAGGATTGAAACCATTCAGAACACTGCACTGCTGCAATCTGCCAGGATACTCAGAAGAGTCCTGGAGACCTGAGGAGACTTGCTGTCACTCAGACTCCAGTGAAAGACCATCAGCTAATGCTGATGTGAAAACTCAAAAGGAGTAAATAATAATAATAATAATAATAATAATAATAATAATAATAGTAATAATAATAATAATAATAATAATGAAACACATAATATTCTCTTGGACAACGAGATAAAGCCAGTAGACTAGAACTAGTATTGATAAACAAAACAAAAAAAAAAAAAAAAAAAAGTAACGAGAACTTGAACTGGTAAATTTTGAAGTTCCAGCAGATCACAGAGTGAAGATGAAGGAAAACAAAAGACAAATACCTGGACATTGCCAGAAAATTTTTAAAAAGCTGCGGTATATGAGGATGAAAGTGATACCAATTGTAGTTGGTGCACTTGGAACGGTCCCAATATATATACATATATACAATTTGCTGTATTTATAAATAAAGATTGCTCCCTCTCATTGATAGAGCATATAACATAAACTAAAACGCTCTTCACAGAATGCCCAACAAACGAAACCAGCCTTCTCTTCATCCCTGAAACCTAACCACCCTTCCCATGATGTACCACACAATACATAATGTAAAATACGGACAATTTGAAAATCGCAGAGCGCCTTTGACTTTATACCTTCGCTACCCTACCTATATATATATATATATATATATATATATATATATATATATATTATAATATATCATAGCAAAGCAGGCTTATTGAAATCTGTAAGGGTAATGGGGAGGTTACTAATATATTAGAGACAAGTTTTCCCATTTGATCCCCTCAGAGAACCATCAGATGTGTGATGTGAAAATTGATTCGAAGAAGAAAAAACATTTAAAAATAGGAAGGAAACGGTTTATACCATAAAAAAAAGTGCACAATGAAGATTGGGGAAATAGATATCAAATAACGAAGTTTAAAAAATATTAGACATTTTTTTTCTTCTTTTGGCTTGGGTAGAATTAACTCTACTAAATATGCTGAAGGCAGTGGCACGAGAACGGTAATACGTCTGAGATGTCACGGAGAACAACGATAAAAATCATTATCATTCAATTTAGCTCGTCCCGTCACTATCTAAAGAAACGAAAACCCATCAGATCAAGTATTACCGTAGGTAACGCTCTGTCTCATCTATCAATCTATCTATCTATCTATCTATTTATCTATCTATCTATCTATCTATCTATATGTCTATCTATTCTGTCTGCCTATCTATCTGTTGTAGAGTGCTGAAGGGGTTCTAGGTAGTCGACAATATCTATCTCATACAAAGCCACGCGCGCTCACGCACATGTATGCAGGGATATATAATTTTCATTTCGCTTATAACTATTATCCGTCTATCAACCTGTCTAGATATCTAAATGGCTATCTAACTGTCTGACCTTATATATATCTGACCTATTTATCTATCAATCTATGTTTATGTTATATTCCTTCCAATCAATGTTTATCTATCTATCTATATATCTATCTATCCATCTATCTACTTCAAGATACAAATATCGACAATTGAATTAATATTGATTTTTGTTTATTAAGTGACATTATATTCATATGTTTAAATTTCGTCACAAAATTATTTTTAAAAAGCCATAGTTCCTGTTTGAAAAAAGTGATTAGAACAGGATGCATGTAAAACTTCACGAAGTCATTTGAAATTTGATTTGATTGATTTGTTCTTGTTTTACGGCATATCAATCTCAATGGGTCATTTAATGCCGACTACGTTTTTGAAATGAATTGGTGATAATGTTTAATTTT
>CM042161.1:51052114-51062114 GCA_023376005.1 Doryteuthis pealeii
CTGGAAAAGAGATTGGATGAACTATATATTTAGAGGGAGAAAAACTATTTACCCAAGATGTAGGATTGACAAAGGTCACAAGTATGGGGCATCCAGCGAGGATTGAACTTGCTTTCACTAGTAACGGGTTTGCGAGACTAGTTTGCTAGCTATTACACCATTACAGGGCTTCTTTTATATTTACTAAACCCGTGGATTTGCCACAAGGTCACAAGAATAAAGCATCCAGCAAGGATCGAACACGTTATTCAGTAGTGATAGATTCACGAGACTAGTTTGCAAACCATTACACCACGATAGAACGCCCTTGGATATTAGAGGAAAAAATGCAAGCATCCAAACCACAGGACCACTAAAATTGGCTACGATTCTCAGAGGAATCAATGATATCTGAACAGATTGGAAGCACTCAGACTCAAGTGTAAAACAAGCAAAACATGTAAAGAGTGAAGTACTAATTTGAAAACGTTCATTGCCCTGAGAAATAATAAAATGGTGAAATACTCTGCTTTATATCCTGAAGACCTAATCTTTTAAGAGAAACAGCCGTCCAAGACGATACCAATTATTGCTTGCAAAACTGCCTGTCTGAAATTAATTCTTTTGTTCCTTGTTTTAAGAATCTAGAATTCCGGAAGGAACAAAACAAACAAACTCCAATATTATTGGACTAATATCTTCCCTTATTTTAAAAGTTTTGCTACTAAAGAAATATCCTTATAATTTAATTAATTAATTTATTACAAGACATGTTGAGTAATAAGAATTGAAATTGTCATGTCCTTTTAGGACTTGAACGATTCTTCAGGACTTGGAGCTCTTCACAGGTTTCTTTTTCAGTAAATTGGAAAATGCGGTTAATGTTTTTTTGTGGGTGAGAGAGTGGAGTGTCTTTTTCACGGTCACGGTTGTTCTTCCTGTAGACTGGTTGTCAACTATGATGGATGAAATAACGTTTTGATTTTCTTGGCCTTGGGCTACCTCTGATGTAAAGATTATATAGCCTATCTCATGATTGTTGTTGTGAGTATAAATGTCAAAATGTACGTCAAAATGACTTCTTGCTTGAGTATGAAAGCAGCACGGACAAACACACAAATAGAAGAACACACACACACACACACACACACACACACACACACACACACACACACACACTTTCTTCTCTCTCTTCTTTATATTAGAGATAGATTGATAGAGAGAGAGAGAGAAAGAGAGAGAGAGGGAGAGAGAGAGAGAGAGAGAGAGAGAGAGAGAGAGAGAGAGAGAGAGAGGTGAATAATATCTAAACCTTCCATAATAGGATTCAACCAAAATGGAGAACTCAACCGTACATACAGATAGATAGATTACAAATACTTGATTAATATCTCTTGTACTGTAACCAAATCAATTAATACCCCCCCTCTTATTATGGTCTATTTCTAAATCAGATTTTTTTGAATTTTAAGAAGCTAAAATAATTTTATAAAAATATAGTGACGGTTTTCATTCATATATATATATATATTACACCCCATATATATATATATATATATATATATATATATATATATATATATATGTATATATATGAATTTAACATTTTGAAAAAAACAATTAGTAATTATTATCTGCTGACAGAATCTGTTTCGACGCCTTAGTAGAAGGGTCATCATTTTTGATAATCTCTTACACTTTTTTATATATTTACACCAAACTCTTTTTGAGTTTATTTTTGGATTAAAAATGCTTCTGATTTTTAAAAATAAAATTTATTTTATTTTTGAAACAGTATGCGCATTTTAAAAAATTCAAGCATTCCAGCGTGTGTTTGTACCCCCTATTCTATTCCAACGGTTTTTTATCCCTTCTCTCTTTCATATATTTGTTTGCTCGTTGATGATGACCCTTCTACTAAGGCGTCGAAACAGATTCTGTCAGCAGATAATAATTACTAATTGTTTTTTCAAAATGTTAAATTCATTCTGTCGGATTAATTTCCATTTATTTACACACACACACACACATATATATATATATATAATATATATGTGTGTGTGTGTGTGTGTGTGTGTGTGTGTGTGTGTGTATCGCAGTTACCATTAAATCCACTAAGCAAATAAGTATGCAATCTTATTTACTTCGGGAATTTTTTCCTAAAACCGATTAAAAAGTGCTCAATATAAAGAGCTAAATAGACGATTAAAATCAAATGCTTTAAAAATTACCGACTTAAGCTTCTTGCAGTAGCGCGAATCTTCAGATTCTCGCTACTGCGAGAAACTTAAGTCGGTAGTTTTTAAACCATTGGATTTTAATCGTCTATATAATATATATAAAAACTGTATTAATTAAAATCCGGGTCCTCATGTAAGATATTTTAATTCATTTTTTGCCATGTATATCTTTTCGTATCCGACATTGTATGACTAGTTCTTTGTTGAGACCAATGAATATATTGTTGAAACCTGACTTTTAATAGATTGAAATAGTTTCGTAAATGGGGGGACACTTTCCTCAATGGCCCCCATTGAAGAAAGTGTCCCCATTTCTATACATCTTCACCGTGACAAATTATATTCTATTTTTTATAAACGTGTTACTTAAGTCAAAGTCGTGCTCATATGGCGTAAATACAAGAGCGCACGCAGATACACACCACACACACACACACACAGACACACACAACACACACACACACACACACACACACATATATATATACATACATATATATATATATATATATATATATATATATATATTCAATAGATGTGTATAATTTTGATTATCGGAATATTTTTAGCATTTACTAAATGCGTTTTCTCCTGCTGTTACTTTTTCATTTCTAAACTTCCTTTGCTTCACCGATTTTGTTAACGAGCATTACCAGCCCTGCAGTGAATATTTGTCATTAGTTTTTTGATTTCCAATTGCCGATTTTAGCTGCCATTTTATTTTGTCGTCATCAAAAAATAGCGAAAATTAATTACCGAGGCTTTCAGTTCTCTGTTAAACATATTCCCTTTTCTCCTGGATACAAAGAAGCCGTTGAGGGCTACAGAAGCATACTAAAAGCCCCCAAGGTGAATCAATTTCGTAATCATTTTCCTAACCATGAACTCTTTCAGCTCTGCTTGTGTTAATTTCGGGCTTGGGAAAATTTGGGTAATGATAATAGAGAATGCGGTGGATTTCAACGATGCTATTGCCAAGCAACACCCAGGGGCTTTGTATTCAATGGTTATGTATTGGAGCCAACCAGGTATGCAAGGTTTCAGTCTCGAGCCGAACAGTTCTGCCCCAAGTACAGGCGTGGAAATAAAGAAATCTTTAATGGAAGAAAAAACAGAGGAAAATAAAATAAAGGGAATAAGATGAAAGAAAAAAAATTAAGGGGACCTGATAATAGGAGAAAAAATCGACACGGAAGAAAAAAAGAATCCAAGGAAAGAAGGATGGAAAAGTAAAGATGACGGGTACAGTGAAAAGGTTATAGGTAGGTAAGAAAAAAGAAAAAACGAAAACGAAACAAAACAAACAAAAAACAAATCTTAAAGTGTCTTTACAAAGAAAGCCATCTATACATATATAAAGGGCAGTTGTGTATGTATGTATGTATGTCCGGGGGAAACTTCGAAAATAAAACAATTAATGACAAAGTAAATATATATACACATTCACTAATACCAGGGCTTGGTTTTAGGTAAAAATAATGAAGATTGTATTTATATCTGGGAAGATATTTAAAAATTAGGATTTGAATAGTAAGAGAAGGAAAAGTCATTGTGGCGTTTGTGATTAAAATATAAATCAATTATGCCAGACCAAAGCAATCAATGGATCTGCGAGACTAACTTTATTATCCTCTCTCTACCCAGGCCACGTCGGGTAGCCCATTCTAGTTAAGTAATAAGGGTATTCAGATAGGGGAATTTTAAGAAGGAAAATTCAAGAAAGAACGTTACAAAAGATGGACAAAGCATACACAAAACAGTATATACTGATGAAATAGGGAACTCAGTGTATGAGTAGCACAGGGATATGTGCGGTAAAGTAAGGAGCTGATGGTAGGTGTGGTGCGCCATCAAAAACGAAAAAAAACAATCTCCTTGGTCTAGCGCTAGTAAAAAGGGGATAGACTCATATTCTCTAGGGGTCAGATGGGGATACCAACAGTTCTGGTTTTTTTTTTCATCGGAAATCTACCGGTCTACGTTTTCAACTCTAAAGAACCTATTTCAACTAACTACAGAGTCTTGTCAACAACCCATGACACCAATCATATGTAACATATCATTGTAGCGATGTTATTGCGCTTATGGCAAATAATTGGAAAAAAATGGTATAATTTTTCAATGATGAAAATGAAATTAATTTTGAGCCAATTCAGTTACCAGGAGCTGAGATATGAGTACTTTTTGAATATGTCAACTTGGAAATTTTTTAGATCTTTTACAAACCACTACAATTTTCTTCCTTGTTCAAAATCGAATCAAAACTCAAAGTTCTCAAAAAATTTAAGTTCTCTAAAAAGAGTTTGAAAAGTGACATCCCTTCTTGCAGTAATAGTGAATAGTAAAATCAAAAATGTATTACAAATCATTTTGTAATCTCGAAAGCTTTATATTTTCATTTTAGAAAAAAACTTTATGGGAATATATATTGCTACCCGTCACTTCATTGAAATGTTTGAATTTTCTACACACAAAAAAATAACACCCCCACAAAAAAACCCAAAATAATCTGCATAGGAAAACATCTATATTTCTCATTTACATTTTGTTCTTTTAGCAACAGGGTGAAACTATTTTGATATATCCCAACACTTTCTTATCATATAATGTTAAAATGCGGTGGCTGCGGTGTCCTGAAAATGTCATTAAAATGCATCTTTGTGTGAAGTTCTAATCTTGGTGTTCTGGAGAGTGTGGAGTACCCCTTCATCACTATTACTTTTACCAAGACAATGCACCGTGTCACAACGATGGCAAAACTATATAAATTGCACTTCGAATTGCTTTCGCACCCACCCTATTCTCCAGATATGGCCCACAGCGATTATTGGCTGTTTGGAGACATCATAACAATGCTCCAGGGAAAGAGATTTGGCTCCAATCAAGAAGTGATATCGGAAACTGAGGCGTATTTTGAAGCCAAAGAGAAAATGTTCTACAAAAAAAAAAAAAGAATAAAATTTCAAGAAATATTTTTTCATTTCTTACTAATATAGCAGTCTGAAGAAGCCAGTTCTCTCGAATATGAGATATCGTGGCAACAGATTTATAACTGTTAATGTGACTGATATTTAAGCTTTTTCTTATATATATATATATATATATATATATATATATATATATATATATTTGTTGAATTTTTTAAATATAAAAGTTTTTCATAAGCAACTACCCAGGTTTCAGGTTATTTCACCATCGTCAGCCTGCTAAATCTTCTGGTGTTTATTTGAAGACATTTCTTGTTGTTATGTTTATGGACCGCAAATTACGTCAGTTGATTATTGCGGACGCTCTTTATGTATTCGATTATATTTTTAAATTTTTTAATTCCTGTATTTTATTAAAAAAAAACTCATAAAGAGCGTCCGCAATAATCAACCGACGTAATTTGCGGTCCATAAACATAACAACAAGAAATGTCTTCAAATAATCACAAGAAGATTTAGCAGGCTGACGATGGTGAAATAACCTGAAACCTGGGTAGTTGCCTATGAAAAACTTTATATTTAAAAAATTCAACAAATAAATAAAGCTCCTACAAATTTGTGGTTGAGCACTGTGATTTCTTTGTTTCATCCCAAAACAAATTTTTAAATATATATATATATATATATATATATATATATATATATATATATATATATATACAAGTTAGGGTAGCAAAGAAATAAAGTCAACAGCACTTGGTAACTGACAGTTCTTGCTCTCCTAACTTAGATATACATGCTCTGTCAACTTTAAGCTGCTTACAGCATCTGTCCCACCACACTCAAGCAAGGTACAAAAATTGATGGTTAGTTCATTATAAGTGAACAGAAGGACTCAGATTACAATAATAATGATAATAGGACTTTGTTTGAATAGAATGAGTTCTGAGGTGAATAGATAATGAATTTTGAAATATGCCATCATACAGGTAAAAAACACAAAGAAAATTTGGTATAGCCATGGGGGAAATTTGTTAGTCTAGAAGGAAACTATGCTGCTGAATAAAGTTGAATTTTACCTAAAAGTTGTTTTATAAGTTAGTCCCGAGACTTATTGAGTGATGTGTTATTATATATATATATATATATATATATATATATATATATATATATATATATATATATACAGGGTGTGTCAAAAAATTATCGAGATTTTTTGTACTTTTGACACACCTTGTATTCTGAAGAAATAAATGTTCCATTCATTGTTCATTTCTATCTTGGTAAATACAGTTTCAAATTCGGAACTTTTATGATACACCTTGTATTCGGAAAAAAATTAACGTTCCATTCATTGTTCATTTCTATCTTGGCAAATGCAGCTTCAGTCTCGATACTTTTATGACACACCTTATATATATATATATATATATATATATATATTATATATATATTCACGGAGTTTATTTTATTTAGCAGTAAATAAACTAATAATGTGGAGATGTTTCATTTATTTTTGAAACTCAAGCCAGTAGAACAATTCGCATACCTAGGTGGTAATATCTCCTCCACAGAGAGTGATGTTAATACACGGATAGCAAAGGCATGGTTGGCCATAAATAGTTTATCAGTCATATGGAGGTCCGATCTCCCTGGCAAGCTGAAGCGACAGTTCTTCCAGGCTGTGGTTGTGTCGGTGCTGCTATATGGCTGCACCACCTGGACTCTATCAAAGCTTCTTGAAAATAAGATAGATGGGAGCTGCACAAGAATGTTGCCTGCAGTCTTGAATAAGTCGTGCAAACAGCACCCCACAAGGAAACAGCTGTACGGTCACCTGCCCCCCATCTCACAAACTATCCGAGTGAGACGGACAAGGCATGCAGGACACTGCTGGAGAAGCAAGGATGAACTCACAAGCGACGTTCTCCTGTGGAAGCCAATACATGGTAATGCAAGTGCGGGGCGCCCAGCAAGGACCTACATTGACCAGCTATGTGAAGATGCTGGCTGCTCCGCATCGGAGCTCCTAGGTGTAATGAATGATAGGGAAGGTTGGCGAAAGATTGTCATGGATACCCGTGCTGCATGCGCGACATGATGATGATGATGATGAAACTAATAATAGATTAGACACAAAACATTTTTATTTAATAGCACAAATATTCTAGCTTCATAAAATATATCTTAATCTAAATACGAATTATTTAAAACAACGGTGAAATTTTTCTCAACCCATGCAACTATTATAGAATAAACCAATATTGAGGAAGATTAAGATATGATAATATAATTTGCATTCATAAAACAAATATCAACAAATTGGCCTAGAATCAAATTTCTTAAAGTTCTGTTATTAGTCTTTTTACTGCTAAATAAATAAAGATAAGTAACAAATTGAATATTCTCTAAGTGTGCTAATTCCATCATTTTGGCTAGGGGTAGTAATACTGATCTGTAAACAATTATAGCTTCAAGTAACTATTTTTGATACTAATTCTTTGTATGGCTTCAAGTATTCCTATCTTATAGGAATGATGTCTATATAATTATGAGGCTTCAGAAAAACTATTTTTATCTGATAATAATAAAGATTTTGATTGTATAGAGTTATATGGTTTCAAGTATGCCTATGTAATATTAATAGATTTCAGGATTCCATTATTCTTCCTAGGGGTAGTATATATATATATATATATATATATATATATATATATATATATATATATATATATAGAGAGAGAGAGAGAGAGAGAGAGGGGGAGGGAGATAATTGCGTGCGTGCGTGCGTGCGTGTGTGTGTGTGTGTGTGTGAGAGAGAGAGAGAGAGAGAGAGAGAGAGAGAGAGAGAGAGAGAGAGAGAGAGAGAGAGAGAGAGAGAGCGTAGTCGATGATTGAAATCCAGCAAGAATAAATGAATATCTAAATTTAAATAATCCGGGATTCACAGCTCAACAAACATACACATACACACCATCTCACACACACATGCGCTTACACACCCTCTCACACATACACGCATGCGCACCATCTCACACACACATACACACCATCTCACACACATATACACATACACACAATCTCTCACATACACACATGCACGCACACGCATACACACCATATCGCACATACACACATGTACACCATACCTCTCACACACATACACACCATCTCACACACATATGCGCATGCGCAACGTCTTTGTTGAAATCTCTCTGAATGTCCTCAGTAAACAGAGCTAAATTTAATATTATGAAAAAATTTACAAACATAAATATATATATATATTATATATATTATTAACCTCCTCACATTATATATATATTAACCTCCTCACATTTCTACCATATATATATATATATGTCTGTGGATGACACACACACACACACACACACACACCACACACATATATATATATATATATATATAATATAATATATATATATATGTGTGTGTGTGTGTGTGTGTCATCCACAGACACAGTTTACGTCTCATCAGTGCGACTCTTGTTTACTAGCCACTTCTAGCCGGGAGCAAAACCCGACATAATTTTCGTCTGTCTAGTCCTTACCCTTTCGGTCATCGGCAGATATCAAGTAAGAGGCGAACAATTCATTGATACATACTTGCATAGATCTGTTTTTACAATCACCAGAGATTCTGTAAACAACAGACGAGTAAATGGTGAAAGTTCAATTAATGTCTCCTCTACAGTACTCTACCGGGATTTTGGGAGCAGATTTTTTTTTCTAACGCATAAAAATTCTCTGTATTTACACCGTTTTATTTATAAACGAGTAATGTCCGACCGACAACAAAACAAAAGTGTCTCGAAGATTTCTTATTTTCTGTGATACTTTTATTTTTTTCACTCAGACTAACGAAAGCCCCGATGAAGATCTTATGAAACAGATCGAAACACTGCAGCGTAGGCAAAATAAACATTATTCGTTTATAAATTGTTTTTTGTTCAATTTTTTCATAATATTACATATTGTCGGATTCACTTCCACTTTTTCCTCTGAGATAAATATACGATTAAAAATAAATGATCGAAAACCAAACTTTCTTGTCATCATAGCTAACAACCCTTCAGCATCTTTTGGATCTTGAAGACCTAAATAGGTCCAAAAGATCCCAAAGATCTGTTTACTACGCTTAGAAGAAACTTATATTGGTCTCTTTTTCGACCATTCGGTTTCTAACATAGTGTAGGAATAGCTATGTACAGACTATAATGAATAATATACAGATACACAAATCAAAGTAACAAGGGAAAAGCACATGTAACCTTAATCAAGTTTATTAACATGTAAAACACAACTAGACACAACAATATAACAAGTACTTGAAGGGCAGTTACTTATCTTCCTCGCTGAGGGGGTGCTCAGGTGGTGTATGCCACTATGCTCCCTCATTGAGGGGTTTTCTTCTGTCAGGATAGACTGAGTGGCGAGAGAGCCGATTCTACGAGGCTTACTCGTCAGGACCGAAACCAGTTAAGAGAAAGATCTTACCACCTGATAAGGGATGTTAATCTCCCTACTTCCTGTCCTCTGGGCACAGGAGAGTTCTAGCCCCTACAATAGTATATATATATATATATATATATATATATATATATATATTCGTCAGAGAGACTCTGATGAATATACTACAAAATTCCCATCTATATATATATATATATATATATATATATATATATATATATATATATAATATATATATATATATATGAAGTAATTGGTAATTTGCTTGAAGCATTGTTAAGTATGTTATAAAATAATCAAATTCGAAGGCAATACAATGCGTATAAAAAATAAAGACAAAAAGATGTTTTATATGTCTTATCGA
>CM042161.1:51064614-51067114 GCA_023376005.1 Doryteuthis pealeii
ACTCCCTCGCTGTTTGGCTGACACCGACTTTAGGCCACTCCGATGACTTTACTCTACTTTTATTATTAGATAACCTTAAGAAACAAATCTTCGTGGCTGAGCAGTCCATGACATGCAACACTCCTTTTGGTCCATTAGTTGGGCAAGACAGGAGGTGGGAGAGCACCTCCTCTCCGATTAATTGGCTTGTATGGTAAGTGTTGAGTATCTGGCCGCCATCCTTGGTTCCAGATGTAGTAAATAAGTAAGCAAGCCAATAAGTATCCGGTGTTATAGTATTCTTTGTAAGTCCGACGTCCAAGATGATCCAAATAGCAATGAGCCAAGGTTAAGAATCAGACCAGTATAAATACAACAGCAGCAGCAGCAGCACTGCCAGTGATTGGACAATAGATTGCCTTCGGTGGTCACGTGGTTGTCAACGAGTCTATATTTAGAAGTAGGCATCTGGCACACGCCTTATATCCACAAAAAATCCAACCCTATCACCTATATGATTGTCCCGGCCCTATTGAGCTGATAACAAGCCTCCAACCCATTTTTATGATATAGAATTTAACTCAAAGATGGGACCCTAACAGGTACAACCACACCGCATCAGAGTGAACCGGGGAGCAATATTGATGAAAGGATGATCCACATTCCCCAAACCTCCAGAAGTGGAACTTCACCATCAGATAGATTTTGACCCTCATCCACCATCTTCTAGTACCCATATGATAAAAAGGGGGTTCTTACCTCTCTGCAGAGGTGCAGTCGGTGTATTCTAAAGTCTCAAACGATAGGGATTTATGAAAGAGGGGAGGAGGAGCTCGCAAAGTAGTTTAAACTTGCGGGAAAAAGACGCTTTGATTTGAATTCAGAGTTTTCATCTTCTATACCGATTGCTAAACCAAGGTTAAATAGCCCAGTCTGACTTACTATTTACCCATATCTGGAGGGAGAATTGTTGGATTCGTATCTTTTCCAAGGGTATTAGCGCTATATGAAATAGAAACTGTAGCGTACAAGATTTGAACTCGTCTCGCCGTGTCCATTTTCTATGACGGTAACCATTACAGTCCACAAAAGCTGACTTTTCCTTTTACAGATGTGTATATTATTGAATGAATAGGCTGACGTGATTTATATGTAATCAATGGGGAAAAGATATATATATATATTATATATATATATATATATATAAGAGAGAGAGAGAGAGAGAGAGGAGAGGAGGCACGATTGATGAGGAGATGTAAATATACTGGAGAGGTGAAGAAAGAGGGGGAAGAGATAAGGATGCTGTTTTCGGAGGTGTAAAAATAGGGAAATTATATTGTTTAATAATCAGCTTCATTATATTCGTCCATCCACTTGATATAAATAAAATATATTTAATTTCAGAACGTCATTAAAATTGATTATCTATTCTTTAAGTTTACGGTAATTCGGAAGTATATATATATATATATATATATATATATATATATATATATATATATATATATATATATATACTTAGAGAAACTTGCAGATACACATTGATATCAAATTTGCAAATCTAAACAGGATACACCTGTCGATCACAAGTGTGAACTTCTATGCATAAATATTTGCCAATCCCTTCACACGATTAGGATGTGACACACGGTCAACTTCTTAAAGTTGGAGTTATAAGAAATAACCAAATTGTGTAACTGTAGATTCGGAGAAGACCTTAGAACGTCCAGACCGAATGAGATCAGCTAGAATACTTTGTAGAGTCCTGTATAACAGAAGAGACTTGCTGTCTATCGGACTTTGGAAAAGACCGCCATTTATTAATGGTGTGAAAAAATGACAGTCCCAGCAAATTTAAAACACAGAGAATTGCACTTTGCGGCACTGTTCATTATACTTAGGAGAGTAATATCAATATGAATGGAAAAGTAACACCCAAAAATTGCAAACACCTAAATTGTATATAATTACTATTTATCTAGTCTCGGGTAAAGATATGTTTGCTTAAGAGCTATTGAAATATAGTTCAATGTAAAAAATGTAATCATATGAACACTGTAGAATAATCACAATAAGTTCCAATTACCGTCAAATTGGTAAGACAAGGCAACAATATGTTTTAATTCAGAGTTATTCTTCTTCTAAACTGGTTAACGTACTCGGTTAAAGAGACCCGTCTGCCCTAATATTTACCTATATCTAGAGGGAGAATAGTTGGATGCATACCTTTCCGAGTTATATATGAAATGCAAACAACCTCGTCCAGCTTTTGAAACCATCTCCCTTTTCAACAAAGATAAACATTACACCACGCGCCTCCTCTCATTGAAGATCTATATATATAAAGCTGCTCGTTCCTTCGGGGAAATTTTTGTAACCTTTTCTCTTCTTAGCCGGTCATCTACAGCAGAGATCCCAAACCGCATCATATCCCCTTTACTCCACTGAGATATTTGTTTTGTTTTACCTCCAGGGACCTCCGTTTCTAAAAATTTCTGATTTTATTATTCAGACTCTTATC
>CM042161.1:51072114-51077114 GCA_023376005.1 Doryteuthis pealeii
CTTCGATAATGCATCTAATAGTAGAGCGTATAGTTTCGAAAATCCCTAATTCAGACAGTCAGGCAAGAACTAATGATAGAACCATTATTTTTACCTCTTGGACATCTAAGTCTGCGATTTCGTAAGAAGACAGTAGTTACTCTGTAGTATAATTATGCTTCTATTAATTTGTCCAGAGAAAATGTTGACATCTAATAATTAAAGCTAAAATCTCTGTTGAACGTTGAGTAACATTTAACACGTAATATTAGATTGATTTGATGCTGCAAAGGTTCTCATCGCTATCTTGCACAATGATATATATATATATATATATATATATATATATATATATATATTTACCAACTCCTCCACACGAGCAGGATACAACGCAAGGTCAATTTCTTAAGCGGAGTTTAACAGGTTTGAATTCAGAATTTTCCTTCTCCTAGACTGGTTACCTAGCCATGGTTAAAGAACCCAGTCTGCCCTGCTATTTACCCATAGCTGGAGGGAGAGTAGGATTCATACCTTTCCCAAGGGTATTAGCGCTAAGTGAAATGCAGTTACCACGTCCAGGATTTGAACTCGGGGCGACGAGTCCATTTCCCATGACTTTAACCATTACACCACGGGCTTCCTACAATATATATATAGATATATAGATATAGGCTGAAATGTACATACAGAGATCGACTTTTTCTCCATTTGTTTACGCTTTACATTTAAACCGATATGCACGCCTAATTCATTTAATTAATTAATTAATTAACAAATTAGGTATGACTTTAATTAAGCACATAATCCCCCCAAAAATATATAGATAAATAAAAAAAAAAAAAAATAAATAAAATTTTTAGCTTTTTTTTATTATCATTGGAACAATTATTGCCACCGTTCGGTTTTTTGTATCATTTTCAAAACAATTTCGTTTGCCTGACGACTGCCACAGTGCAAGAAACCGAACGGTGGCAATAATTTTTCCAATGATAATAAAAAAATTCTAAACCTTTTATTTATCCATTTATTTATCTATTAACGCTCTATCACAAATATTGAGCACTCTTCTAATAACACTGTACGTTGAATTACTACCGCTTTTTCAAGTATAAAAGTGTCAACCGTACACATTGACCCCCCCCCACACACACATATATATATATCCCTTATGGCAAGCCCCCACCCCTTTTTATCATATGGGTGCTAGAAGGCGGTGGCTGCGGGTCTACATGTCCTGGGAATGACGTTAAACTCTATCTGATGGTGAGGTTCCAGTTCTGGAGGTTTGGGGAATGTGGAGCACCCCTTTACCACCATTGCTCCCTGGTCCACTCTGACCCGGAGTGGTAGTACCTGTTAGGGTTAAATAGAAAAATGTATTTTAAAAAATGGTATTATCTATTAAGAATTGATTTATTTCAAACTTTATTGGCATTAAATGACCCACTGATGTTGATATGCCGTAAAACAAAACAAACCAAACCAAAATATATATATATATATATATATATATATATATATATATATATATATATATATATATATATATATTTGGTTTGGTTTGTTTTTGTTTACGGCATTACTGAATTAAAAACAAATTTTAAATCATATATTCACAGAACCTTAACCTTTCTTTGCACAAGTCAATAATATTACTTATGTGATTAAAAATTCCCTTTTTGCAAATATCACTCCCCAAAAATATTCTCTGGTCATGACAGTCATACAATCATCACTATTTTCTCTTGGTGTGGAGCGACTCTCAAATAATTTTTTTTTTAAATTCTTTTTTCGAACACTTCAAAATTCTCTATATCTTGACCGTTTTAACTTCAAATATCAAACATTTCACCCTGGTGAAGGTCGTTTTTCTTTGTATGTTTAAATATTTGATAATTTTCTATTTAGAAGATTACTAGAACTAAAGTTGTTGCTAGGGGCTGTCCATTTTTCAGTCTCATGTCTTCCAAATTGTGTGTGTGTGGGTGTGGGTGTGTGTGTGTGGGGGGGGGTTGTTTATGTGTGTGTAAGTGTGTGTGTGTGCGTTTATGTTCATTTGCTTTTTTTTGTTAATTATTATTCCAGATTTGGCTCGCCCTCTAAGCATGTTTTTTTGTTTACTAACAGGACCATCTAATCTCTTTTTTTTATCAATATGTATCTGAGATTAACATTCCAGATATCGTTTGAAATGAACAGCCACTAGCAACAACTTCAGTTCTAGTAATCTTCTGTCGATGTGATTTTTATCCCAACATATTAAGAATTGAGAATAAATCACAGGTTAACAAACAACACCACAGTTACCTTCTTTTTTCTTTACACTTGCATTGGGATAGCCTTCAAAACCAACCAACACACCAATATAAACACAATGCCTCAAGCAAATTACAAAGTCCTTTTATATATATAATATATATAATATATTATATATATATATATATGTGTGTGTGTGTGTGTGTGTGTGTGTGGTTGTGAGAATGGGAAATGAATCCGACAATATTTTTCAAAAAATGAAAATAACACTCTGATGAAGGTCGGCAAAATCTGTGTACGGAACATTTTATGCATTTTTCCTATTATTATTATCATCATCATCATTTCAACTCCATCTGATTATTTTAATAATAATAATAACGTAAATCCGTATATATTTTGATAAACAGACCGAAACACATGTGTAAGTGATATCGATTAAAAGTGATATCGATAAAATTCATTTTTATCCACCTATATTTCTTTTCTTTACTCATTTTTTCCTCATATATATATATATATATATATATAGTGTGTTTTGTGTGTGTATGTGTGCCTCAGAGAGAGAGAGAGAGAGAGAGAGAGAGAGAGAGAGAGAGAGAGAGAGAGAGAGAGAGATTGTGTGATGCAAAAGCTGATAATGGGTGTGGGTAAAGATATACATTGCATACACTAATACACAAAAACGCACGTACGTACATCCCAGGAATGAGTGACTCATATACCGACACATATGCAAACACATAGAGAAAAATCACAAATCGCAGTATACTTGTTTTGAACCTAACATAAAACTAATTACCTATAAGTATGGAGGGAATGCTGCTCTACGCTATGTCCTACTGAGATTGTCATAACTGACACACTGTTTAGGGTTAGAAAGAATGACATTTACCAAAATAAATAAAGGAACTATTATTAGCATCTTACCTGGCATTGCCAATCTGTTGACGGCACCCTTCCTTTTAAATTCCATAGTCACACACACACACACACACACACACACACACACACACATATATATATATATATATATATATATATATATATATATATATATATATATATATATATATTATATATATATATATGCTTTTTGTGTCTACAGGAAAAGTTAGAAATAATTAGATTCCCAAATAAAAATGACTTAATTAACAAAAAGGATGAGTTCCTAGGAAAATGTATGCATAGATTACGCAATGCATTAGAATACCAATAAGATATAATTGATCAATAAGAGCATAATACAGTAAAATTATCATATAACAGTAACAAAGAAAAACTACTAGAAGAAATAAAGAAATAAATTAAAAAAAAACTTAGCCATACTCCAGACTAACTGACCCCACAAAGGTCAATAGAGTAAGTTGAAGATAGTGGTAAGGGGTAATAAAAGTATAATATTACAGTGCACTACTACCCACGTAGGTCAAAATAGGAGGAGTTTAACCCAACTACAAACTAGCAACCTACTAAGTTTAAATTCAGGAAGAATTAAAAAGATATCAGTCTAGCTATATAAAGTAACCGAAAAAAATTCCACTCAATCCCCCTGATGAAGGTGTTGGAGTAACACCGAAACCGCGGTCGGGAAATAACTTATTCTACGACTATTAATGCTCTATATTCATAATTTATTGAGCCCTATTGGATTAACTACTTACGCTATGTTTACATAGTAGTACCCATAAATATATATATATATATATATATATATATATATATATATATATATATATATATATGTGTGTGTGTGTGTGTGTGTGTGTGTGTGTGTCTCACCAAGTATTGCGGAATTTTAGTGAAATCTTAGAAATGTCTTTCAAGTTTTCCCAGTTATTTATTGCTTTTCCGAACCCGCATTTTATATCCTATTTACAAAACACACGGAAAATTCGGAAGCCCGGGGATATGATTTGACGTGAATTCATAATAAGTAATTGAACGTTCTTCTTGCCTTACTTGTTCGACAAAGAAAATGCCACTCAGTAATGTTCGAAATGGATATCTATACATATATAAAGGGCAGTTGTGTGTATATGTATACACACGAAGGAAACTTCGAAAACAAAACAACTGACGACAAAGTAAATATATATACACATTAAATGTATAGGAAGCGCCTGGTGTAATGGTTAAAGTCATGGGAAATGGACTCGTCGCCCTGAGTTCAAATCCTGGACGTGGTAATTGCATTTCAGTTAGTGCTAATACTCTTGGGAAAGGTATGAATCCTACTCTCCCTCTAGCTATGGATAAATAGTAGGGCAGACTGGGCTCTTTAACCTTGGTTAGGCAACCGGTCTAGGAGAAGGAAAACTCTTAATTCAAACCTGTTGAACTCCGCTTAAGAAATTGACCTTGTGTCGCAACCTGCTCGTGCGGAGGGGTTGGTAAATATATATACACATCAAATATCACCAGGGCTTGGTTTTCGCGCAAAAATAATAGAGATTTCATTTATATTCGTGAATATAATTAAAAAAATAAAATTTAAAACAGTATTTAACAGTATGGATTTTTTTTTCATTTAATATTTTAGATAGTAGACATTAACATTTCTTTTCAGAGTGAGCTGGATCAATGCAAATCTATTTTTTCATGTAGGGATTTAAATTGAGCATCACACGAGGATTCAACTCACGAATCAGTAATAATGGATCTACGGGACTAACTTAAAAAAATCTCCCGCTACCCAGGCGACGCCGAGTAGCCGCTGCTAGTATTACATATAAAGTTACACATTTACATTAACTACCAATATC
>CM042161.1:51081833-51099333 GCA_023376005.1 Doryteuthis pealeii
CCCCCGGAGGATAACACACACCACAACACCCAACACACCCACACACACACACGCACATACACACACACATATATATATATATATATATATATAGAGAGTAATACACACGCGTGGTGTTATGATATGGCTTTTTTTAGCCGACAATAAGAAAGTCCGTTAGTGTAGCAGGTTACGATACTCGCCTGTCAGTTTAACATCGTTTTCGAATCACGCACAAGGCGGTCTTTCTGTCTATGGCTCTGCTGATGAGGCCTAATAGGCCGATATGTACATATTGATTGATTTTCTCGATTTCGTTTTAGCCTTACATTAAATAGGTATGCGCGCTATTAATTATTTACTTTCAAAATTAGGTACGCCTTCAAATTTAAGGCATATATTCTCCATATATATATATAATATTATGAAAATAGATGGATTAATCGCGAGCAGTATGAATTTAACATAACAAACATCATATGTTTTTTCAAATGTTAAATTTGATATATATATATATTATATATATTATATATATATAATTATATATATATTATATATAATATTATATATATATATATATA
This sequence comes from Doryteuthis pealeii, assembly GCA_023376005.1. Lineage (NCBI taxonomy): Eukaryota > Metazoa > Mollusca > Cephalopoda > Myopsida > Loliginidae > Doryteuthis > Doryteuthis pealeii. The sequence continues at coordinate 51,082,394 of CM042161.1, forward strand.
TATATTATTCTGCGTCGCGTTCATAATAATAATAATAATAATTATATATATTAAAAAGAGAAATAAAGGAAAGAAAGTATAGATGGGAAAAATAGGATTATTTTATTTAATTATTAATAAACACGTGTGTTAGCGCAATGAAGATGGTAACATGGAATTGATTGAATTTCATTTTTTCAAAATGCAACATTTATGAAAAAATCCTCTAAAATTTTGTAATTTCATAGAATTTTATGTTTGGTGCAAAGAATAATATATATATATATATATATTATATTATATATAACTTAATTTATAATGGAGAGTGTGTGTTTGTCTGTTGTAACCGAAACTATATTATACTCAATTCACAGTTCCTTAGTTATTTACATCACATTCTCCATGATTTTTACATTTATTTAAACTCATGAATAAAAATTGTTTTACATTATTAAGACTGTTGACCATAATCTACATATAATAAACGCAATTGTATTTATATATAACAACAAAATAGTGGTTTACAGTGTGGAATGGAGGCTAATTTGGCATATTGATCTAAAAAATGATTTTTAATGAATATATGCTTAGTATTCTTGATTTCTAATTGTTTGGTTTTATAGTAATGAATATGAGCAAAATTCGGGGATAATCTTAAAGAAATCCATTAACAAGAGAAATAACTGTAATATTATTCTTTAGCTTCCTATTTTATCTAAATAGTTAAATTAAGAAAATTACAATGAAAAGACGGGAGTCGGGAAATGATGGAAGAGTTTAGTTTCAAAGTTGTTTCTATTTTTCAATCATACCCCCTCTGATCCATTATTTTTTATCTGAATTCTTATTCAGTTTCATTAGCTTTCTAATTTAAACATGATTTTTATTATATTAAAAATTAAAATACTTGCACCCGGAGGGTGCATATATTTGCTAGTATATATATTATGTCAATAGTATTGATTATTAAATACTGTTCATAAGTTCCTTATATATTTTATCTATATTAAACATGGGTCATTGGTTCATTGGTTATATAATGGACACAGTGAGCTGGGCTCAAATCCGGAATGAGGCTTGTTTGCATTTGAAACATAGCGCAGAACATTGGAACAGTACTGAATCTAAACTATCTCCTTCCTTCTATGGGTAAGTAGTCGGAAGACTGGCTCTTTTAATTTGGTTAGCTGCCAGTCAAGGACACAAGGAAACTCTGAATTCAATCCTGCAAATTCGTCTTCAGAAATTACCTTGTGTCACTTCTTAACTGTGAGGAAGAAAATTTTTGGGGTTAAAAAATTATATTATTTAATATATATATATATAATATATATATATATAATATATATATATATATATAAAAAGGAAGAACTCAAATACAGTAATCCATATAAATTTATTTCGACGAAAATTGGGGCCCATATAAATCTAAGTTGATTTAAACGGCGGCTCCCCAAATTTTCGTCTCATCAGATGGGTTCAATTCAACTTATGGACAAGCATATATATATATATATATAATATATATATAATATATATATATATATCATATATATATAAATCAATAGAAATTCATCCCTAACTCTACCCCTCTAACGTCCACTTTCTCTTCTATAAAACACTTGCATGATGCTTTAATGATCAAATAAACAACTGATGAAGCCGAGCTCAATGCACGGCGAAATATATCTCCTACATATACTTGTCTGAGTTTTGTTCCTTTGTCCACATTTCTCTCTCTAATCCTTACTACAATAATAATATTTATAAAGCAGCTATGTTTTCTTCTAAATATATATTTATAATTTTTATCTTATGTCCAGACCTTTCCTTTAACACCGTGTTTACAAATTCTCTACAACACTTACACATATCTTATCATAATGGAAATACAATATCTGGAACCTTGATGTTATAGTCAGGAGCCTTCACGGAACTTTGAACCAAACCCTTTATTTAATCCATTGTAGTAGACTGCTCTCTGTCTCTGTCTTCTGTCTGTCTGTCTGTTCTGTCTGTCTCTCTCTGTCTGTCTGTTTGTCTGTATGTCTGTCTCTCTTTCTCTCTCTGTTAACATGATGGGTACAAATTTATGCTACGTTAAGTATTCTATGTAATTTTTTGCCAGTAGTCAGGATTAAACTTGCAACTTATTAAATAAGTTAATATTCTTTGAAATATACAAAACGAATTGAAAGAACAAAAACTGAATGGAAAAAAAAAGAATTACTCTCGTCCACGATTTATTATATATATATTATTGGAAAAGGATTTTACTTTCAAAAGCCCCAATGAGAATTAATTCCAAACTTCATGTGATGCTTCAGTTTTTAGTTTTTGAGTTCGATTTTCATAAAGAATTTTGTACATCGAGCCTGATGCCAAATAAAACAAAGCTTAGTAAAGGACAACACTATACAATGGTAATTGGGCAGACAATTTTTGTTCGACATCAAGAACAAACGGAATGATTAGAATGCGAGTGCTCAGATACTGTCCAGTAGAACAAGATAAAAGCTCAATCGGCCTTATTACTGAAAGTTTTAGGTATTGGAAAAAATAAAATCGTCAGATAAAACACGCAAATAAGAAAAGAAACACACTCTCTCTCCCGCTGTGTTTCTCTGGCTCTTTGTCTCCATTTATATATATATTCATATATGTATATATATATAATGTGTGTGTGGTGTGTGTGTGTGTGGTGTGTGTGTGTGTGGTGTGTTTGCCTGTATGTGTATAAGACTATTTATTTATCTGATATATGTATTTATCTATGTGTACACACACACACACACACACACACACACACACCACATATATATATATATATATATATATATAATATATATATATATTTGTATACATTACTATACAGTATATATGATATATATATCATAGCAATCAAACTATTTGCCGGGCTTTTTGATTTACCAATATGTTTAGTATATTATACACACACACACACACACACACACACACACACACACACACACACACACACACACATACATATATACTATATACATATATATATATAAGTTATATGATATACATATATATATATATATATATAAAAGTATATATGCAAATATATATATATATAATATATATATATATATAAGTATATATGCAAATATATATATACATATATGTAATGTGTATGTATGAAGAGAGAGAGAGAGAGAGAGAGAGAGAGAGAGAGAGAGAGAGAGAGAGAGAGAGAGAGAGAGAGTAAAATACAATTTTCTATTAGGAATTTCTGTTATTCGTTCAACTGAAATGTCTCAAGTATACATAATAATATAATTAGGTTTCAAGTAAATAACTACAACGATATCTGACAGTAGGTTGATAAGCAAAACATAAAACATACCTCTACATCTAGAAATAATTACATTGATTTATTCATTGATAGTTTGATATTTAAGGGCACGTCAACCTGTCATGAATATTTTTTACCACCAGAGGTTAAGGAATTGTAAAAGTAATTACAGTGGTACTTTGATGAATGTGTGGCCCAGTTTACGAATTTTCTGAGATACAAGCTCTAGATTTTTTGGCCTATGTTGAGATCTAAAATTTGAGGTAGGAGCGAGCTTCAGATACGCTAATGTTCATTTAAATCATTTAAGTCTCCAAATTTAGTAGGTGGAAGAAAAATATTATTCATAAAAAAATAAAAATTAAAACATTGCTGTCCATAATTTATCACATTCTATTTTATTTTGTTTTTTCACCATGCTTTTTCTAATATTTTAGTTGGGGTGCACTATTGTCGGTATTGGCCAGATAGCGAGGGAGTCTATCCCTTTTCACTAGCGCTAAACCAGGGAGATTGTTTTTGCGTCTGAGTTGAGTGCCACACGTACCATCAGCTCCTCATTTTATCGCTGAGATCCCTGTGCTACTCATGCACTAAGGGGGCGAGGGCCGGTATTGAACCTGAAACCTAGGCGAACGCTCTACCGACTGAGCTAAATCGGCCCTCTATTTTTCTTTTACAAACAAACGTAAAAAATGAAGATATTTTGGGCCGGAACGGATTAGTGTTATTTCAGTTTATTTCAGTGGGTAAAGTTGATTTGAGTTACGAGCTGAACATTAAACCCGTCAAGGTAACACTTTATCTCTATTAAATAATAATTATTTTGCACACATTTATGTGTTTTCAAATAGGTATTTACCCAACACCTCCATTATGGGTAGGATGTGAAACAAGGTCATTTACGTAACTGGAGTAAAGATGGTTTGAATTCAGAGTTGTCCTTCTCCTAGACTGGTTCCTTAACCAATCTGTCCAACTGTTTATCAATAGGTAAAGGAAGAACACATGTATTCACACCTTTCCCAAAGGCATGAACTCAAAGTAACGCGAACAGCCTCGTAAAGGTTTGAAATCGAATACTCCATTCCGTTTCAGATGACGATAACCGTTACACGGAGCATGAATTTAGTGTTACATAATCTATGCGGTTGCATAAGATTATTGTCAATCCCCTGTATTTCTAAAGGGATGGCCCTTTTCATATCACGGGCGGGACTTTCCATGGAATATTACAGACAGCCCGCGAAATACGTGAAGTCACGTGGGACCTGGTTGGGTCCTCAGTTTCAGTTTGACGTCGGGCAGAGAAGATGTACTGCCTTAACTGGAACTCACTGCATACTCGCGCTATGTTTAGTTACATGAAATGTTTAGTTAAGTAAATAAAAGCTTAAGAAAATAACACGGTCTTGTGATTAATGAATGTCTTGGTAACAAGACTGATCTCGAAGAAGAAATGAGTTAAATGCGACCGACCACCAAGACGAAGTCCAACGCTAGAAGAGACGTAGGATAGAAAAAGATGAACAGCAGAAGAATAGAACAAAGTAAAGAAGGGTATACAACATTAGTTATATTATCTCAAGTCACTAATATGGGCCGCCCACCAAGGACCTATATTGACCAACTATGCGAGGAGGCTGTTGCTGCGCGGAGGACCTCCCGAGGGCAATGAATGATAGGAAAAGTTGGCGAGAGATTGTCATAGATATCCGTGCTACTTGAGCGACATGATGAAGATGATGATGATGACATCTTCATTAACTATTGTATATACAAATCTATTAATAATGGAGATTGTCTTTTATTTCTGTCTGTAACAAAAAACTACGTCATAGCTCTACGTCACAGCTTACGTCACTATATTCTTATGCTATATACACCCAAAATTTGAGTAAGCAATTTTACAAATTGTTTTTTCACTCTCGCACCACTTTTTTTACAGTAACAAGAAGTTAACTAAAAAGTTTACAAATAAATAAATACCTACGATTTTGTTGAAAATTGATGTGGAAAATATTCAAAATAATTGTTTGATTATTACATGCACGCAACATTTTATTTGAGAGGGATGGCGGCTCAGTTTTCATTTCAAATTGTTTTATTTTTTTTACTCCTTTAATAAATATGAGGATTTGTCTTACTTATGATACAAACCCTCTGACATTGAATTTTTAACTCCCACCCTCTCAGGCAATGTCTTTCAAAAATTAATTTTTACGACCCCCGGAGGGTGTTTTCTGTTGCTAGTAATAATAATGGAGATTCGCTACCGGTTTTTGACTGTAACAAAAATTACGTCACTGCTTACGTCACATTACCCAAAATCGTCATAACATAGAATAAATACACTCAAAATTTGAACATGCAACATTAGACAGTCCTCATTGTTTTTTCAAACAAGTTTTAATAACTACATTACTGGTATTATATATCTATATATAGTTTGTTTTATTTTAATACATATTTAAAGTTTACATTTCAAATTGTTTTATTTTTTTAATCCTTTAATGAATTTGATGATTTTATTTACTTGGGGTACAAACTCGCTAACATTGAATTTTTTACTCCCACCCCTCAGGCAATATATTTCAAAAATCTATTTTTACATCGCCCGGGGGGTGTTTATTTATTTTGTACGAGTACAAATAATTTACGGCATATGACATTAAGAATTTGAATTGAATACATATCATTTTAAAAACATATCTGTTTGGCCCACAAATGGCACCCTAATAAATAGTTTAACTCCGGATTAGGGTGGACCTGGGAGTAATGGTAAATATGGCGTACTCAACTCTCCCCATATCTACAGAACTGGATCATGAGATGCAGGTTAGTGTTATATCCAGCGCTGAACCTGCGGATACAGTCAGCATATTCTAAGCCCTACCGACAGGGCATGAAATAATTAGAGGAAAAACAAAAATAATTACAAGGTAAAATAGGATGTCTAAAATAAAACGTGACATTTGAGATCGCATTCAAAAATTTCACTTTTAGAGAAAAAAAAAGAAAGAAAGGAAAAAGAAAGAAAAGACAAAGAAAGAAAGAAAGAAATAATGAAAGAAAGAATGAGGAAGAAAAAAAAACAGGAAAAAAAAAAAAAGAAAAGAGAGAAAAAAGACAAAGAAAGAAGAAAGAAAGAATGAAAGAAAGAATGTGGAGAAAAAACAGGAAAAAAAGAAAAAGAAAAAGAAAAAGAAAGAAAAAAGACAAAGAAAGAAAGAAAGAAAGAAAGAAATAATGAAAGAAAGAATGAGAAAAAAAACAGGAAAGTAAACAAAAAAAAATGAAATTAAAAAAATGTTATAGTTTTATTTTCAGCATTCATATTCTATCTCTCTCTCTCTCTCTCTCTCTCTCTCTCTCTCTCTCTCTCTCTGAGTGTCTCTCTCAGTCTTTCTTTTTTTCTCTCTCTCACTTTTTTACTCTGTCACTCTTATTCTCTCTGTATGAGTGTTTTTCTCCCTGACACATTCTATCTCTCTCTTACTCTCTCTCTCTCTCACTCTCTCCCTCTCTATCTATCTATCTATCTATCTCTCCCTCTCTTTCTCTCTCTCTCTATATATATTTCTCTTTCTCTTTCTTTCTCTTTCTCTCTGTGATTGTCATTCTCTGTAAATTTGTCTGTATGTGTACGTGTATGCGTATTTACATTTTTTTGTAAATGTTCCCCTCCCATAGAGAAAAAAAAAAGTCAACCATTCCGTAAGCGAAACCGTGACATTTAGATAGAAGTGTCATTTGATCCCCGCCCAAATGAAAACTGATTACGCACAAAGGCATTAAGTCAACTTGCTCACAGTAAGAAATCAACGGGAGACGAAAAAGAAGTAAGGAGAGTCACCTATACCACTTTTTATATTTTCGCTGCTCTCTTGTTTTATTTCGTTTTAGTTTGTTTTTTGTGCTTTGTTTTTTACTGAACGTTATTTTCTTGCACATTTACCCACTTTCTCATCAGTCTATTCTCTGAGACAAGAAGCACTTGCCTTAAAGCTATGGTTAACAAGCTGGTTCCGATATAACCCTGCCTGAGCGATGACATCTAACCTGAACCGGGTTTTTTTTTTACAGTTATGACTCAATTTCGGACGAAGCCAAAGAGAAATGCCGCTTGCCTAAGGGCAATGTCTCTCAGACAAAGCTATACTAAGTAAAGGCCTGGAAGCCATACAACTAGAATCTGTAACATGAAACGAAGTGGTAGTCTAAAAAGACTTATCAGCGTTATTCAATTAATTAGCGATTATACATTATGCTAATAATATATTATTAATTATTGATTTAAAAGCAGAAGAAATCTACCTGTTTTAATCACCGAAAAAGTAATTTCAACTTTTACAAAAGTAGTTATCGACAAACCATAAACATACGACGGTGAATCAAAAAGTAATGCCATTTTGTTTAGGACAGGTATAATTACCAACACAGGAACATGTATCATACATAAAAATGAAGCTAATCCTCTGTGGATCCCATACCTACTTCTCCACATAGTCACAGTTTCTCTTAATAGCAATGAACCACGCTCGAATGAGAGCATGTACCTCTGTCCCGTAAAATTATGTTGACTGTTCTTTGAGCCACTTCTTCACTATCAATTTCACTTCTTCACTTCTTCTCTACATCTTTCACTTCCTCGGCCACATTAAAGAGGGTTTGAAAGGCAAACATTATTCTAGTGATAAGAAAGTGATATCACTCTCAGCCTCATATTCCAGTTTTTTTCTAGCAAGGTCCCAGTATTTGTCCATCTTTTCGTGTTCTTTCCTGTGATCTGTTGGGACTGAAAATATATTCGTTGATTAGTTCCCTTTTACTTGATCCATAATACTAGGTCGGTTTCTGGGTTGTGTAAGGTGATCCGTCTGGATATCAAAGTCCCAGGAGAATCTTACGCGTCTTATTCTCAAGAACGGATTCTGTTTCTGCATACATCATTTTATCATATGATAAAAATTTAGTTTCCTGAACATTTCCCAGTACATCACTATTCCATTATTATTATTATTATTTACTCCTTTTGAGTTTTCACATCAGTGTTAGCTGATGGTCTTTCACTGGAGTCTGAGTGACAGCAAGTTCTCAGACTCCATGACTTCTGAGTATTCTGGCAGATTGCAGCAGTGCAGTGTTCTGAATGGTTTCAATCCTTCCTCTGATTTCCAAACTTTCCAAACCCTTTTCTAATCCTTTTGGGACTGTTCCAAGTGCACCAACTACAATTGGTATCACTTTCATCCAGATCCAGATATTTGTCCATTTTTTCATTTTCCTTTAGCTTCACCCTGTGATCCACTGGCACTGCAAAATCCACGAGTTGATAAGTTCTTTCTTTTTGTTTATCAAACTAGGTCTGGTCTCTGCTGGGATAAGGTGATCCGTTTTTATTTCAAAGTCCCAGAGAATTTTATGCGTTTCGTTCTCAAGAACAGATTCTGGTTTATGCATATATCATTTTGTTGTATGGTCAAAATTTAATTTTTTGCATAATTCCCAGTGGATCACCTTCCCAACCCAGTCGTGTCTAGTTTTGTATTCTCGTTGTGCTAGTTTGCTACATTCGCAGAGTATATGGTTTACAGTCTCATCTCTATTCCCACAAAGTCTACATTTACTATTTTGTTGGGTCTTCACTTATAATTGCCGCACAAAATAATGCCATAAGGACAAACTATATCAAAGCAAACATTGATAAGACCCATTATTATTATTATTATTATTATTATTATTATTATTATTATTATTATTATCCTTTTGACTTTTTCACATCAGCGTTAGCTGATAATATTTCACTGGAGCCTGAGTGACAACAAGTCTCCTCGGATCTCCAGGATTCTTCTGAGTATTCTAGCCGATTGCAGTAGTGCAGTAGTCTTGATGGTCTCAATTCCTCTTCTGATTTCCAGATCCACTAGTCTCTTTTCAAAATTTATTGGGACCGTTCCAAATGCGCCAACTACAATTGCTATCACTTTCACTCTCATATTCCACAGCCTTTTCAATTCTCTGGCAAGGTCCAGGTATTTATCCATCTTTTCATTTTTCTTCAGCTTCACCCTGTGATCTGCTGGAACCGCAAAGTACACCAGTTGACACGTTCTCTTTTTTTCTTCTTTTCTTTTGTTAGTAAACACTAGGTCTGGTCTCCTGGCTGGGAAAGGGTGATCCGTGTTTATTTCAAAGTCCCAGAGAATTTTATGCGTCTCCTTCTCAAGAACATATTCTGGTTTATGCATATACCATTTTGTTGTATGGTCCTTATTATTATTATTATTATTATTATTATTATTATTATTATTATTATTATTATTAGTCGTAGTAGAAGTTTTGTTGTTGTTGTTTTCTTGGTTATTTGTTGTGTTACTGTTAATTCTTACACGTAAGAAAAGTTATAAAAATATAAAACTCGGATAATTATACTATATATTTGATTTTTTAAAAAATATTTATTTTATTTTAACTTAATGAAATGAATAAAAGAATATCATTATTAACTATCAAATATAAAGTTTCTATTAATCTTAAATGAATTTTGGAAACTTAATATACAATTCCTTACTGAAATTTTATATTGATATAATTTAGAAGAAGCTTAAAACACTTTATCGTTCTAATGATAATATATCATTCTATAAACGATTTTATCGCTATTTTTATTGTTACTATAATTATCAATAATAACAACGTTCGTAATTGGAGACGTCATTTGATTTGCGGCAGTAACCTTTGCAAACACAGATACAATTCTCATCATTTTAATTGCCATTAGAATTATTAGTTTTCTAACTGTCGATGTTATTGTCATCGTTGCTTTCAGCGCTGTCATTCAAGATATCATTATTTCGTCAGGAACCCAATCCAAATAGAATGAATACACATTACTGAAATATGATAGCCTGTCCCTCATAAAACGAGAGAAATATACCTGCCTTTCGTGGAAGAAGCCAACCACAGTCACCGTAAAAAGATCCAAACTTCCTTTTTGATCATTACTGGATAAACAAAAGGGGTGGAAATTGTTGGGTTATATGCAAAGGAAATACGTGCAATAAGAAGAGGCAACGAACGAGCCGACGAAACCAATCTGGGGAAGATAATTACAGAAAGAAGAATAGAAATCGCAAAACAATATAAAGCAAATGAAAAATGAAAAGACAAAGATAGAATTGGAGATTTGATTTACATATGTTGTGACTGTAAATCACACAGTAATAAAACAAGATTGAAAGAAATATACTCTATACAGACAAACTCACAGACAGAAAGACAGACAATATATATATATATATATATATATATATATATATATATATGTGTGTTGTGTGTGTGTGTGTGAGTGGTATGTAGAGAAAAATTGAAGTGAATCTGACGGTATGTAATATAATGAAGATTTGATCACACAGGTTCAAATAAAATGAGTGGTATTTATTCAGCCAAGCTGCAGTGTTTCAATTTGTTTAGTATACCTCTTCAGGGCTTTTGTTGATTAAGGAAAAATAAAATTTTATCACAGAATAATAGGAGACTGCGATAGTTTTTGTTGATCAGTTTGTTTAAAATTTCATTCGACCTGTGTTTTTTTTTCAAAATTTTCTCACTATACCACCACGCACACACACACACACACACACACACACACACACACACATTATATATATTATATATATATATATAATATATATATATATATATATATATATATATGTTATGTATATATAAATTGTTTTAAGTCTGTGTGAGTAAATATGTATTCAGTAAGAAAATTGGGTTTTATACATGAAGGGAGAGAGAAAAATATTATAAAAACTCATTGATAAAACTTTTATATTGGGAACAAATAATGCAATCTTGTGGCAAATAGAACGAATCGTGATCTCTTAAAAAAGAAAGAGATATAAAGAAAGTGCCAATTGAAAAAATAATGAGAGAGGAGGTGTTTCCAAGAAAGAGTGTGATAGAATCAGATGAAAAATAAAAGAAGAAAGAAAATAGTTGTTAAAGAAAGAAAAAGAAAAACCTTAATAAAAAGTATAAAACCAGACAAGAAAAAGACATAATGAAAGAAGCAATGATGAAGGATATGTTTAAAAAATGAAAAAGAAAGAAAGAAAAAAGAAGGGAAAGATAGTAAAAGAAAATAAAAAGGAAACACAAAAATAGGTTAAAACTAAAAGAATGAATGATGGAAAAAAAAGAAAAAAATGTAAAAGAAGAAAAAAAACAGAATTTGTAAAATAAGCAAAATGAAGATAAGAAAAGGAAGGACATTGTAAAATAACCAAAAAGTAAGAATGGACGAAAAAAGAAAGAAATAGTAAAAGAAAGAAAAAGAAAGAAAAAGAATGAAAGAAAAAGAAAGAAAACAATAAAAACAAAAGAATGAAAGAAAAACAAATAACTTGTAAAATGAAAAAAGTAATAATTAACGAAAAGAAGGAAGAAATACTAAAAGAAAGAAATGAAAAAAATAAATAAATAAAAGAAAGATGGACATAAAAAAGAATAACAAAAAATGGAATTATTATTATTATTTACTCCTTTTGAGTTTTCACATCAGTATTAGCTGATGTCTTTCACTGGAGTTGAGTGACAGCAAGTTCCTCAGGTCTCCAGGACTCTTCTGAGTATTCTGGCAGATTGTAGCAGTGCAGTGTTCTGAATGGTTCAATCCTTCCTCTGATATCCAAACTTTCCAAGCCCCTTTTCTAATCCTTTGGGACAGTTCCAAGTGCACCAACTACAATAGGTATCACTTTCACTTTCATATTCCATAACTTTTTTAGTTCTCTGGCAAGATCCAGATATTTGTCCATTTTTTCATTTTCCTTTAACTTCCACCCTGTGATCTGCTGGCACTGCAAAAATCCACAGTTGACAAAGTTCTTTCTTTTTTGTTAATCAACACTAGGTCTGGTCTTCTTGCTGGGATAAGGTGATCCGTTTTTATTTCAAAGTCCCAGAGAATTTTGTGCGTTTCGTTCTCAAAAACAGATTATTATTATTATTATTATTATTATTATTATTATTATTATTATTATTATTATTATAGGTTTAGTTGATTGGGTTTTAGGGCATGTCAACCCCTTGGGATATTTTATGCCGAATACTTCTATTGGTAATTAGGTATTCAAAAATGTATAGGGAGAAGAACAAGAATTATATGGATACTACAAACGACAAATTGGAGAGGTTGCACATGAAAAAAACCTGGACATGGTTAAGAAAAGGAAACCTCAAAAAAGAAACTGAATCACTAATAATTGCTGCACAGAATAATGCCATAAGGACAAACTATATCAAATCAAAAATTGATAAGACCCAACAAAATAGTAAATGCAGACTTTGCGGTAATAGAGATGAGACTGTAAACCATGTACTATGCGAATGTAGTAAACTACCACAACGGGGGTACAAAACTAGACACGACTGGGTTGGAAAGGTGATCCACTGGGAATTATGCAAAAAATTAAAATTTGACCATACAACAAAATGGTATATGCATAAAACCAAATATGTTCTTCAGAATGAAACGCATACAATTCTCTGGGACTTTGAAATAAAAACAGATCCCCTTATCTCAGAAAGAAGACCAGACCTAGTGTTGATTAACAAAAAAAGAAAAAAAGAAAAGAACTTGTCAACTGGTGGATTTTGCAGTTCCAGTAGATCACAGGGTGAAGCTGAAGGAAAACGAAAAAATGGACAAATACCTGGACCTTGCCTGAGAACTGAAAAAGTTATGGAATATGAAAGTCAAAATGATACCAATTATAGTTGGTGCACTTGGAACGGTCCCAAAAAAGATTGGAAAAGTGAAAGGTCATCAGCTAAAAAACTCAAAAGAATGAATAATAATAATAATAATGATAATAATAATAATAATAATAATAATAATAATAACAATAATAATAATCGGGACTACTGGGTGGGAAAAGTGATTCACTGGGAATTGTGTAAGAAATTAGATTTTCACAATGCTACGAATTAGTATATCCACAAGTCTGAATCTGTTCTAGAGAATTAGACACAGCAAATGGACTGGGACTTTGAGATACCGATGGATTAATTACGAGGTCGTTAAGGTCGTATTTTTCTTTGGCATAATGAATTTGGAAACTTTTTTTTAGTTAACTTATAAACATAACCGTATCTGAAGCTAGCTCGTACCTCGAATTTAGCTCTCACAATGCCAGAAGAAAGCTTTTTTATGATACTCGTAAATAAAGGTACCACTGTATTTAAAATATTTCTATAATACATTCATCTTCTGCAGGCGTTTCTGGACTTCTGAGAGGCATATTCCTGTAATTTCATAAAATTCCTTTAAGATGTGATTTATTGCCCCTTGAAAGAAAATTACAATAGATTTCAGTAGTTGTCCAAAAAAAAATTTTTAAAAATCATCAAATCCTTTAAGAATATCGCCAATTATTTAATTTAGGATATTTTCCCATAAGGACTATTTTGGCACACTTTGTTATATAGCCGTCTGGCTATATACTTTGGGGATAGTTATTATATAAAGATTATGACAGCATCCGTACTTATAGTCCCAGAAATCCTTCTTACTTACTTATATAGCTGGCGGGTACCTTATAACTGGATATCTTATCTTATGTTTCTTGTGTTCTGTAATTTGTTATATGTTGCTATCTTCGTTTCTTTTAAGTGATTGACTGATCTGGTCTGTTTATAAGATGCTGGTCTGTTCTGTGTGTTTAGCATCAAGATGCTTGTTCGCCAAGGTTGCCATTTGTTCACTCAGAGACAACACGAGGCATATATTTTGTGTGATCAGATTTTTATTCAGAGCCAGAACTTTCTTTAAGATTCTGGTCTAATCTTTGTCTTTGGCTTGAAGATGCTGGTTCATCAAGGTTGCTATTAGTTCACTATAGACAAAATGAGGCATATATGTTGTGTGATCAGATTTTTATTCATTTCTCTTAACTGGTTGACTGTTCTTAAAAGATTTAGAAAAAGGGGACGTATAATTTACCCAATCCCTTCACACGAATAGGTCAATTCAGTGTTTTTTCCTTTTTCTATACATATAGCCTAAAAAATGATAGACTTGGGAGTCTGGCTTCATGGCTGGATTGTTTATCTTCTGTTTCTGTAATCTGTTATCTGTTGTTATCTTCATTTCTTCTAATTGATTGACTGGTCCGATCTGTCTTTAAGATGCTGGTCTGTTCTGTGTCAAGATGCTGGTTCGCCAAGATTGCCATTTGTTCACTCGGAGACAACACGGCATAACCCTTGTGTGATCAAAGTGTTATTCAAAACCAGAACTTTCTCAACCTGGAGTCCATCTTTACCTTAGGAAATCTCCGGCTTAACTGACTTAGCTAAGCTAAGCTGGATCTTCTTTCCAACAGTCTACGTAACCGGAAAGAAGGTTACCCAAAGATTATTTCATGTCAATAATCTAATCCTCCTCCGATCTTGAATTTCAACGACTTCGAATTCAAAATCCAAACTAACCATCTCTACACCAAGAAATGACGACATATCAATATACAACAACTTGAACTTTCTTAACTGTAGAGGCGTTGTTTAGTATATTCTTATATCTTAAAAAGATACAAGTGATAGATGAGATTGAAAAATGCTTTATTGTGAATCAACTATATCATTAAAAATTTGATTGAAAGTGTTACTTTCTTTCTTCTCGAGCTACAAGAATTCTTAAAACTATGAATCTAGCGTATCTGCTTGATGAATTAACACAAACTCTAACCCCTAATCATAAACATAACCTAAACAATGTACGGTGGAGTGTTCTGACATTTTCCAATCTCCCTCAGCAAAATAAAAATAAAATCTACATCCTATAGTTGCCTCACTATAAATTTTTGTTTAAACCTATGTATCTTTTAATGGTCTTATTTTGTTAGATATAAGAATTTATTGAACACGGCTTCTACGGTCGAGAAAGCTCAAGAGTGTTCTGTTTCAAATGTCATTGTGATGCCCATTGATAAAGCCTTTGTATCCTTTGAAAATGTCGACCTTGTTGCCGACTGCTTCCTTTCTAGTAAAGTAAAGTCGTCGGGGGCGGCCTAAAGTCGGTATCAGCCAGTCAGCGAGGGAGTCTATCCCCTTTTCAATAGCGCTAGACCAAGGAGATTGTTTTAGCATCTGAGGTGGAGCGCCACACCTACCATCAGCTCCTCACTTTACCGCACAGATCCCTGTGCTACTCATAAGCTGAGTTGGCGAGGACCGGTATCGAACTAGGAACCTTGTGGTTTCTAGCCGAACGCTCTACCGACTGAGGGGTAATATTCCCATCCACTAAAATGATGCTCGGAATATGAAAATTTATGGAGTGAATAGTCCGCTTTATTGTCATTAATTCCAAATCTGTTCTGACCCTGACTGGTATTAGCTGTCAGCGTCCCATATGTGAGTCAAATAGATCAGTTTAAGATAACGATGTGTTAATCCATTTAAACTGATTATGTACCGTCTATAATTGGATACCATGATTGTTAAAATGACATCAGCATAAGATAAACCAACAGATGACGTAAAACTAATCAGCGATACAAACTTTGAAAATATTCTAATTTGGAAGTTTCGAGTTTCGAGAGTGTAGAATGATTATTTACCATGTATAATTGGATACCATAATTGTTCAAATGAGTTAGGCATAAAATAACCCAACAAGGGTTGACATGTAAAACCAACCAACCAAGAAACATTGAATCTTTGAAATTATTTTACTTCTGAAAAGTTCCAATATTTTATTTTATTTCTATTTTTTTAATTTTTGGTTTGGTTTGTTTTATTTTCTTTGTTTAATGGCATATCGAACTTAGCGGGTTATTTATTTATTTATGCATACCCCTCCCAAGGGTAGCTATGAACCGAACCTGTTCGCCAAGAGTAAGATAATTTGATTATTTTTTATAGTCACCTGTTCAGTTATTATTAACAGTTGTTATTGTGAAGTACCTATTCATTGCCATTACTCCCAGGTCTACTCTGGCCCCTGTAGTTGTACTTGCTAGGGTCCCATCTATGTATTAGATCTGTTAAAAATCATTCGTATTTGATAGGACCATGTGCAAAAAAAAAAATTCTACGAAAATTATGAATATGAATGTACAGGGTGGTTCAAAAGTAAGATGTGTCGTAAGTATCCATCAGCCAGTGACAATCTAAATCGCTGTTCAGTGGTAATGGACCTGCTAGCTTGCCAATCATTAGACGACGTTGGGATGATCCTACCTTTCCCAAGGGTACCAGCGTTATGTTTAATGCAAAAGTAGTCATGCTGAAATTGAAATCGGGTCGTCGGGTCCGTTTTCTACGAGGATAATCATTACACAACGGACGGCTTTGTTCTTATTTATTGAAAATAGAGAATAAAAACACATCTAGAAAAAACTTATTTTCTTGCACTTAGAGAGACTACGGGCCGTTTAAATCAACGTTTAAATACTAATGATAATAATAGCGATTATTATTATTATTAGTAGTAGTAGTAGTATTAGTAGTAGTAGTAGTATAGTAGTAGTAGTAGTAGTCTATCAATAGTAGTAGTAGAAGTGATCAGAGAAAGATCAAAGTTATCCTTTGTAATTTTTTTTTTATTATTCAAAGCCTTTTGTTC